>NW_024121954.1:269397-664464 GCF_016745375.1 Pimephales promelas | reverse complement strand
GTGAAGTATGGTGGAGGATCTGTGATGCTGTGGGCCTGTTTCTCTTCCAAAGGCCCTGGAACCTTGTTAAGGTGCATGGCATTATGAACGCTTTGCAGTGGTGGAAAGAGTACTGAAAAAACATACTCAAGTAAAAGTACCATTACATTCCAAAAAATGTAGTGTGAGTAGAGTAAAAGTACTTGTCCAAAAAACTACTTGAGTAAAAGTAAAAAAAGTAGCTTATTTAAAAGTACTCAAGAGTAGTGAGTAGTGAGTACTGAGGTGCGGATTCTAACCCTTATAATAAACACTGTGCACTACAATTTATAAGTTTAAAAATGCACATACTGGAATTCACATTATACTTTGTTCTTTGTAAGAAAGATTGAAGAATATCTATCATCCATCTTTTTAAAATGCATCAAATCAGTACACTCATCACCATTTAAATCATATTATTTGGGGGGAAAAGCATTTAAAATTAGGCGAAAAGCCACTGGGCCTGAGCATGTTATTGTTGCACATAAATATCAATATTCATAACTGTGCAAATAATTCAAAAACCCCTTTAGAAACTCATATGATAGTTCAGCATCACACACCAAGAGATGGGTTGAATAAAATAAAAAAATACCCAATTTCTCTCCAAAACGGTACCAATGTTAGTGTTTTGATAAATGAGAATCACTAATATTATCATACTACCTCAACTAAAGGCTAAGATAGTGAGCTAACACTAATTACACACTTTAATTCCATGCTATTAAATATGTTACAATTTAAACGTAAATGCATTGTTCTAGAAGGGTGGCATCATCCCTTACATTTTACACGGCTACATTTACTCACATTGTAATGCTGATAATATAATTTGAAAGGACAATTGTGCATTAAATAGGGAAGTTATATCCAGGAAACTTTTACAAAAGAAACAAACACACTTTGTCTCTGAAGTCTCGGCGAAGCGGTTTTTTTCAGCAGCATCCACACAAAAAAAGTTCAGCATGGAAAATGTTTTTGCGCAAGTGCACTTGCCAAATGAAGACGGATCGCATAATGGATCAATCAAAAAACGCTGTTTATTAACGAGCTGTGCTAATTTCTTATTAAGTAATGCAGTTCAAGTTAACGACATGGTGCACTGATTCTGAATCTGCCGGCATGGCGAGCGCGAGACGCGGCAGTTCACAGATCGTGACGCGCGTCTCTCCTGTGATTGTGAAGTAAATGGGAGCGGGAATTCACCGCATTATGAACTCGTCTCGCAATTCCCCCAACCTCAGACCAAATGTTAGGCCATGTAGACAGGCCAGCCTATATAAATATCATATTAAGCAGAAATGTGAAATGTACCTTAGCATATTAGAGGAAGACGCTGATATCTGGGTTGAATTGATGCGTGATGAATGCACTTCCACAGCAGTCACGAGTAACAGCAGGAATAGGCGGTAAGTTTTCTATGCTTAATTTGAATTGATGACAGTCACGAGACCGATTACTCGATCCAATCACGTTGATGGATAAAAATAAAATTAAAACAAGCATGTAACGAGTAACGGCCACAAACAGAAGGAAAATAGCGGAGAAAAAGTACCGATACATCACTTAAAATGTACTCAAGTAAAAGTAAAATTACACAATTTTAAACTTACTCAAAAAAGTACAATTTCTAAAAAAAACTACTTGATTACAGTAACGTGAGTATTTGTAATTCGTTACTTTACACCCCTGACGCTTTGAACTATCAGGACATTTTAAATAAAAACCTGATGGCCTCTGCCAGAAAGCTGAAGATGGGTCGTCATTGGGTCTTTCAGCAGGATAATGATCCAAAACGTGTGGCAAAATCTACACAAAAATGGTTCAGTCACAAACTCAAGGTCCTCCCATGGCCATCTCAGTCCCCAGACCTCAATCCAATCGAAAACCTGTGGGGTGAGCTAAAGAGGAGAGTGCACAAGAGAGGGCCCAGGATACTGGATGATCTAGAAAGATTTTGCAAAGAAGAATGGTCAAAGATCCCTCTCTCTGTGTTCTCCAATCTTGTGAAATGTTATAGGAGGAGATTAAGTGCTGTCTTGTTGGCAAAAGGGGGTTGTACAAAGTATTAACATCAGGGGTGCCAATAATTGTGGCACACATGATTTGAAGTTTTTATTTTTTTACATTTTAATTTTTTTTTTACCACCAAAGTAATGTACTTAAATAAAAGGTTGGATTTTTCTCTTTTTTTGCATTTGGGTTCTGTGTTGTTTAAAAAAAAGGGAGAATTTTTAAAAGTCCTCGACCACATCTTAAACAGGGGTGCCAATAATTGTGGAGGGCACTGTATATATATATATATATATATATATATATATATATATATTTGTGTATATTTATTCAATAAAGATGGATCGAACTGATAAAAAGTAAAGACATTTATAATGTTAAAAAATAAAGCAACCATTGCTTTGGTCTTCACTCAAAGTTTTTTTTTTTTTGTGGAAAATGATTTCTTTTTTCAGGATTCATTGATAAGAAACCCCTTTTTTTATCATTATAAATTACTTTACTGTCACAATTTAATGCATCTCTTAATAAAAAAATGCACCCCTTTTTTAAATACATCAAACTTTTGTTTGGAATGACATTTCCACAAAAATATTAAGCAGCACAACTGTTTTCAACATTGGTAATAATAATAAATGTTTCTTGAGCAGCAAATCAGCATATTATAATTATTTCTGAGATATCATGTGACACTTAAGACTAAAAAGTAATAATAATTCTGAAAATCCAGCTTTGCATCACAGAAATAAATTACCTTTTTAATCTTTTGTTAAGAACTGCTTAGATACTTGGGTTGAAGATTCAAATGCAGCTTTATTGGGACAATCCAGAATCGTAATTCATACATTCATTCATCACGGCCAAACAATCCAAATTCCGGTGTATCCCTAGTAATATTACCATATTCTTTCCCCAAAAATGTGTATTGAGTGCATACAGTAGATGCAACAGAAATCACAGGACACAATGGAGAAGCATAATATAAACCAGTCATTAAATTCCCCACATGCTGAAAGTTATTATTAGACTCGGACAGCTTACTGAGGATATCGAGTTACTTTCCACTTCCAGAAGCTCCTATATTGTCTCGAACTGCACAAGAACACACACTTACAAGTGTGTATGGCTTTGCTCAACTGTGGAATTATGGGAATATGAAGAAAAAGAGGCCACAAGCAATCTCCAAATCAAAAGATACTGCTCTTGCAGTATGCCATTTTTCAAAATTGTTGTTGAACATTTACATTTAGTCATTTAGCAGACGCTTTTATCCAAAGCGACTTACAACTGAGGACTAAATCAAACAAGTCATCGTGATGAGATGACTTGAACACTGTGGATATTTGAAATCAACCCAAACAAACACATCCCTCCCTTCATTGCTCCGCCCCCAAAATGCACAAACATCACAGCAGAAGTGAAGTAAAATAATGCTTTACGAAAAATAAAGCGAAGATGATGAACGAATAACTAGGAAGCATGGAGATGAATCATGAGTGGACACGCCCCCTACTGCTGATTGGCTGTGTTGTGTTGCTTGGTCCGATCCACTTTCAACTGCATTTTTTTCAAAAATCGTAACCCTCATCCTTCCCTCAGGTCATTTTCACCCGAAACAATTTTTTTATTTTATTTTTTTTTATTGAGTGTTCATCAGAGGGGTCCAAGGAGACCATAGCACTATTGTAGAACTTGAACCACGAACACACACACACACACACACACACACACAATCTAGTCCATTCAAGGAGTTTTGTGTTTTTTAATTAAAAAAAGAAACGGGTCAATTTGGCCCCCTTTGAAATGAATGTAATGCGAGGAATGCTTCACTACACATAGAAAAACCTAAAAAATGCTCCAAATTTTAACTTAGGACCCAGCGGAACACCTCATTTGCTCCACATAGAGCTATAAGTTCATCTAGGGACAAGAGTCATGAAATATCATGTTATCTTATTATTATGCTACAAGAGGTCGGCAAAGACACCCAATAAAGGTTATTTTGAGCAGAATTAAAAAGCATGAAATTGTTATTTTGGAATTTAAATGACTCTTTATTTATTTATTATTTATTAATCAAATCTAGTCATTTAAAGGTAAAGAAATATTATAATAATCTCCAAAAGATTGCATTAAAATATTAAAATACAGAACAAAATACCATCAAAAAAAAAAAAAAAGAAAAGAAAAAAAGTAAGTTCAATTTTAAGGCTTCGGGTCATTTTGACCGATGAGGGAAAGATGTGTTACAAAGTGTGAGCATTCAGACCTCTTCAGAATTCTCAAGCTTCATGAAATGTCAAGCAGTGACAAAAGTGTTCTGCAGTGTGGTATGTGATATTCCACCAAAACCTTTAAAGGGGTCATGAACTGGCTTTTTAAATTGTATTATATTGTTGTCTGAGGTCAACTTATGATGTTCGCTTGGTTTTTGAATTCAAAAACATCAAAATTAATAAGTAATAGGCTATTTTCTATCCCAGATTTGAGTTTAGCTGAAAAATGCTCGGTTTTTATTGGCGTCTCGCACTGAAGAGTTGGAAGTAAACGCCCACTGCTGTGAGTGGATACCAGTTTTGCATATTATAATGAGTTTCAACTCACCCGTCGATGCACTTGGTGGAAATTGTTTTGAAAACGTCCAATGTTGTAAAATGGCAACCGGAATAATTCGCCCATACATGTTCGACCCAGAATCCGTGTGTTGCACCATTCCTGTCAGATCCAATATATGTTAATCGGTCTGCAAATCCAGTCTTGTTTACAAAACAATCCTCAGTGAAATGAAGCGAACAGACCGACAATGTTTTACCTCATCAGCTGGAACGTCATTAAAAAGAAAGTTTAACCATACAGTCCTTTTGTAATCCAGAGGAAGCGTATGCAGCAACTGTCTTCTTCCACAACTAGACACTGCACAATATTTTGTATCGATCGGTAGCTCGATTCGGTTTGTCATCACGAGGTAGGTGTTATTTAGCTATGAGTGTAATGCGCGAATCGGTGGGCGGGGCTAAAGCGGCCGTGTTGAAGTAGGCGTTGATCTTCTTCTTCTGCAGGGGTGGTGTTTTATCCTCTTTGACGTCATAGTTCCCCACTTTGAAAAACGAGTTGTTTGCTGGGCATGGTGTCAATAAGTCTGGTGCCTGGCCTTTTATTGGACTAACAAGGACGTTTTCAGTTCTGAAACTTATTCTTATAATATGATGACCTCTTAGATGTCAAAAGCTCAAGGAAAATTTGATTTATCAGTTCATCACCCCTTTAAACACAATTTTCAATAGACTTTTTGTGTGTCATAATGTTGACTTTTTTTAACCAGTTCTAATCTTCAGCGTGTTACTTTAATGTAAAGTAGCCTATATTTAAAGAGCTGTTTGGTCATTCAGACCAACCTTTATGAGTTTCCTTCTTCTGTTTAACACACAAAAAAGAGATTTAAAAAAATAATAATAAATGTTGGTGACCAAACAGTTGACGGCACCCATTGACTTCCATTGCATTTTTTTCCTAACTATAGAAGTCAATGAGTGCCGTCAAGTCAACTGTTTGGTTCCCTTTAAAATATCTTATTTTATGCTTAACAGAAGAAAGAGGCTCATACAGATTTGGAACAACTTTAGGTGAAATAA
The DNA here is from genome assembly GCF_016745375.1 of Pimephales promelas. Next base: position 658,798 of record NW_024121954.1, on the reverse strand, counting down.
GTAATGACAACATTTTCCTTTTTGGGTGAACTATCCCTTTAAGTGAGCTGCAATAGTGAAAGAAATGGTAGACCATCTAAAATATGCCATTTCTCTTTTACCTTTAACAATTACGAGACTGTAAAAGTAAAAAGTTATTAGTCACCGTTTGTTAGCTCATACACAAATGGTTGAGTGACATGTGTTTCTGTGAGTCAGTTTGGTCATCCAGCTCCTGTATGTCACATACTCACCCTCTCCACCGCCTCCACTGTGAACTCCTCTGCATTCACTGACTCCATTCCCAATTATCTTCCTTATTAAATCCTATTCTTGTGCTCTGTGACAGCCAGTATTCAGTGGTACGTTTTAAGGGGGTGTTTGTGGAGTCTCGTCAGGTCATGTGTCTGTAATGGGCAGCTCTGACGGGATGGTCCACACACACATACACGTGGGTCGCACTAAATAACAGCTGACAGGACTGACGCTACACGTCTTTCACTTGCCTGTCTCGAGCCAGTTCACTCACTCGGTCCCTTACATCCAATTCGATGCGATTCAAACGGTTTAGTGGTCCTTTTGCTCTCTTTATAAATAAGCTGTCGTTTAGACCATAGGTTGCGGTTAACCACACCCCGCTCTTGAAGCCCAGACCCCTCGAGATATTTTTAGCACTGACGATGTCCGCTGTCATCTAACGGAAAGATCATCCCGGGAATCACAGAGCGAATCTACACGGTGTCTGAGCGCGCTCGCTTTGAGTCGCTTTATCTTAACATGAGGACTCAAAGCGCCTTTATTATATGGACTGCGACGGTTCTTCATTTATCTGTCATAAAAGGTAAGCACATGGCTTATGATTTACTTGATTTCTAGTAAGAAACCTGGCAACATGATTCTGTAATGTGACAGTCTCTGCTGGCTTTGTCTTGCTCGCATGGTTTTTCGGTTCATCATTATTTAAGTCCTAATTTTAATTACATTATGTAGCCTATACATGAAACATTATGGGACTAAATCTATCTATCTATCTATCTATCTATCTATCTATCTATCTATCTATCTATCTATCTATCTATCTATCTATCTATCTATCTATCTATCTATCTATCTGTCTGTCTGTCTGTCTGTCTGTCTGTCTGTCTGTCTGTCTGTCTATCTTTTTTAAAGTAAATGTTCTTTATTGGCATTGATTGATGAAGAACCTCTAATTGAACCACTAAGGATTCTTTATTGTGGAAAATGTTGTATTATTAAAATGTTCTTCACATTAAAAAAAATTTTCTTTTAAGAACTGATCACTGAAAGGTTATTTGGGGAAACAAACTGTTCTATGCAAAAAACAAAAACAAAAAAACTTTGGAAGCTTTATTTTTCAGAAAACATGGGACCTTTCAATTACACAAAAGGTTTTTTAGTGGAAGAAAATTGGTTTACAATTAAAGGTTCATTATTGGCTTTGAATGCTGGGTTGTTTTAACCCACTTTTGGGTAAAATATGGACAAACCCAAACTTTGGGTTAAAAATGTCATTTAAAAAACGGTGACCTAATTACTGGGTTTATCAATATCTGACCCAAATTTGGGTTGAAATAATAGTGTAACGAACCTTTAACATCCATGGATCACACACACACACAGAGAGAGAGAGAGATCTATCCTTTGAAAATGTCATTGGCAATTTGCATGTTACAATGATGCAAATTGAAAAGATAAAATTAGAAACAATATATTTGGGAACAGAAAAAAAAAACAAGTTCATCTATTATATTTTGAAATACTTTTGTAACTGAAATGTTTTTGGTCTCCAATTTGAATATTTGTATGTTAAGTGCTAATTATATTCTTGAAGTAAGATCTCGGTTTATGTTGTTAATTTCATTCACTTTTGTTTTGGAACACGTAGGCTGATGTGGGAGACATGGGTTCAAATTTGACCTGTCTGCATTTACAAAATGTTTGTTTTATTGTTTGTTTCTTTTGTTCATGCATCTCTTAACTATAGTTGAACCGGTCACTAAGTGGTTAATGCTGTAACAGAGAATAGTGATTGGGTGATCTTCTTTTCTATCTTCTAAATCTTCAAAACCCTGTGCACGTGCGCATTTTATCTGTTTTATTTGTTCCTCTGCTCTTTCTTGACATATAAAGGTCACAACCGCTTTGTTCTGTGGATTCACTGTGTGACCATTAAACTCTGCTGTACAGATCCGGTCTGGAACGCCCACGTAAACCGATTCAGCATGAGAACAAGCAGCGTTCTTCCTGTAGCAAATAAACATTGCATATTTCTTTTTTCCCTTCTTTTTTTTAGATCTAAAAAGTGCGGTTGTAGACTGTAATGTAGACGTTTTGTAATTAATACATTCTAAACGAACATGTTTGCTCATTCAGATACTTTCTACTTCTCCCCAAGGTCAGACAACAGATTCATCCACATCCCTTCTGAATGAAGTCCTTCCTGAAGATCACGTGACTTCAAAAAGTGATATTTTGGAATCAGGACCCCCTACAGCCTCTCCTCCTCCGACTGATGTGTCAAGCGGTGAGGTCACACCTACGGCTGCTCCTCCATCACAACCATCCAATGACAGCTCTCCGTCACCAGCCATCTCACAGACCCCTGCCCCACAAGATGTCACCACCACCACCCTCAACACGGACACAGTCTCAGTGCCAGGCAAGACTAATCTAATTAAACCTAATCTAATTGCACATGCTATCTGTCATTAATCAGTCTAACTTGGCCTTGAAAACAAATTTGCCATCCGTTGGGTTGAGAACAACAATATGGACAAGGGGCAGATAAGGCTGAAAAATTAACAGTTTTGAAGAGTTGAAAGGATTTAAATTTTAAAATTGAAAAGATCGAATTCAGAGCTCTGCACTGAAACGAAAAATTCATTTAGAAACTGCGAGTGAATTACACAAATAATGACAAAATACGGCAAGTAGCGCATTGAATTAAATGTGAAGACTGGACTAATAGTATTGGTTACACTTAAAGCCACACTACGCAGGATTTCCGTTTTTTTGTCAAACTGTGACCCCTAGAGTTGCTGTAGAGTATAATAGGGATGGGCAACGATTAATCGCATCCACAATAAAAGTTTGTGTTTACATAATATATGTGTGTGTAGTGTGTATAATTAATTTGTATATATAAACACACACACATGAATGTATATATTTAAGAAATATTTGCATGTATATACTTTATATATATTTATACATAATTAATATTATATATAAATATAAATATTTGATATATTAAAAACATATTTTTCTTAAATATATACATGCATGTGTGGGTATTTATATATACAAATTAATTATACACACTACACACACAAATAATATGTAAACACATACTTTTATTTTGGATGCGATTAATCGCGATTAATCGTTGCCCATCCTTAGTGGAGTACTTGTACTGTCGTAAATAGCACTTATGATCCCCTCCCCCTGTCCCTTTAAGTTGTAATGAGTGGAAATAAGGTGTGGCCCCTTTAAGAGCTGCACCCTGTTGAACTGTCGGCAGTCTGTATTGTACGCGCCTCGAACACCGCATGTATACGGCGCCAGGTTATTTCTGTTTGATGTTTATTTTAGCAGATCTTTCTTGCAATAAAACAATTCGTTACATCGCGAGACCTGATATCACGCGACACTTCCTGATGGCGAGGCGATCAGGGGAGGGGGGTATGGTACGACCGTTTGATTGACGTACTGTCCAATGATTCTAGTTTGTCTTGGAAATGATTGGATTTGATTAGTTTTTCGATGATGATTAAATTCCTTCATTTTCATTTCAGTGCTTCTAACTCAGTGTCTGTACATGGGTTAGGAACAGGATTTTGAAAAAAAAATGGTCAAAAAAGAAAATCACGTACCCCACCTTTAAGGTAAAAAAAAAACTGCATAGTGCTGCTTTAATTTTAAGGTGTCATTGTTACAGTGTAATTATATATTTAAGTACTGAGTAATAATAATTAACAACATGTACTAACTATAGGGTTAGTTTAGGATTATGCATAATGTATTGTTATAAGTACATGTAACATAATGTAACAAGGAAACAATCAAATAAAGTGTTACCATATTTTTTTCTAAACGTATTGAAAATGTATTTTTTTACTTGCTTTAAATGTGTTACTTTGCTTTAGGAAGAGCTGTGGCTTTTTGGTTAGTGCTCATGTTGGAAATATTCATTACTAAACACATTTTTTTTCCAGAAATTTCAATCATTTGCCATCATTATACAGTATATTGGCTTTATCACAGTCATCTTCCACGCTGCTCTCTAGATGTTTCCATTCACATCTGACATCGAAAAACCCATATTGGTCAAAACACATATAGTGGCATTACTCGCATATCGTTGTATGAATACAATTATTCATGTGTGTGTGCGCATCACTTTGTTCCACTTTAGAGATAAAACACTGGGCTTTATGTGACAGAATCAAGACTGAACTCAAGAGACTCTCTGGGAAAGTGTCACATTCCACCCACTTGATCAGACGTCTATCTGTAAATAATGGCTGGATGTGGGCGTAACATTTTGGAACGCGACTGTGCTTGTAAATAATATCCTCTCTCATACTGGAAACATTATAGTGGATAGCAAACATTTCACTGGAAACACAGCTATATTTAGGGCAGTTGAATATCTACTTATTGGTTTACTGCACCTATGCCAGACCTTAAGTATTACTGTTGAAAACAACTTCAAAACAGAAGTTCTTCGAAACTTGCCTGGCAGGAAATAAACACTGAAGGAGGGACAACAGGGTTGCAAACCAAAACTAGCCCAATTGCTATTCAAAACCTATGCCTAATGATATCTATCGATCTATCTATCTATCTATCTATCTATCTATCTATCTATCTATCTATCTATCTATCTGTCTATCTGTCTATCTGTCTATCTGTCTATCTGTCTATCTGTCTATCTATCTATCTATCTATCTATCTATCTATCTATCTATCTATCTATCTATCTATCTGTCTATCTGTCTATCTGTCTGTTTGCCTGTATATCTATCCGTCTGTCTATCTATCTGTCTGTCTGTCTGTCTACCAATCTATCTGTCTATCAAATTCTGGGGGCGCACAATCTGAGACGTTGCAATTGTTTTCTGACGGGTGATATGGATCATGTTAGGGGGTTTCTCCCCCTGAAAATGTTTACATTCTGGCTTCTAAGCATACCATTTCAATGCAGTTTGGGAGGCACAGAAATACCTTAAAGGAGCTAGCAGCAACCCTCCTCTATCTGAGCACTACGTTGAAGTATCTATTTTGTAAGTTTATGTCAAAGACAGGTTGATGAAAGAACTGTAAGCTCAAATTCAAAAGCTTTTAAAGTCTGCTTCATTAAAGCATGTTTACACACACACACTTACTTACTATACACTACACATGATTTTAAAAACAGTACCATTGCAATTTTTATGTGATGATTTTAAATTGGTATGTGACCTAGGCTAAGAAAGATCTTACATTAAAGGTATATAAAGGTGCTGAGGTCCAACTTTGTGGTGCTCTGAAATTAAGTTATTTTAATATTAAAATGTGATGAAGGACTTTGAAAGAAATTATTAAAATGATTACTTGTAAATGGTTAATATTTGACAGAAATGTAAAAACAGCAATCACATCAAATGTAATATGTAACATTACTTAAGTAAAATCATTGAAATACTAGTTACACTGCTAAATATTATATTTTAAATAAGTAATTTATGATTTGAATTAGCTGCCTGATATGTGAAGAACCGTGAATAATAGTCTATGGGAGAAACATCAAGTCGATGCCTAGATAACGTTAGGTTGGATTTTGCAATTAGCCCACAACAAATTAAACACCCTCATTTCTATGAAACTGAAAACAGTTGAACCAGCTGGAGACTTCGACACAAGACAAAACAGAACAGATATTTCAAAACCGATCAGATAACGTTATTATGGCTTATTGGCTTTGTATGGCAGGCAGTAACGTTAGCCAACTACTTTACGATTAGACTAGGCTAGGTATCGATAACGTTACACTGACGCAACTTAAGTTAATGCTCTGAATTCGCAGCTAAGCCCATACGCGCGCATAGATATCTATATAAAGGCTAGAATGTCGTCCACGCTGCTGGCCAATGGAGGTCGACGTCTGCACCTGGCGGCCATCTTGTCACAGGCAGCTCGCTCACTCGTAACATTGTGTACATGCACTATTTAAATGACCATAACTTGCTCAATTTTCTACCGATTTTCAAACGGTTTGTTTTGTTTTGTTATAAACGTCAGAGATGTAGTTATGACACTGCATACTTATGAATAAAAAGTGTATAAATAAATAATCATCCAGATAATTATAGCCACGTTAATAACGTTTGTAAGAAACCAAACCGTTTGTAAATCCGTCAAGATTTCAACGAGATAAGAGTATTTGTGTTCGTGCTGACCATTCATCTTACATCAACTTGTCTGTGACAAGATGGCCGCCGGTGATGGCGATGGAAACTCCGCCGTAACACATCTAGCCATTATATACATATCTATGTACGCGCGTAGCACTCTAGATTTGATATAGCTACACAGAAACCATATTAGGAAAAAGGGGCGGGCTGATGCGGACCGATTTATTACACATCCAGAAGAATACATTTGAAATCACTTTGAATGGGCCCATATAGTGGTAATTAGATTCATCTTTGTTATTCATCTTAATGAACTTTTCATGAAATTGACACTGCACACACACACACTATATTAGCACCACTCAACATACTGTCTAGATACTCCATCATGCTTTTCACAACTTTTAAAAAAACTTAAAATCTTACCTTCACTGCTTTTTCCTTCTATGTTCAAAGCTTGTGTTTCTGTGCCAATTTTTCTCCTGCAGGTTTTTCTGTTGGCGGCAGCTCATCTCTTTCTTATGTGAAGAGCACCGTTTCAGATTCAACAGCCACAGCTCCGGCAACATCCATCAGTCCAAGCGAAGGACATCAGACCTTCTCCACCTCAAGCAGCAGTGCGTCCCAGACAACACAGACAGCTCCATCATTCACCCCCAGTAACCCTCAGACATCTCGGTTTGCCCTGACCAGCAGTTCAGAGGTCACTGGACCCGCTCCTTCAGAAGACCAGGACGAGCCCTCTGAACTGGACGTTGGTGATCAAGGTGTGTGGATATAGCAAATATTTCCCTGCCATGTAGTTTAAAGATAGATCACGCGGAAATAAAAATGTCATCAGTTAATCAACCTCATGTAATTTCCAACCCATGAGACTTTCGAACCCAGACCACAAGATATTGAAAAATTTATCCATATGAATCAAGTGGTTTAATGCAAGTCTTCTGAAGAGAAACGATCGCTTTATGTTATGAGCAGATTTAATTTAGGCTTTTTCACTCAAATATGGTCAATTGCAGCCCTGCCTTTTTAAAAAAATGTTTTTCAATCTTTTTTATTTTTGGGTGAACTGACCCTTCATGTTCTGTTTGACTAAGGCCAGAAAGATACTCTTCTAGTATGAGAGAGAGAATATGTTTGATAGGTTTGAGTGGTGTCTTTGGTCTTGCAGTAGAGGTCTAATAAGCACAATGACAGATGATAATTGAATTATTTTTCCATCTACATCTACTTCTGTGGTCTGTGCAGAGCTCCATTATGTTCCTTCGGTTTTATTAGTTCCTGTGCTAGTGATAATCTGTTTCCACTCGATTCATCAATCTTCCAGAATCGGGCAAGGCTCCTCACCGCCCTTCATCACCCCTGGACCCCCTGCTTGCGGCTCTGGTCACCGTTTTCATCATTTGCACTGCCATGGTCTCGGCCGTCCTCTTCCTCCGGTTCCGCCAGCGGAACGAGCATCCAGAATTCCACCGGCTTCAAGACCTCCCTATGGTGAGTCTCATGCCAATTTCACTTATATTTACATATTTCTGCACCCTTTAAGAAATATTTTCATGTATATAGATTTATATATAATTTATATTATATATAAATATTTTATATATAATTATTTTTTTTTCTTAAATATACATGCATGTCTGTGTATTTATATATATATATATATATATATATACAAAATAATTATACAATTATATAACAGTAGCTCTACAGTTCTCATTGAAAACTATAGAGATCACAAGCCTCAATACAACCTATCACACACTTTTGTTGTTGTTAGCAAAATAAGACAGCTGCGTTTACACCGCCACCGGCGAGAGCGTCAAAGTGCCCAGAAGTCATTGGCTGTGTCCGAAATCTCCCACTACTCACTATATAGTGGACTATATAGTGAGCTCGCCATTTTGTAGTGCTGTCCGAATGTATAATGATGATTATTATACCCTATATAGTCCTCTCAATGTATCCCAGAATGAATTTTGAAAAGTAGTGTACAACCGATGGTCACTCATGCATTGCGCCGATCGTAAAAATGGCGGACGGACCATGGAGAGGGGAGCAGCGCGACAATACAAATTTGTCATACAAATGTAAGTTATGTTTTGTCTCGTTTAACTTATATGTAGTTAGTTTTACAATTTTGTCAGACATGTATTGTTTGCAAGCATGCACACGTTTAAATAGTGCGACAGCAATGACGTAATCAACGGTGCCGAGAGACGATCGATTAGTGTCCGAAAGTGGTGTTTCTATTCTATTAGGACACAGCCATTCATTTTTCAATGAATTTTGCCGCTCTCACGGCGGCGGTGTGAACGTACAGTTAGCCTCATAACACAAACAGCTGACTCGCCAAATCAGCTGGTGGCGTTGATTGACGAAACTACAGGTTAACTTAAAGACACGATTAATTAAATGATCAAACACCCATTGTATTCAAACAAATGTTGAAATAAATTGAAAGTGATGGAATGATCACTGCACAGACGTGTAACCCCAGACAGCAAACTGACATTGAATCAACGTGGAAACGACGTCTCTCATGACATTGAAACAACGTTGATTTTGCTCATCGAATTAGCGTTGAACCAACGTCAGACGCGGCATTCTTCAAAGCTAAATGAAAATCGAAAATTGGTTTGCTTTCATAACGTTGAAACAACGCGTTGATTTCAAGTTGATTTTCCGTTAGTTTTGAAAGAATGACGCGTCTGACGTTGGTTCAACGTTAATTCGATGAGCAAAACTGTCAGATCAACGTTGTTTCGATGTCATATTTCCACGTTGATTCAATGTCAGTTTTCTATCTGGGACGTTATACTGTGAAGATTGCTTATCTCATCTCTGGTTAGTGCAACCAATCGCAACTATCTGTTGTGTCATTAACACCACGAAACACAAGCTTTTGTATAAAAACTGGCGACGTCCTAGCAAGATCCTTGACTAGTTTTCAGGGTTTCGTTGCTGAAGAACGGCGTTCTTGCCCACCAGCCAGTAATTGTGACGTCACGTGCAAAGTATGAATAGGTTTACACGCACTTTAATTGTCTCATTATATACATTGTAGCATCACCTCTTTTCTCAGTGTCTAAACGATAAATGATTCGGTTTCTCTCTCTCAACTCCTCTTTTCTGAGAGCCTACTCTGCTCTGATTGGACAGATGGTACAGTCTGTTGTGATTGGGCGACTGCTCAGCACTGACACGAAAAATAACGATGTTGAGTTTTAGCATTTTAATTTGGATGTGGAATGTTTTGCAAATCCACAGGCATCTAAAGTAAAAAAATGTAATTGCTTTTTTTTTTTGCAGGACGATCTCCTAGAAGACACGCCTTTGTCAAGATACACCTATTAGCAAGATTGAATTCCACCATTTCATTATTTGATTCCTCAGGCAGCCAGTGTTGTTATTGTGACAATTCCCCTGAAAGACAGCTTTCTCAACTCATCTCCGATTATGAGTTTGGATGATTCTCAGGAGGCTTTGATGCTAAAAAGTGGTTGTGTAATAAAAGAAAAAAAAGGGTTTTCACAAAATAGAATAAAACAATATATTCAGTCTTATTCGCTGCTAAAAACTGCACAGTTCCTTAATAAATCAGTTTAGTTAAGAGAAGGGAATAAGCATTTTTACCATGTTGGAGAAACAGTATTTTAAAGTAAATTAGAGCATTTGCCGAAGATAATGTTTTTCCTTTATTAGACACTATAATTGTACTCTATATTATAACACTATTATTTTGGTTAATCTGCTTCACTCTAACAGTAACTTTTATAGAACGGTTTATTCTGAAAGGTCTACTTTTCTTGCATCTACACGAGCAAAATCGAGCTGCATGTTTTTCTTTTCAGGGGCTTATTTTCCAAGAAATGTTTTTTGGGTTTAGCAAACATGTCTCTGGTGATTTTTGCACTGATATTTAGAGCTAAGACATTTTAGTGAGGAACATTTTACTTTTTATGTGACAGGTGTTCTACAATGAGTACAATTTTAGGGTTCAGTTGAATTGTGATTTTGATATTCATGACAAAGGTTGATTGTCCCGATCTATTATGAAGATATGTGAAATAACTTGAAATGTAATTTGGCATATTCACTTCTGTCTATGCTGGTATTTGTGGTAAATCTAGTGCCTAAAGTACTTTGTGCCAAAACAACCTGATAAATATATATTGCATAGTTGTGTTGTTGAACCTGTAAAGATAAGAGTTTGTAATAAAAGAAGAAAACTATATTTTGTAATGCCTCATGCTAACACAGAGAACAACATTTAATATTATGATAAAAACAGGACTATTTTAACAAACATGGTATCATCAGAATAATATAGAAAACATTGAAAAGTAGCAAGAGTTCATTGCATTCTTTAAAAGACGAAACTTCTTTACAAAATATCACAATATTAAATAAACAATGACAAAAATCTGTTAAACCATCAATAACACGTTAATACAACTAAAGGACTTTCAGTTGTTTAAAAATTCATAAACATGAACACTGATTTAATAAGTCGTACCAGTTTTGTCTGAGAATAATGGCAAGTCATCATCGGTTTACCATCGATCTATGGCTGTGAAATGATGATGTCACCATACGGCTCGTCCTGTCGCACTGTGATCTCTCTTGCAACCGTTTGCTCTGTAAACACAAGACGAAACACGACTGCATAAATTCCCAGACGACTGAACTTTTCAATAAATCAATTGATTACATTTATTTTGTTAATCGTGGTGTTCCTTCTCACACCATTTTTAGCCTCTAGAAGGTGATTTTCTCCATTTAAATGTTTGTGTTGAAAATAAAATTGGTTTCATTAATTGCCCCACAACTAGTCAACCATCCCACACGAAAAATTGATCCCAATTTTTGAGACAAACCCTTGGTTTCATAATTTCATTATGTTAATTTTTTTCATGAGACCCCATTTCGCTTGGTGGTGTGCACAACATTTTTGGTAACTTTTGCACACATCTCTGCTTCCGAAGATGGACGAGAGGCAAATCTGGCTTAGCAGGTACGTCTGTCCCGGCAGAAATAAGCCTTTTAAAGAAAATAAAGGTCCATGTTTAATCAAAATGTTCATGAAATTAAATGAAAATGCCTGATTGTTGTTTAAAGCCCCATTATGACATTTTTGATGTCACCTCTCCTCCTCTGGCTCACGCCAGCAAGCTAACGCTGGACCAATATTGATCCTCGTCCAGCCTTTTATTTAGCCACTCTCCCTTTTTCTCTTTCTACTGTCCTCTGACAAAACTTTTGGCTTCTTGGTTTTACTTGCTGCTTCAGCCATGACAACATACAGGGGAAAAAAACGCTCATTGAGCTCTCCCGTTGGAATTTGAGGAAGTGGGGGAAGTGACGTATGCCGTAAAGCGGATTTTGTAGTTCCTAGTTTTGTAGTGTTTAGTTTTGTTGGTTCCTACCCGCACCCCGAAGTTACATAGTGCCAATAAAAGCAATACAGACACTGTCAGGCTATGGTAGACCTGTCATTCAACCTATTGTAAGTCAATGTACCATCTCAGGGGTTTTGGAAAAATATTATAAAGGTTGAAAAAGTTACATAGAGCTGCTTTAATATGTTCTCATATCTATTTTTTTTTTTTTTTTGCTGTAATGTCAAAAGTAATAATCTCAAGGTTTATCGGGTTTAACACGATTATTTGGTTCTTTTCTAGCGTGGGATTGGTGAAGTGTAATAAAAACAAACATCATCACATGTCAAATTCTTCTCAACGCTGCTTCCTGATGGTTTTAGAGGACAATTACTCGGACCATGTCGTTTCAAAGAATAGTACAACGGCGAGTGTGTTAATGATAAACGCCTCATCCGTTTTAGAGAGGCGAAAGGATAAACAAGGCTTCAATCCTCTGCCACAATCTTACCTAGCAATCTCCAAAAGAATTGGGCAACAGTTCTACGGCTGGCGTGAACGGGCAGCAGAGAGCGAAAGGTCACTAAATCTTCCATGACATCCTGCGGCCTTCAACAGAAGAAAGAAATACATTAGCAATGTGTTCACAGTAACAATCCACTAAAATGGAAAAAAGCAACAACAAAAAAAATATTAATCTGTAAAGCTTTAAAAGACCTATTCAGTAATAATATTACAATAATAGTAACCAAATATTCAGTAATAATATTGATTTGACTGCACTGACACTACTGGACAAAACTGCCTGGTTAATGATAATGAGCTTTATAGCAGAATCGAAATAATTTCATAATTGACGAACTCTACAACATCTACACTGTTATTGAACTGAACTGAATCAACATTGAACTAAAAAAGCACTATATAACTAAATGTGATATGACTTCTCAATAATACTATAAATTACTTTTAAATAAATAACAAAAATGAATATACTGGATAGACTTGATAGATGTCATATTAACACAATAGTGTGAAAAATGTATATATTTTGTAAACATTGACATCAAAAAGAAGTAGATAGCTTCAAGCTTTACCTAAATTGTTCCTCAATATCCATTGCAATATCTTCCATCACTGGGACCCTCTCCTCTGGGATGTCCTCTAGACCCAACTGAATTTCTGGAACCGGGATCTAAACCCATGAAAGCAGAAGTAATTATTCAGAGGCAATTATGCAGCGACTGAGTGTGAAACTCAAACGCGTCAAACCAGTCTCTAATGAGAGCGGCAGCTACTTCCGTCTCACACTTCCTGTCTCTCTTTTTCCATCTCTCCTCTCACCGTATCATCTCAGGTGTCTCGAGTGGTGAAAATTCCTTGTCTGGTGTCTCCAAAATGACCAAAGAGGCTGCAAATACAACGAAAAAGTGAACGCAGCTAAACTTGTTATTCTCTTTCTTTCTCTCCCTTCAAAACACACCAGCTGTGTGTGATATCAGGCAGGTGCTTTTAATGTTCTGGCTGATCTGTTATAATGTAATGTACTGATATTTTACCTGGTGTTTCTTGCTGGAGGAGGTCAGACTCCACCATTTCTCTGGGAATCTACAGTAGTAAGGATGCGGGAAAAAAAGATCAGAACCATTTCTTATACACATTATTTAAGTTTTATGCATTTGATCCATATCCATCCATTTGGATCACACAGTCTTAACATAAACTAATAGACTAGGGGATTTACTAAACTGGGCAAATTTCCGTGAGAGCGCAATTCCAAAAAAAAAAAAAAAAAAAAAGGGAGTGAAAAGAGGGTGTGCGCTGACGCAAGCTGTGAGTAAATCGTCCACACTCAAGCCAGTTGTTTTAGTGTACAAGCAGGCAGTCAAGGTATTTGATAGAAAACCCATGACATCTCATCACTGTGACACCATTCATAGACATAATCTTTTTACTTTTGGAAATTTTATACATTTTAGTACTTGCAATTAGGCATCAGGGCTCACTTAGACCTTCCGCCAGAGCCTCAGTCAGTGGGGACTGTGTTCCTCCGCGATTTACAAAATCTTTTGGTCAGTCTAGTTTCTCTTTTAATGGATCGAGACTATGGAACTGAACTAAAATTGCAGACAGACATGATCAGCTTTGATAGAGGTCTGAAACAATGGCTGAGGTCAAGTCAAAGCTGTACACATGGTAACGCTGTTTGAAATGAATATTGATGATGATGTGTATTGTTTACTTTCTTAAATATTGTATTGTGTACCGTGTTTTGTGAAAGTGTGTAGCTTTCAATGGACAAGTGTCTGGTTTGTCCAATACTGTTGTTGTGTCCATATCAAATAAACAAATGAAATGAATGAAATGAATCTGGGCCATGTCTTTCAGTCAATTGACACATATGCATCCCTTTGTTTATTAGTGTCATATTTAAATGATAATCTTTAATTTATTTTTGGAATGTTTTCAATTTCTACAGTTTTGATGTCACTGGCACTGGTTGTTGGGGTGTTGCTTAAGTTTTCTGGGTGGTTGTCAGTGCATTGATATGTGGTTTCTAGGGTGTTGCTAGGTGGTTGGGTAGCACTGATTTAAAGCCGGCTGACACTGTGCGATTTATTATCGTCCTTTGCGATTGTAGCTTGTCAGACTGTACGAACATGATCCTCGCTGTGAGCCATGTCACAATGTAAGACCTCAGATGTCAATGATGTCAGACGGACGCACGCAACGGACACATGCACGAAAACTTACATCATCAATCAATGACGCGTTCGGTGATGTGTTCTGCGAGGTAGGCAGGGGCCATACCATTGATGGCCTTGAACACGAACAGCAGAACCTTATACTCCACCCTGAACCGCACCGCCAGTGGAGCGGACGGAGGACTGGGGTGAAATGAGAGTGGAGGCATTACAAAGGAGACGTGCTGCTGAATTTTGTACCAGTTGAAGCCTATTAAAGGGTTAGTTCACCCAAAAATGAAAAATAAGTCATTAATTACTCACCCCCATGCTGTTCCAACCCCGTAAGACCTTCGTTCATCTTCGGAACACAAATAAAGATATTTCTGATTGAATCTGAGAGCTGGATCAGTCCTATATAGACTGCCTAAGGGACTGGCTCTTGACGGCCCATAAAGTCATTAAAGAAAAGGTTTAAATATTCCATGTGCCTACAGCGGCTCAATTATAAGTTTATCAAGCGACGAGAATACTTTTTGTGCGAAAAAACCATAAATAACGGCTTTATTCCACTATTCCATTACTTCCTTATGGGCGCATGCGCGAGAACTGAGACGAGGACGTTCTCATTCGTCTACTTCTTGTTACCGGCTGCTCACCGCTCAGGAGTTTTACCGCCACCTACCGTATAAGATGATGTGCTGATATAGCTGGAAGCGCAAAAATTTCTGTTTACAAGCAGAGGAAGATGCGCACTGTACATACGCTTTTCAATTTGCGTATTTTCCGCACTATAAGGTGCACTTAAAAGCCTTTAATCTTCTCAAAAAACGACAGTGTTCCTTATAATCCGGAGCGCCTTATCATTTTATATGGTAGGGGGCGGTAAAACTCCTAAGCGGTGAGCAGCCGGTAACAAGAAGTAGACGAATGAGAACGTCCTCGTCTCAGTTCTCGCGCATGCGCCAATAAGGAAGTAATGGAATAGTGGAATAAAGTCGTTATTTATGTTTTTTTCGCACAAAAAGTATTCTCGTCGCTTGATAAACTTATAATTGAGCCGCTGTAGGCACATGGAATATTTAAACCTTTTCTTTAATGACTTTATGGGCCGTCAAGAGCCAGTCCCTTAGGCAGTCTATCTAGGACTGATCCAGCTCTCAGATACAATCAAAAATATCTTTATTTGTGTTCCGAAGATGAACGAAGGTCTTACGGGGTTGGAACAGCATGGGGGTGAGTAATTAATGACTTAATTTTCATTTTTGGGTGAACTTACCCTTTAAGGAGTGATTAAGTCCAATGTAAAGGGCATTGAAATAGTCTATCCTCGAGCTGCTGAAGGCATGAATGGCCTTTTCAAGGTCAGCTCTGGACAGAAATGTTTTGACCTTACTCAAAAGCCTCAACTGGTAAAACTCTTCTCAGTTCTCGTGTATGGGTCGTGGCGCTCTCGTGATAGTTGAATAACGTCATTATACGTTGACGTTTTACGGGGGTTGGGGGGAGTATTCTTGTTGCTTGATAAACTTAAGGTTGAGCCACTGAAGTGACTTGGACAATTTAACAATATTTTTACTAACTAAGGAGTGATCCAGCTTTCAGATTTCATCAAAAATATCTTAATTTGTGTTCCGAAGATAAGTCTTACGGGGTTGGAACAACATGAGGGTGAGTAAATACTGACAGAATTTTAATTTTTGGGTGAACCAAGCCTTTTAAGGTATTAACACAAATGGTGTGGGATGAGTTACATCTTTAAATGTAATCATGTAAAAGGTTAGTTTTAGAGGAAGTAGACCTCTCTTGAGCTGAGCTCGCTCTCCTCTGCCCTCTCAGCTGGTTCTGGTCTTTCCTCTCCTCTCTCAGCTGGTTCTGGTCTTTCCTCTTCTCTCACTGCTGGTTCTGGTCTTTCGTCTTCTCTCTCTGGTATTTCCTCAGCTGCGGGAAGGTCCCAGCGCGGCCAGGATGGAGGGATGCGCCTCACGACCGCGGCCTGTTTCCATAGCGGCAGGATATCAGGTGGAAGGCCTATGTAGAAAGCATAACACTCAACTGTCTATAATATGCGCTTTAGCTCTGGACTGTATAAAGCTTAGGATTTAGTGAATATCATGGAAGCTGTCATGGAATAACCATAAAGGTCATATTATGACATTATAAATGTCTTTACTGTTACTTTTGTTCAATTTAATGCATCCTGGCTGAATAAAAGTATTAGTTTCTTTCAAAAACAACATCATGATTTTAGGGTGAAATGTGACTGCATTAACTTGGATATTCAACGACTTACTCATGCAAGGGTTTCCGAGCAGTTCTTTAGCAGCCTTTTTTTCAAAGCGGGGTTTGATGAGTGTCGCCTAGGAGAAAAAAAAACAAAACACAACTGACAACCATTTTATTCACGAAAATAATGCTGACTTGAAGTATACAGACTGTTCTGGATTTACCAAAGGCCTGGTCTCTGTCTCCACATTATCAATCTGGGCCTTCATTTCCTCTTGAGATATCTGTGTATGTTCATCGATGAAGAGCAGCTGTCTCCTCCTCTTCCTCTGCACTTTAGGAGATTCAGGCCTCACTACAGCAGGCTGACAGAGGGACAGATGGCTTGATGACAAATGTGTCAAATGCTTTAATGTAGCATCAAGACAGACCTCACATCCTAACACACCTGAAGAAGAGGGCTCCTCTCTCTCACCGCCCTCTCTCTTTCGGGTTCAGCGGTCATTTCCTCATGTTCGCCGGGCGGAGGCGACGGTATGGGTACAGGCGCAGATACTGGCGTCCTTTCTCTTTCCTCTAACACAGGTATCTCCATGGGAAGCCCCAAATCCTCCTCAGGCAGAAGGACAACTTCCTGGCTTGATGCGCCAGTGATTTGTGCCCTGGGAAATCATAATCTTAGAGCATAACTTTGGTGTTTTTAAACCGGTATAACATTACCCAAGCTGTTACCCAACAGCTTGGGTAAAAAATGCTCTTTTGGAATTAAAAAAACTACTCTCAGGATTTGCTAAAGGCTCGAGTGAAAAATTAGCGCTGAAAGGGCGTGGTTAGGGTTAATTTTGCGGCGGGTTCAAAACAGCTTTTTAGCCCTTTTTCAGATTTGCTTATAGATTTAATGCATTTCATTTTAAAGGGGTGATGAACTGAGAAATCAACATTTCCTTGAGCTTTTGACATCTAAGAGGTCATCATATTATAAGAATATCCTGCAAGTTTCAGAACTGAAAACGTCCTTGTTAGTCCAATAAAAGCTTTTATTGACACCATGCTCAGCAAACGACTCGTTTTTCAAAGTGGGGAACTATGATGTCAAAGAGGATAAAACACCACTCCCGCAGAAAAAGATCAACGCCTACTTCAACACGGCCGGTTTAGCCCCGCCCACCGATTCATGCATTACACACATAGCTAAATAAGATGCCTGCCTCGTGATGACAAACCGGGTCGAGTTACCGAGCAAAACAAAATATTGTGCAGTGCCTGGTTGTGGAAGAAGACAGTCGCTGCATAAGCTTCCTCTGGATTCCAATAGGACTGTATGGATAAACTTTATTTTTAATGACGTTTCAGCTGGTCCTGTGAACAAGACTGTATTTGCAGACCGATTAACAGATATTGGATCTGACAGGAATGGTGCATCACACGGACTCTGGGTCGAACATGTATGGGCGAATTATTCCGGTTGCCATTTTACAACATTGGACGTTTTCAAAACAATTTCCAAGTGCATCGATAGGTGAGTTTAAACTCATTATAATATGCAAAACTGGTATCCACTCACAGCAGTGGGCGTTTACTTCCAACTCTTCAGTGCGAGACGCCAATAAAAACCGAGCATTTTTCAGCTAAACTCAAATCTAGGGTACAAAATAGCCTATTACTTATTCATTTAGATGTTTTTAAATGCAAAACCCAAGCGAACGTCACAAGTTGACCTCAGACAACAATATAATACAATTTAAAAAGCCAGTTCATGACCCCTTTAAAACATGAAGAATAGGGATTCTTTTATTCCTGTGGCTATAAGGAACCTGAACTCATTTGGGTGATATCTTACGAATTTTTATAGTAAATGCTTATTTTATTTTTGTCATTATTTATTAGATATACTGATCTGTGTTTTGTATTGTTTTTGTTTTGTTTAACACTGTCATGTTATCTGGGGTCCGGATGTTTGGGAACGCAATTCGTTGCGCATTGACAGATTTATTTATTCAGTAAATGTGTTTCCATTGTAGTTTCTGCGCATGTCTTCTTATTGGATAAATAAATTAGCTGCCTCAAATGAGAGCATATGTTTTTTATTCTCATCCTGGCGTTTCCATCCAGCTTTTTTATGCAATATCCCAACACTTGCATAAAAATAGGTGGATGGAAACAGCTACTGAGAACGTTTGATGGCAGACTTATTCACAGAACAAGCGGCCTTTTGTGAAGAAATACAGACTGGTTATTCTGGTCCTTTATTTGAGCAGAATATCTCAGTGGAGGCCGCTAAACATGTTTGTTGGTGTTTCAAATCATCAAAGTCAGGGTGGAAAATGTGTCCATTTAGAAGAAAATTTCTGACTGTGGAAATGAATCACTTGACATCTGGGAAGCCCAAGCTTGAAAGCTTGTGGAGGCTTGCTATACCAGTGCAAGATTGCAGCTGTTTGCAGTAAAATTGAAATATCAAATCAAAGAGGATCTATTTAATGATTCCGACTATAGCGATTATACTTAGTTAATCGAGAGAAGCAAAAATCATAACCACAATTAAAGTGCAGCCCTAACTATGGACACACTAAGGAGAAAACTAGAGATTCTGGATTCAAGATTTCGATAGGGACTTTAAAGCCATCAACCCTAAAAGCTTTGCTTTCAAAAATGTGAAGTTTTCCATTTTTAGTATCTTTTGTTTACTGAAAGCGTACTTAAAAGCGTAAGAGCAAGTTTCTGAAGTGTGGATGTCTAAACGTACAGATCTAAAGAGGCTGATGTTGTCAGATCTCTTGCTGCCTCTCTCTCAAGTGCTGCTCTCTCTTGCTCTCTTTCATCAGGCATCCTCGGCTCTTCTGTCACTCTCTCTATCTGCTCTCTTTCTCTGTCTATCTCCAGCTGCCTCTCATCTTCACCTGAAAAAAACAGTCCCTTCTCAAGTTTAAATCTAAAACTGATAATGAATAACTCATAATGAGTGTTGATGTCAGCCAAACCTGACATCAAATTCTCATCATCAAAACAGATGTGGATGTTTTGTTTTCTTTTTTAAAAATTGTTTATTTCTATTTTTTACATTTTATATTATTTAATTTAAATTAGTTTAAGCCAGCACAAAAGCTACAATTAAGTACAAATACTTCACATTTTATATAATATTATTATTTAATTTTAAAAAATATTTATTTTTTATTTAAATGGGCATAGTTTAAAGCAACACAACAAGATACAATGAAGTTTACATACTTTACATGTTATATAGTATTTTGTTATTTTTATTTAAATTCTTTCTTATTTAAAAAAAACTGTAATAAAGTATAAATACTTGACATTTTATATAGTATTTTTACTTATTTATAGTTATTTATTGTAATTTTTATATTTTAATGTGCATTGTTTAAAGTCAGCACAATAAACTACATTGAAGTATAAATACTTCACAATTTATATAGTTTTTAATTAATTTTTAAAATAAATTTTTGGTATATTTTAGCTTACCTCAAGGGCATCCAAGATGTAAGCGTCTTTGTTTCCACAGTATTTTCAATTTTGATATTTTTAGGTCAAACCATTCTTGTCTGTCAGTCATATAACGGAGGTCTGAATGGGGTCCACCTCAAAGAGCATGCACAGAGAAGTCCAATTTAATGACTCATAAATGTAAGTACACATTGATGGCCTAAGACACGAAACGAGCGGTGTGTGTGTGAGAAAACTAACAGTATTATCGTTTTTACCTCTTGTAACCACAGCCACAAAGCGCCCGCGCCCTCAGATCAGTTGGACATGGCTGTTAAAAAGAGGTAAAAACGATATAAATACAGTTTTCGTTTTCTCACACAAACCGCTCGTTTCGTGTCTTAGGCCATCAATGTGTACTTACATTTACGAGTCATGAAATCATGTTTAATTTAGACTTCTCTGTGCATGCTCTTTGAAGTGGACCCCCATACCTGCATTATATGACTGACAGACAACAACGGTTTGACCGAAAAATGTCAAAATTGAAAATACTGTGGAAACAAAGACACCTACATCTTGGATGCCCTTGAGGTAAGATAAAACATACTTCAAAGTGAACTATCCCTTTAATTTAAATTCTATAAATTGTACACATTTTACATGTTTTTTTTTAAATAACTTATATTTTTTTAATTTAGATTAGCATAGTTTAAAACAAGCACAAAAAGCTACAATGAAGTACCGTATAAATACATCATATTTTTACAGTGTTTTTAATAAAAAAGTTGAATTTTTATTTATTTAAATTAGCATAGTTTAAAACAAGCACAAAAAGCTACAATGAAGTACCGTATAAATACATCATATTTTTACAGTGTTTTTAATAAAAAAAGTTGAATTTTTATTTATTTAAATTAGCATAGTTTAAAGCCTGCAGAAAAAAACTACAACGAAGTATAAATATTTCACATTCTTAAGAAATATATAATATTTTTTATCTTTAGCACTACAGTTTTAGTAATTATGTGCTCAATTATCATGAAAAATAATGTCAATGCAAAAAAACTAAATTTAAAGGTTATCTATTTCTTTTGATTGTGGGCTGAAATATGAACATGAAATGTTCTTGCATATTTTTAAATATGACCAGGCATGTTTTGACAAGTTCATGCAATGAATTCATACAATTAGTTTGTGCAAGTATAATCTGGCACCAGGATAATTATGGGTTTGAGTGAAAGCATCACTCACGCTCAAAGAAACCTTCGGGCTGCTCCAGCAGTAGTTCCACCAGGTTGGACTCCAGCAGATCTGCTCCTTCAAACTGAGGAAACAGAGAGACGACACCATGGAGACACACAACAGGAGATCATGCAGTGATGCTGACAAGGACTGAGTGACAGCTGTACCTCTGGCTCAGGCAGGACGACTGGTTCACGTTCAGTCAGAGTGATGGATTCCTGACTGGCTGTGATGCCTAAAGGGGAAACAAGGAGCTTTAAAAACACACTTACATTTCTAGATTTTTCTTTATGGTTGGTGCTTCTCATTTGTAAATTCCCATAGCATTACTTGAAAGACTATGGATACAAGTAATTATGTGCTGCAAATGACAACGTATCACTTTTCGGTGTGAAGTATTAAGTTCTCACCATCTGAGGGTGGTGATTTTTCTCTAGCAGGCGACACATGCTGTGGTGACACCTCTTCCGTTCGCTGAGACACAGTGTGACAGGTTAGACTACACATGACTTCATTGTTAACACCTTATGAATCCTGTTCAAAAGTTTGGTGCGAGTACGATTTTTTTTATATTTTAAAAAGGCTCCTTAAATATGCATGTATTTGCTTTGAAAATACAGTAAAAGCAGTAATAATGTGGACTATTTTAAAGTAACTTTTTTTCTATTTTAATATATTATTGAATTTCCAGCATCATTACTCCAGTATTCAGTGTCAAATGATCCTTCAGAATCAGAAATCATTCTAATATGATGAATTTGCTGCTTATTATCAATAATGAAAATGTTTTTTTTTTTTTTTTACTTTATAAGAGTCTTTACTGTCACTATGATCAGTTGAATGCATCCTTGTTGAATAAAAGTATTTCTTTAAAAAAAAACTTTTGCCCCCAACTTTTGAATGGTACATATGGCAGAACTTTAGCGTTTCTTTGAAACTGAGAGTAACATGGCACCTGAATGAGACTGCTTGGACTCGGCAGGCTGTAGCCGCTATCCATAACCCCGAAGAACGGATCCCTCGCCCCCTCGGTTTCATCAAAAAGGGCAGCAGCATCAGGGATCATGTGACTCTGCCTGAAAAGGAAGGAGGAAACTGTAAATGTTAAACACATCAAGCTCTGAATCTCTTTTTCATTCACATTTTCAATTTTTGTCCTGTTGTTGCTCTCACCTAAAATTCTGGATGTAAAACTGTACTTATTCTTTGCTTACTTATTCTGTACTTATTCTTCTTGGCCTTTGAAAAAGGCCTCTAACTAAAAGTTAGCATGGGTTGCAAATGCTGTTTCAGCAAAGTTGTTTTGTAATATAAAAATAGCATGAAATGTTCATTTGAATCTTTTTTTGTAATTTTGACGTTTTTGTTTTCAGGCTGATTGTGACATTTTGTCCAGGGACTACAGATGAAAAATAATTCTGACACTATATATAACAGTAATGTTTATTAATGTACACTGTCCCTGTGAAATTAACTAATAAAGGTCGTTGTTCAGACAATAATGTTCATCGGACATAATGGTTCAATTCATCTGCATTAACACAATTGATATTATCTGACATCATGACAACATAAAGGATGCTCATAATGTAACTGTTAATGTAAATGTCTAAGAAATGAGATAGTGCCTGACCTGGTTTCTTCATCCATCAAATCAATCTTAGTATTCCGGTTAAGGCGGAGGAGTCTATCAATTGCCACCTGAGTGTCCTCTGAGAAAAGCACAAACAACATCTCTAAATGCAACAAATATCATGATCCCTTTCAGCCCACTGTGTCATCTTAAAGGTTAATAAAGTCAAAACAGAAAATAAAAAAAAAAAAAAACATTCGTGTTATATGTCAAATATTGTGTATATGTTTGACAAATGGAGCCAGCCCACCTAACAAAAATTCACACTGTCTGTGGTAGACCAGCACCACTCCATACTGGAGCTGAGAGGACAGGTACAGGGCGAACCGGGGGCGGGGCAATCCTGGCAGCGGGGGCGGGACTCTGACCAATACGTAATTCAAGATGTCATGGCTGTTTAAGAATAACGCCATACATTTTTTTTATTATTATGAATTTGATGCAATTAAAAATAATTAACTTAATGTTTTCTTTAAATGCGATCATGAAGAAAATTATTGACAAGTAATTTATTTATTAGCTACATCGTTGAAAGGATAGCTCAGGCTGCTACTAACCAAGTGCGCTGGACATTGACTTTGAGCATATCTCTCCGACTGATCTTTCGTCCTTTAGTGGCCGCCAACCTGAATAAATGTATGTATTAGGGTATATATAAGCCTCAGTTTTAGGATTAGACATTTTAAATGGACAGATTATAACATTTATCCTTCATGCAAGCACACCTTCTCATACAAACAGTCAGGCCCAACTCTCTGAAAGAAAAAATTAAAACTTACCATATCGTGGCAAAGCACCCAGTCCGATGATTGAGCACCGTAGGATAGAAAAACATTGTGAACAGGTTGATAAAGACAGGGTAGATTTAAACCAAAGGTTCAGCGAATACTATAACGTGATCATGAAACAACTGAAATCTCTGAGGTAAAATCCAAAGTGTTTTGAAAGGGGGAATATATAGTAGGCTACTTCAAAGGTTGCTGTGGGGAAATTGTTTTGAAAGATCTACCAATCATTTGTGCTTTGTGAATAAGACAAACCAATCTTATGAAGACTTAGTCTAGGAAGCATTTTATTGGACTGTCTTGTTTCCATTCCAGTTTTGTTATACGTTACATAAAAATAGCATAATTAAGGGCGCGTGACAATGAAGATGTTTTTATAATATAAATATAAAGAAGCAAAAGGGAGAAAAAAAAAGGGATGGTTATATTGCATCTCTGATTGCATCTAAACGCCATCAGGTGGCGTATGTTGTTATGCGCCATGATGTCCAATACGAATACTTAGATTGTGAATATTAACTACGTTCGCCCAGTAACCCTGATTTGCTGAATGGCTGTGCAGGAGCTAACGCATGAACCAATCATAGCATGCGGAAAACCTGTCCTTATTAATATTAATGAGTGGGTTCGAATTTTTTTATTAAAAAAAAAAAAAAAAATATTGAATTTCAAGAATTACAATTACAGTCAGGGGTACATTGAATAAATTAAATAAAAAACATGAAAAGACAAACAAAGCAGTGACAAACTTAAGTTAAACAAAAATGTGAAAATGTTTACATATAGATACTTTCTTATTTTTCAAACCCAGTATTGTTTTAGGTATTTAATTAGGTAGTATTCCTTACGATAAGATTGGTCATAAAGGGAAAAAAAAAAAAACAAATAACACATTTTTGAAGCAGAGTTGAAATCTGGGCATGATGTGAGCCTTTATAAAGGAGCAGAAATCAGACCAAAAACAAACTGAATGAGGACAACTCCAAAATAAATGATAAAATGTTTCATCATGTAGACCACAAAATGTAAAATGTATCAATATCACAATTAAATCTGGTCACAAGATAATGATTACTTGGGTAATATTTATAAATTAGTTTAAGGGAAATTTCTTTGATTTTGTTTGTGACTAAATATTCATGAGGAAGTTTCCAGATTTTATTTCATATCAGATTATCAGCATAACCAAGACGCACGCTTTCATCAGACGCGTTGCCATGGTGATGATCTGGCCCAAAGTTAATTTCCGTTCTGTTCGTTTATTAGTGTTTACTGGATAATATGGCATTGACTACAAATGCAGTGAAAGTTAAGGTGATGAGCAGGTTGTTGAGCTGTGGGGTGCAACCTGACCTAGGGAGCAAATGCAATTTTTAAAAATAAAAATGTCAAGGTTTCCTAAGAGGTCCGATAACCGGTACAGTGTTTCCCATACATTTATTAGTGGCAGCCCACCACATTATCAGCGCTGACCGCCACATATTGATTTCCGTGTTTTTAACAATTTAAGATGGGAAAAGTTGTAATTGACTGCAGAGTTGCGTGCAGCGCATATTCGCACGCTCACTCACTCTCTCTCTCAAACACATTGACAGAATGGTATAGCCTATCATAAACAGCGCTGCACAGATCCATCCAACATGCTGTCAATGTGGAGACGAGCAAGCAAGCATGTAATTAGCCTAGCTAATAAGGAGAGCTATGTTAACCGTATCAAACCCCGCCGTCGCGCTCGCCACAGTTTTTTTTAACACTGCGGTAAATCAGACACGTCGGTAGAAAAATATGAAAATATGTGAATGGCTGAACCGACGCTTTGGTGGAAAAGGGGCTTCAGGGATCATTGAATGGGCCCTCCTCATGATGTTCTTGGAATCTGCAAACATCTTCCCGCACTCTGACCCCTCCTTTTTGTTACATGCATCAAGTGATGCCTGTAAGCTGGTGACCATGGCGTCCCCGGATAACTCCCCGTACGACCTCTTAAAAATGTTGTAATACAGCCTGAAATGACAGTTATACAGAGGATTTAGTAAATTATATCAACATTATACTACAGGGCTGTTGAATGCTTGATTCTGATTGGTTTGGAACGTTCTAAGGTGTGCAATTATTTTCAGGGAAACGCACGGCTAAAGTAGTTTCAGACAAGTTTGACTGCATTACAGTTCAATATCACTGCGCGTAGTTAACTATAACGGAAACTAGGATACAATTCATAACAAGAAAAAACATGCAGCCCCATGCGCTTGATCTGCAATTTTTGATGTCTAACTTCACAATCAATGGACACACAGTTTAATTTGAATAAATAAAGTTGTAGTCATATCTATAATAGGCTAAATAGAAAATTAAACTGAATAGCCTAGACTATATAAATAAATCCTGCTGCACGGATTTTTGTAATTATTCCAGATAACAAATAGCCTACATAATTATGATAGGCCTACTTGTTAAAAGGGCTTTGTGTTTTTTCATTTATTGGGCTATCTACTGTCAATTATAGAAAACAAGAATGACGAATTAATTAAAACGAATTTAATTAATAAATAAATAATAATATTGACGCACGTCTCTCTCTTCCTATTTTTTTTAGAATGTGCTGCATATGAATGGGAGAGACAACAGTTAATTCAAGAGCTAACTTACAATGGATGGGAATTGATACAATTTCAACAAAAGTATTGTTAGGAAATGGGTCAAGGCAATCAATAATTCACGAATTAACATTTAAATATTTAAATAAAACAGGAATAATAAATAGAAGTTATTTATTTTTTCTTCCAAAGCCAAGCATACCACACTCCAGATCAGTAGGTGGCGGGAATGCACCATTATGTTGGTCTGCCAATCCGCCATTAAACACCACAAGAAGAAGAAGAAGAAGACGATTTTACGACGAGCCAATCAGGGATGCGTTGACTAATGAATATTCATGAGTCTTCCCCTACCATCCTGCAAAAAAAAAAAAAAAAAAAAAACAACTTCCGGACCGAGCTTAACCGGAAACTGCTTACTTACAACTTTTGTCTTCGCTGTTGCATATCGTTTAGAAATATCATCAGACAACATGTCGGGATCATCAAGCATCGTTACGATGAAGAAAGTCGTTCAGCAGTTGCGCTTCGAAGCAAACATCAACAGAGTAAAGGTCGGTTGGTTTCTGTTAGCGGTTTCGTCACGGCTGAGACTGAAGCTAGTGAGTTAGCAGCCGGGTTGAGCTTGGGCGTGGACCTGGAACCCGTTAGCTTTGTTTTATCGGCTTCTCAGACGATTTATTAAAATAGTTTTATTTTACAGTTAAGTAGTACAAATATCCACTAAACAAACTGGATATTAAACACGCTCTAGGGGGAAAAATACTGAATAATTAGGTTTATACCAGGTCTAGCTAACGTTAGCTACGATGGGTCACGTTAGTTTGTTTATCTAGACCAGAGGTTTTCAATTTTTCAGGTCTCATGGACCTCCAAAAAGGATCATTTAGAGACGTGAGGGACCCCATCGCTAAAATTTAAAAGGAAGTTATTAATTTTATACTATAATTTTCTACTGAGAGCTAATGTTCTCAGTAGTAAGGTTATATTTATTTGAGTCAAATTTCGTTTTAATAATTACAATTGTAATTAAATTTATTCTGATTAAATTATTTATATAATTACTTATTATTATTTTATTTTTATATGTAGTTATATAATTATATTTTCTCCCCTATTTAAATTATATGTAAGAAAAGTAGGCAAGAAATGCAGTGCTCTATTACATCCATTTTCAAATGTTTTGTCTGTTGGTATGAGCTTGTATTTATCATCGCAGCTGATTGTGTATAACATTTTCTACAGTTTCCAGACGTTTGTGACCTATTGTGTAATTTTGGCCATTTAGGTTTCTCAGGCGGCCGCAGAGCTTCAGCAGTTCTGCATTCAAAACGCCGTTCAGGATCCACTGCTGACAGGTGTGTCTTCAAGCACCAACCCCTTCAGGACACAGAAGGTTTGCTCCTTCTTGTGAGGGTCCATGACGGCCGTCTGCTATTGGTAAGGATGATTATCAAAATGCATTTGAATAAAAGCCGAAACATTACAATATTGACACTAACAATTCAAATATGTTTTCTCAGGCTTTTTTTCCTGTTCCTGTGACAATTCTGCTGGGGGAAAAATAAGAAAACCACTGCCATGATGTGTAATCGAAAAAGCAACAGCACAAAAGCTGTCCACTTGCCAGTTAATACCTCATGCCATAAACACCGAAATAAGAACTGAAAGGATTTTGCCAATCTGGCCGCTTTATGTTTGTTATGGTGTATTTTCTTTCTCAAGTTTTCATTGTAGAACAAGAAACTTTTTTTTTAATATCTCAACTTGTGTTTTACTCTTTCACAACCTTCAGATTTTAGTTTGAAGACCTCAAACTAAAAAGTCTGCCTTAATGAGTGATAAACAACGCTCCAGTTTTGTGGAGGGAAGGCTTTTGTATTTTTTATGTGGCACAGCAGAAGAAACTTAGTAATTTATTGTGCCTTTTAACATTGTAGTCTATTTCTCAATCTTCTCTGCCTTAGACTTTTTATAACCCCAAATAAACCCATTGATTTCTACATGTCTCTATTGTTTTGTTACTTTGATTACTGTGAAAGATTTGCTCAGGATATATTAACTTGATAACCAAAAAATTTACATGAAATTCACTCATTTGATTGTGAATACACACTGGGGAAAAAAGGCACAAATGCAGTCACTTAGGGTGGCACACTTTAAAAAGACACATGTTTGTACATCAAAGGCACATATTGATACCTAAATGGTACATATTAGAACCTTTTTAAAAGTAACCGTCCCAGTGATGGCTTTTGTGCCATTATTTTTAGTGTCATTTTGAGTAACTTTATGAGATTATTATACCACACAAAATAACATGGTGTTTTGGCAGGCTTTGTGTTACTGTTCATTCATATATTACATATAAAATAGTTATTGTCATTCTGTTGCAAGCAGTTTCTTGTTATGTGACATCCTATACCCCACCGAAAACTTGTGTAATGTACATAATTGAAGTTCACATTGAATAATTATATTTTTAAAAGTTAAATTGTCACACACGCATGTGAAGATTAATTCACAAAATTCACACTTTGACCTAAACGCTTGATCTTAGTTCGTTTTCAAGTAAAGTTAGTTTTCATATCATTTCATTATTAATGAATCACGCCATATCCCAATATCCTCGACACAGGTTCGTCAGCTCACAATAATTGCTTAAATGTTTGCATGGAACCTAATTGGCCTGAATAAATATAAATCAGGTGTAAGTGGTTTGGGTGAGTGCTAAAGCTGTAACTGCTCAAGCAAGACGTAGTATAAAACGACGACCAACGTGGTTTTTCATTTGTGTGTTCGAGAAGCCGGTTTTGTGAGTGAAATAATAATTTAGCAGGCGTGATGTTGGTGGCTAGCACATTAACATGGTGGATAACTGTCTTTCTCATGATATCCCTCCGCACTGAATGTTATCCTCGCATGTCTCCTCGTACATTCCAAGGAGGACGGTCTTCGGCGAACCAGCAACTGTTGAGCAGTCAGTTTCAGGCCGCGATTCCTCAAAGTCTGCCTAAAATAAACGACCCTGTGCCACAACAACGTCAGAAAACAGTGTCCGTGATTTGCCACGATGAAGCGATCGAGCTCGTGATAAACTCAAATCTTTTAGCCGCGGGCTTTCCTGTCAACACGGAGGAGCTGTGGTTGGGTCCCCAATGGTCTTCGTCATGTGGAGCTGTGCAAACTGCAGAATTAGTGTTAACCATAATTGCTAGTTTCAGTGATTGTGGAACCAAGCTATCTGTAAGTTTAAACAATTTCTGGTTGTCTTTTTTTTTTTATTGTTTTGAAGATGAAAAACGTAGGCTACCAAGCACAATGTTCTCTCCCAATCCTGACTTTTAACAGGCACGCGGTGTTCTGTGAGCTCTTGTGGATGTCGGAACAGAAATGAAAGCTGAGCTTCATATTTTAGTTTTCTCTGGTCGTGTTCATGTGAATTGTTCAGCTTATTTAGTCCATCTGTTTGAAAGCTCTGATCATGTTCATACCCTTTACTTGCAACAGAAAATAGACCCTCCCCTCAATCCAAAGTGGTGGAGTTAACCCAGAGTAAAATATCAGGTGTAAACTGGTATTCGTCTACTTCCTGTGCAGCAACATAGTTTCGGCCCAATTCTGGGCCACATTTGGTACATGGGGATTCAACGTGTACCGGATGTGGGCCAGATCTGACACTGTTACTGTCTGGGTGTGATCCGATCAACCAAACATGTGCAATGCCAATGCTACTTGTAGGCCTAAATAGATTTACAAATGCATCATCCCCTGGTTTCACAGTGAAGGTGTAAGTCTGGTCTTAGACTAAAAGGCTTGTTTGAGCTGTTTTAACTGACTGCAGCTTGCACTGAAATGTCAGCCAGTGGCAGTGCTATTTTTTTTTTTTTTTTGTCTCAAGGTGACACCAGTTATTTTCTAAAATGCCCTAATTGAACTAAGGCATAATCCTGGCTTAATCTAAGCCCTGTCTGTGAAACCAGCCTCATGGGTTTAATTGGTCTTCTCACAGGTAACTGATGACTCTCTGGTGTATTCAAATGTCCTCGTTTACTCTCCTCTACAATCTCCTGATGGATTGCTTCGCCAGGAGGGTGCAGTTATACCTGTTCAGTGCCAATTCCAGAGGTAAGCTGGCCAAACTTGGATTAGTTAATGACTGATTTGAGATCTTAACATTTATTTTTCTCAAATCCTCTTAAGGCGGTATAGTGTCGACAGTGCGGCAGTGGCGCCTGCTTGGGTTCCATTTGCTTCCACGATTTCATCCACCGATTATTTGGACTTTGCTCTCCGACTGATGAGTGGTACGCTATTTTAAATTTGAAAAGTTTGGCTTCAGAATTATGTCATTAATATTTTTATTGTTTTTAAGATGACTGGCAGTATGAGAGGGGCTCAAACGTCTATTTTCTGGGGGATGCGATACACCTTCAAGCATCAGTTACCTTGGCCAATCACTTGCCCCTACTTCTATTTATTGACTGGTGTGTGGCTACACCAACGTTCAACTTTGATGCCAATGACATCAAATATAACTTTGTAGATTATCGTGGGTGAGTTGATTCAGACTTTGCAGTGTTGATTTTATTACGTCAAATAGATTGAATCAAACTGTGCCTGGTTTCACGGACAAGGCTGAAGACCCTTAACTGAAAGAAACTTGTCAGACAGTGCCATTGCTTTGTCTCAAGATGCACACTTGTTATGTTTAAGACATGTTTAAATAAGTGACTTAAATGTCCTAATTAAACTAAGGGCTTAATTCTGGTTTAATTGAAGTCATGTCTGCTTAACCTGGTAACAGTTTGATGAATGAAATTGGTCCTGTGGTGTAAATGACTGTGCATTCAAAGGGATGTGTTAAGGTGACGTTTCCCAAATAACCTTTCGGTGAACTCCTCTTAAAAGAACTATTTTCATTGTGTGGAAAACATTTCAATCTAAAGAACCTTTTGCGCCTTAATGTTTCATGGTTCCATGAACATTTACCACCATGGATGGCCAATATAAAACTATTTAGTACACTTGAATTCAGCATTTTGAGCTTCTCTAAACATGCAGACTGCTTTCAGATGTCTTTCAGACAGCAAGAGTTCATACTCCCGCTCCAAGTTCTTGCAGAGGAGTGAAGGCAATAAGTTAAACCTACTGTTGGAAGCCTTCAGGTTCTACAAGTTGACGAGCAACTCGGTGAGCAGAATTTTTAAGATTAATTTAAAAGGATAATTCACCCAAGAATAAATACTGTAATTTAAAGCCGGGACAATGTGACAAGGGTTTTTTTTTTTTTTTTTTTAAACCCACATTTGCAGTCTTGACAAGTCAGCATTAGTTTCCAGTCTATGGATTTTAGGCACAGTTGGCTATATATATATATATATATATATATATATATATATTTGGTTTGAGGCCTCATTGGTTTCATTTGCAATGCATCACTGTTTCTGCTTTTGTTTGTGTTCAAAATGAATTTAAATATCGTAGTGTTTTGATCCTTGGTCGTTTACTGTATGACGCCCAGATTTTACTCTGAAACCATTTGCGAAGTCGTTAAGTGTATGGTGCCTAGTTTTAAGCGTAGTAAAATTGTCATGAGTCATGTATCTAACCCTCAATGACCTTAGTCTGTGAAATGCAATTTTTCAACTTTTTTTTTTTTTTTTTTTTCCCCAACTGTTGAGAATTTTCACAAGTCATACAGATTTCTGCTTCCTGGTTTTATTTGAAACAGGTGTACATCACCTGTTACCTAAAAGCCATTCCTGCTGCATATTCTGTGAGCGCTCAAAACCGAGCATGTTCTTTTATTGATGGAAGGTAATGACTGACTCAAATATTTAAATCTTGGTATATCAATCAGTGGTTCTTCATGCTAGAACCCATGTGAACTCTGCAGGTGGCAGTCTGCGGATGGAAATCATGAGGTGTGTAACAGCTGTGAGCCATCCAAACAAGGTGCGGCCGAGCCTGAACCGATCAAGCCTTTCCGCATCACACAAGCCCCTCCTGTCATGCAGCCAAAGGTGGGACCCAAATCTGGGCCTGCCGATTTCATTGAAGTAATTCCCGGTCAGTCATTGGAACCCTATAGAGCTTTCATACAGTCAAGGCAATATGGTAGTCCGTCAAAGAGAGAAACCGACACAAACAAAGGTTTGCATGATTTAATGTTTCATTCATCATATTCATTCAAGATGTGGCAATCAAACACCCTTCTCCCTTTTATAACAGACTGGAAGCTTGCTACCTTGGGTCCTCTGCTTCTGATGCCAAATCGAGGAATCACCACCCAGTTCAGCCCAGCTGAGGTCTTCTCCGCATCTGTCACCAAGGAGCCGGAGTTCTTATTCAGCTCGACCCAAATGAGTCCCGTGACCGATGAGCTGGAGTTTAAAACCACTCCGGAGCCTAGGAGCTTCCGTCCATTAGAGGACAACCTGTTCCTTGACGATTCTGATCTTTTTGGTTCAGAAGAGGGAAGCGGGTTTGAATGACTTGATGAGCAAGAATGAAAATGGAAACTGACTATGTGACTTTCTAAAAATAAAAGTTTTATTACATCTCGTCTTGGTCCTCGCCATTACTGTTGATGCGGTCACAGAAAAAGAAGGCAATCTAGTTTGTTGAATTTTTCTATGCTATAAAGTAAAATTGCACAATAGTACGTTCTGTATATTTCACAGCTTA
This sequence comes from Pimephales promelas, assembly GCF_016745375.1. Next base: position 625,718 of record NW_024121954.1, on the reverse strand, counting down.
TTCTGTAACGAAGACATTCATGGATTATAACTGAAGGTAACACTTGGCACCATTCTATGGTACCTTTGATTAAATTTCTCATTCAAATCACAATGTAAGTGTGAACCCGTCGTGTTCTAAAATAAAGAAAAACAGGCAAAATATGAAACCTACTTCACAGCACATATCAATAAATATATTCATGAATTCTAAATCAAGGTAGTATTTAGCAGCTTTTATGGTGTCTTCAAATCACATCACTTTCTTTGAGTTAACAGGTTTTGATCTTTGCATTATAATTGCCTATGCAAATTTCATTGTTTTACATCAAAGGTTTGGTTGCTATATTCATGAATTTCTGAATTAACATTGTTTATAGCATCTCAAGGTAGTTTTCAGTATCTTGCAAATGTAATTCATTTAAACCTGAGGGTTGCACATGATGTGCTGTCAACTATATTTAGTTGGACAGTAAACACAACCTTCCATAAAAGAGATTAATAAGTTACCATGTGGGCTATTTTTTCATAAGAGATTTTGATCTTATATACTTCACAGTCTCTTTGATGTTATTGTCCTCGGGTGTCTTTTTCACATGGTGTGCCATTCGTCTGAAGCCGTCCACTAGACCCGCTCCGGTCAGCGCCGAACACGGTTGAATGAACCAGTCTCGTTCACTGCAACTCTTTCTCAGGTTAAACTGCTCTGTGATCTCCGTTACTGTAGCAGCTCCTACAATATCTTGCTTGTTGGCAAGAACCACCACCGGGAGTCCCCTAAGGTGCTCGCTCTTTAAGGTCTGTTCCAGGGTGCCCTTGGCCTCGTCCAGACGCTTAATATCAGAAGAGTCCACCACGAACACAATTCCAGCTGTGTCTTGGTAAAAATTCCTCCAGTGCGCTCGCATCTTTGTCTGACCGCCAACGTCCCACACGGTCAGGAAGATTTTGTCCCTGTTCTTCTTGGCTTCGATCATTTCTACATTGAATCCAATTGTAGGAACTGTGTGGAAATCCTCATTGTATTTCAGTTTGTAAAGAAGAGTTGATTTTCCAGCTCCGTCAAGCCCTAAGAGGAGGATACGTGCTTCAGGTTTGTGTCTGGATCCTGAAAGGCCCATTGTAAATGTCTGATGTTTTACAAACACCAATGTTTCTTACAGTCTTCTCTTGGCAAACGTGAGTTTACTTAAGATGGAGTCTGCCTGCGTTACTCAGTGATGTATTATATCTTTCTTATCTACATAGCTTTATGAATAATGGGTCAAAGTATCACAGGACACCTCCCAAACGATATGCTGCTAAGAATGCCTGAACGGTGTCATGTGGAATTCCTCACTGTACAAAACATTTAAACTGAATAAAATATTCCATGATAAATAAATTCAATTAAATTGCATCACTTTCATAGAATCTCATGCTCAACATTCACTGTTTAGTTTAAGATCCGAAAGAAAATTACATACATGAAGGAACTTGAACTTCCAGCAAAATAAATAAATGAAAACATATGAAATAAAGGTTCTCAGTTAAGTTGCCCTGAGACTGGGATATATGACCATACGTTATGGGCTTCCCATTACTTTTATCAGCTGACATGATCATGACTGGCATGAAGTCACAAGTGGACAAACATATAGCCTATTTATAAAGAACATTTGATGATAAATGTCTTGGGGAAAGTCTTCAAATACACATTTTTCAGTATTTCAATTCCAGTAAACGGAAACCAAACGAAAAAAGTTAATGGTAGTATCACTCCCTCAGATATCAATCACCACCTCAAGCCTTCCAGATACTTCCAGTTCCAGCACTGGATTATTGACTGTATCGGCGAGCGTCACCTTTAGAAATCCTCAGGATAGATTTCAGGGAGCAACAAGAACAACAACAGCGACCATAACTTTACATCCAAGCGCTCACTGTTGTCTTCCGAGGGTTTTATCAATCCACACCCCGCCTGTCGTATCTGCCACAAACACCAGTCCAGAGCAGTGCCCGTGCCCGCGGCGTCGCCTGTCCGCGACCGCTTCATACGGAGAGACGTCCGTTCGCCATTTCCCTGCGGAATCATGCCAGGAGTGCGTTTTTCACACATCTTAATAGTAGAATGTGACGTAAACTCGTTAAACTGCTCGGATGTCCTTAAACTGCACTGGCCCATTCTTGTGCTCCGGCTGCCTGCGCGTGGTAAAATCCTTGAAATATCTTGGCCTCCTCTGTAAACTCGGTACTCAAACGTACATTTATACGTTACGGCAACTGAACTACCAGTGTCAGATCCAGTAAGAGTGTGTAGGGGGGATTTACAGACAACCTACTCAGTGACAACAGGCACTTAAGGACTTTAATACTTCGCTCCACAATGCTGGTGCTATTCTGAGGTTTTACACCTGCTCTCTGTTGTCACGATGGACTGCTCAGCATCACCGGGAAGGCTCGGTATGCTTCAGGAATATACTGCACTGCAGTGTAAGGTTACTGTGGACATACGTGTGCAGATCAGTATGTTTATGTCACTCTGTCTCTGACTGGAACAACCATGCGTCATATGCTTATTCTATTTGTTTATTATTTTCCTCTTAATATATGAGCTTATAGGCCTACTGTCAATTTCCCACATGAAAACAAAGGCCCTGTCTGTTGAAAATACCAACTTGAACCAGCAAGTCTGGTTTGTGCTGGTCTGCCAACCTGCTCAGGCTGGTTTTAGAGGCTGGTGTAAAATGGTTTAGTGGTCCCCTGGCCCATGGAACAGGGCACAAATTGGTCTTTCAATTATTGTTTTATTTATTTACAATCATTTATTTATATAGCACAACACATGTTGACCAAAGCACTTTACATATAGGGCATTACTTGGATTTTTTTCTATGAATGTGTTACTGTTAGGCCCTGTATAAGGTAAATAAAATATTGCACATAGTATAAGCATTAAGTAGCTCACTTAAAAAAAAAAAAAAAAAAAAAAACGTTTGCAGATAATTTATTCACCCCATCTCATCCAAGATGTCCATATCTTTCTTTCTTCAGTCGAACAGAAATTAAGGTTTTTGATGAAAGCATTCCAGAAATTTCTCCATATAATGGACTTCATTGGGAACCAAACAGTTCAAGGTACAAATGAGTGTTTTAGTGCAGCTTCAAAGCGATTTAAACGTCACCAGACGATGAATAAGGGTCTTATCCAGCTAAACGATTGGTCATTTAAAAAATAAATAAAAAAGTTAAAGTTTTATAAGCACAAATGCTCGCCTTCTGTGCACCACAAACATCTGTTCTGTGATGAGCGTTTGTGACTCTCCTGTTCGAACTCGTTCATCAAAATGAACACATCTTTTTTCGAGTCATGACTCGAAGCGTCCTTGATTCCCCTTATTCATCGTCTGGTGTCGTTTAAAGCCCTTTGAACAGTTTGCACTGAAACTCTCTTTTGGACCTTGAACCGTTTGGTTCCCAATGAAGTGCATTATATGGAAAAAAATTCTGGAATATTTTCATCAAAAACCTTAATTTCTTTTCGACTGATGAAAGAAAGACGTGGACATCTTGGATGACATGGGGGTGAGTAAATTATCAGCAAAAGTTTTTTTTTTAAGTGAACTCCTCCTTTAAGTATTAAGTAGTTGAATGGAAGTGTCCCGTTTTTTAAACTAATGGACATCATGATAATTGGGGAGAAATCAAATGTTAACAAGATTTTAATAAAGTATTAGTAAAAGTTGAAATTAACATAAACAAAGATTACTAAAATGCCTTATACGCGCAGTTCATTATTAGTTCATGTTAACTAATGCTAACTATTGAACCTTATTGTAAAGTGTTACCAAAATGTCTTATAAATTGTTACAGGTTCTGATGTATTTTTGTTAGACCAATCTAGGAATGTATTAAAAACGCTTATAAAAAGGTTGAAGACAACAGCTTTTGTTTAAAGATACTAAAGATTTGATGGAGGAAAGGGGCATTTTCCCAGTTGTCCCTTATATAATCTATACACTATGTGGATACACAGTAACAACTTGATTTTATACACCTGTGGCAATGGGTCTTATCGAAACAACAGGATTCAGTAAATTCAGTGTCCCAACACTTTAGTCCTTATTATGTACACACTACCATTCAGTTTGGGGTCGGTAGGAGTTTAAAAATAAATAAATTATATATATATATATATATATATATTAGGAAAGTCTCTTACTGTATGCTGACCTTGAATATATCTTTAAAATGTTGATTTTTTTTTTTTAATTTGTAAAATTTTTATTTTATTTCACTGTCAATCATGATAAATTGTATGTGTCCTTACTGAATATCAGAGAGAACAAAAACAAGCAGTTTGAGCTTTGACTTGTTAAGTTTATTTATCGCTTTAATCTCCCACATACATTTCACACAGTGCAAGAAATTCAACGTTTGTGTAGATCAGGCCTGGTGCCAATCCCCGGAAACTAGGAGGAAACTGGGAGGACTGTACGCCAGAATTAATTCAACAAATCAATAACATAACATACCGTCTTCAATCCGGCCACATTTGGTTTCACATGACCATTAAAACAGTGACTTAAAAGAGCAGGAATGACTGGAAAAATCTTCCTTCTCACAATAATGATTGGGACACAGACCAATTATGAAGTTTAATCAAAGATTAACATTCTTAATCTAACACAAACTCATACCACCCTCACTTAAACTAACCGATGAGCAGCACCAGTGTAAATCGGCATAAATGCCCTGCACTTATATGAATGGATCATGCACATCCAAATTCAAAAGCTGAACTCATAAAAGCAAGGGGGGAGAAAAAAAAACAAACAAGAGCAAAAATATAAAGCTCTGATCTGTTCTTCTGAACAAAATACTACGAGTGCATTTTCAAGGCAATAGACGTCCTTCTGCCATTTATGCCAATTGCTGTTTCACAAATATTGCTCTATATAAGGAAGGCCAGGATTCGTCATCTTTACAGTGTCAAATCATTTTTTAAAGTGTCCATTTGGCACACAGACTAAAAGAATAAAAGAAAACTGGGAATGCATGTGTTTGCACATGCTTATGCGTGCCAGTTTATTGTAATTGTGAGAAAAAAGGTTTGTCTCTTACATTACACCATCTAGCGATATGCAATAATGGATAGACAATCAAGGCTGTTTATTGGTGGAGTAAAACTACTCTCCAGTTTTTGTCCCAGAGCTGCTCTTGAACTTCACCACCATGACGGTGATGTTGTCGGGGCAGCCGCGGTAGAACGACTGCAGGACGATGCTCTTGGCGCCGAAGTGCGGCTCGTCCAAGCGTTCCCGCACGAAGCGCACGGCCTCCTCGTTGCTGAACGCGTCCCACAGGCCGTCCGAGGCGAGGATCATGAACTCTGGCTGGAGCTTGTCCAGGTCAAAGGTCAAGATATCTGGGTCTGGGATGACCACATTCAAGTTCTTCAGAGGGTAGTCACCGAGCGAGCGCGACATGGCCAGGATGCCTTGCACACGCCAAGAACCGTTGAAACTGATGAAGCCACCTGATGGATGAGGTCACAGACAAGTGTTATATTCACACCGTGAAGTCATCGGGAACTGCCACAAAGACCACCATATGTGCAAACTCATCAACAATGAGCATGGCCTTTTTAATTCAAAAGACAATTTTTTTAATTCAAATTAAACTCCTGTATTGTGACTTTCCCCATTTAAACTTTTGTAAATATGCAATAATAATAAAAAAAAGTAAACATTTGCATATTAAAACAATAATGGGATTGTGTAAAATACAGGAAATTTCACAACTCATATTATAATATGCAGGGGTCAAACTCATCAGAAAAAGGTCACAAAGACACAAATGCCATAACACTTTTATTTTTTTAATTACAAAAATTAAACAAGCCCATAAAGAAAGATATTACTATAGTAATAATACTATTAGTGTGTGCTTATATATATATATATATATATATATATATATATATATATAGTTGTTTTAACAAACAAAGAAGTTATCATTATTATTAATAATATATATATATATATATATATAATATATTTTTTTTACACGGATTTTAAAATCAGAAGGTTATTTAAAAGATAAATTTTGTTTTAAGAAAGAAAGAAAGTTATCATTAATAATAAACTAATTTAAAAATAAATATTGCCGTTCACATAAGTTATGATTATGATAATAATATATTATCATATTTTACAGGTGTTCTAAATCAAAATATTATGAAAAAAAGAACCTGTTTTAACAAACAAAAAAGTTAGTACTTCTACTATCATCATCATCATCATCTTTAATAATAATAATACTATGTATGCAAATTTAAAAAAAGCCTGTCAAATCAAATTACCAACCATTGCCAATCAATGTGTATATTTATTTGTGTATAGTGTAAATGTGTATTGAATTTATTTTGTTGTTCTAACAAAGAAATTCCAGTAATAAGAATAATAAGAAAATACAAAATGATACATGTTCAAAACCCTTTAAAATTATTAGGGCCCGAGCACCGATGGTGAGAGGTTGTTTCTTCTATTGTTTCTTCTTCTTCTCTTAAAAGAATCGCTTTTTAGAGGGCCTTAACACGCTCAAAAACTCATGAAACTTTGCACACGCTTCAGAAGCAAAAAATGTACGTGTGATATGGTTTTCATATTCTTAAAATTACTGCCCCCAAATTTTGCTCTGGCTCTACGTTTCACGTACAGGTATGAAATTTGGTACATAGACGTAATGACACAATACCTACAAAAAATTCTCTTGGAGCATAGCCCTAAACACAATAGGCAGTCAGCTATTTTGAACTTCCTCCTAGATTTTGTGCATTGTTCATAATTTCCTGATGTTGTACTTTAACGAACTCCTCCTGGTGAGTGTAATCTTAAGGCCTTTGCGACGTTAAATTGCGAAGATCTTGAGTTTTCATCGAAGGGTGGCCCTTGGCGGCATGACAAATGTACACCCAATTTCAGGCTTTTAGTGATTTGTGAATGAATATGTCATATAGTTCAATATTGCTTGCAGTTACGATGTTGCTAGGCAACCACAGACAGCCTGCAGTAACTCAGGCATACAATGTTCGATCTGCCCCAAACTTCACATGTTTGATAAGAGTCTTGTCCTGAACACATGGCCATGCTCATATTTGGTTATAGCAATAGCACCACCTGCTGGTAGCAGGAAGTGTGCAAATACAAATCCTTTGACATAGTCCTCCTATTGTATATTTATTATCATTACATACTGCCCACTGTGCTTTGTCTTTTTAAAACCGCCGGGTGGTGGCAGCACGGGTGTGAGGGCCCTTTTCATCACTGCTTGCAGCTTTAATTAACTTTATCATTTAAGAAGTAATTTTCTAAAAATAGAGATCCCTAGGGGATCTACTATATGATATCTCTTTTAAAAATAGCCGTTATAAGACAAAAACCAAAGTGAAAAAGGTAATACATTTTTGAAAAAGTTTTTTTTTTAAAGTTTGGTAGCTGAGTCATTTTTGTTTGTTGAAAAACCAGCTGTTCTGCCTTGAATTGGGCAAACTCACCAGCTCTCTTGATCCTCTTGCGCTCCTTCAGCTGGTAAGGCTTGTGATCATGTGACAAGGCCACAGCGTTGCCGTCCTTGTCGCAGAGAACGCCGCGTGAGTCTCCAACATTTGCCACAGTCAGTTCACGGTCTGACAACAAGGCCACCAAACATGTTGTGCCTGAAAACAAAGGGGAGGGGTTCAGCATGGTTTACTGTTTCCAGAGAACAGACCCCCCTAAAACACACGCTCACCTGCTTCATCATGAGAGGCAGAGAACTTTTCCACCATGTCCCGGTCCACAGCCAGAATGCGCTGCTCTAGGATGGAGGGATGGGAGAGAGAGCTGTCTTTCTTCTCCCGCTCGTAGGCCTGCAGCTGCTGTTTCAGAGACTCGGGCAGGTGGGCCTTCACATAATCAGCAGCCGCCTGAGAGACGGACCAGAGGAACACATGCAGATGAGCACACCACTGCTTCTGACCAACAGGAATCCAGGTCACACTTCACCCAACCCCGAAGCAAAACATTTTATTTATTAAAGACCATTAAGATTTTTTTCATGACAATTTAGCACCCGTTTCCACTATATTATAAGTCTCTATAATTCTGGTCAATATACTGACATCAGGCTTATTTAGTGGCATTACTCGTTGATTCCGGACACTGTTTTCTTTTAAATTGTCTTTTGAACAGGGGATTCTGTTAAATATAATTTATAATTCAACTGAAAATTCAATTATTGAAATGTACATTCTTCATTGTGATTCTCATTACATTCTCAATGATGAACTACAGCAAAATAAAGATTTTTATATTTAAATCAGCATAAATGAAAAGGCAATCTTTTTTAATCTTTCTCATTACAGTTTAATATTAAATCATAGGATTATTAAAAAATTAAATGATTTTTGCATAATGGAAATGAGATTTAGACACAGACAAACAGATAGATGGACATACAAATAGATATACAGACGAGATAGATAGACATAGATAGATAAAAAGTAGACAGATGAGATAGATAGAAAAACAGACAGATGACAGATACATATAGAGATATAGATAGACAGAAAGATAAAGACAGACAGACGGACAGACCGATATAGATAGACAGACAGATGACAGGCAGATAGAGATAGACAAACAGACAGATAACAGGATAGATATAGACAGACAGACAGATAGCTAGATAGATAGATGACAGAGACAGATAGAGATATAGATAGACAGGGACAGAGATATAGATAGATAGACGGACAGACCGATATAGATAGTCAGACAGACAGATAGACGGATAGATAGACAGACAGACAGACAGATAACAGAGAGACGAATAGACAGACAAGAAAGACAGATAGATAGACAGATAGAGATAGACAAACAAACAGTAAGATGACAGAGACAGATAGAGATATAGATAGACAGACGGACAGAGATATAGACAGACAGAGAGATAGATAGACATAGAAGGACAGACCGACAGATAGTCAGACAGACAGATGACAGGAAGATAGATAGATATAGATAGACAGATGACAGAGCAGATAGATAGACGGACAGACAGATGGAGAGACAGACAGAGATATAGATAGATAGACAGACAGACAGATGTATAGAGATAGATAGGTGAACGTGTGTGTGTGTGTGACCTCAGTGTGTTTCCCTAATGTCCACCACAGTGACCCTTAGTAACGTGTGTATATATATATGTTAAAATACTGTGGTATCAAACGTTCATAGAAATTATAATCTGTTACACTGTTATTTTTTGCAATTAATTTAATTTGTACATTTTAATTTAAGTTGTTATAATACTTTGTTATTATTACTGTCTTCACTATACTATGTGTTACAAGCTTTGGCAATATTGTAATATGTACAGTCATGCCAATAAAGCAATTTGAATTGAATAGACAGACAGACAGATGACAGAGATATGAATAGACAGACGGAGAGATAGAAAGAAAGACAGATAGAGATATAGATAGACAGACAGACAGACAGACAGACAGATAGATAGATAGACAGATCACAGGGACAGATAGAGATACAGACAGACAGACAGATAGATAGATAGAGACAGACAGATAGATAGACAGACAGACAGATCACAGGGACAGATAGAGATAAAGATAGACAGACAGACGGACAGAAAGACAGATAAAGATATAGATAGACAGATAGGTAGAGATAGACAGACATATGACAGACAGACAGAAAAAGATAGATAGACAAATAGAGACTGATAGACTGACAGACAGACAGAGAAAGACAGATGACAGACATGAGGGTGAGTAAGTGATGACAGAACTTTCTCTTTTTGGGGGGAGAACTATCGCTTTAAAAGAGGCCTAAGAGCTCTTGCCAGATGGAGTTTGCAGCAGAATACAGATGAAGGACAGAGTCTCAAGAGAGCGAGTGCCCTTTCCAAATACTGCCAGATCACCAAAACACAGAGTCGAGAGCATTATTCCATCGCCTGACTCCGTTGTCTCTCGTGTCCCCATCATCAGTCGGGATGGTTTGGATTCCTCTCAGCCACTCACACTGCAGCTTTGTGCATCTTCAACTGTGAGCCTTCGCCAGTGACTCAGCAATGCCACGCTATAAATACAGTGATGAAACCAGAGAAGCAAACATAATACCTGTCTGCCAAGAGAACGCTGCAGTCACTTTCCAAAGACACTTCCCGGCCAACACGGAGCTGCTGCTTTTCAGAGAAGACACGGCAGAGCCTCCTCATGAAGCCTATGCATTATTTACACACAAGCAGTGCTCACTTCAGAATAATCACACACAGCTCAGGTGCATAAAGCGGTGATTTTAAACCCGTAAATAGCACAGAGTTGCTATGAAGAGGAGCCTCTCGGATCAGAGATTGCGGCCTTGCTGAATTCTGCCTCCTCCTAAATTGTCCAGATAATCTCATAATAATCTAAATGTTTGCCTAAATGACATGAGCATAGTTAGACTTCCATCTGAAAAGGGCAATCTACAGCAGCCAATAACAATTATGATCATTGGTATATAGCACAATTTGTAGGGTGTCAGTCTGAATCGTTAAAAGTATGTTCATCATTGTGTCCCAGGAACAAAGACAGTGGGGCGGGGGTGACCCGCAGTGACCCGCTCAAGACCCTCCCACTGCAAACACACTACAGTCAAGCAGCCATTTTACTTCATTCACACACCAACACAATGAGTGCTTTATTACTGGTGTTACGCACCTGTGTTTGGAAGATTTAGGGCTTTGACGTGTTTAACTCAAAAATAGCAGCGCCAGTGCATGTCAATCTCATGAAACGTCTAAAAGTTTAAAGAAAGCAAGTCTAATTTTAGGACAATTAATTTAAAAAAAATACTTATAGACTGTTAAATCTATTCATCATCCAAATTGTGATTATTATCTATGAAAGCTTGTTTCCACCACTGAGAAAAAATAGAAAAGGTAATTGTGAGTTTATACCTCATAATCCTATATACCTCGAGTTTATCACACGAAAATTACTACAAGTATTTATCTAAAATACAAGTTTTTATTTTAAGCCAAGTCACATTTATTTATATAGCGCGCATATTGTTTCAAAGTAACTTTACAGAGATAACAGGAAAATAATGCAAAAAAAAAGTTTGTTACAAGAAGAAAATAGCATGTTTACCTATAGGATGTTTAATTTTTGTCGTAAAAAAATATTAATTTCATTGATTTATTTATATAGCCGCTCTGGAGTAAACCGTGATGTCATCGTCCACTCAGTTCAGTTCTTGTAATAGTGTCAATGCAGGCAGATCAATATTATTGTTGAATATTAAATTAAATGTAGTAATCATATTTCACAATATTATTGTTTCTATTGTATTTTTCCATCAAATAAATGCAGCCTTGGTGAGCATAAGAGACTCCTTTCAAAAACATTACATAAATCTTTTGAATGATGCTGCCTTACAATTTTAGGTACAATCAACTTGGATTTTTAAGTTATTTCAACTTATATCCTATATTATCTTATACAAAAAAAGGTTGAAAATTGCTTAAAGGAGTAGTTCACTTTTAAAAAAACCTTTGCTGATAATTTACTCACCCCCATGTCATCCAAGATGTCCATGTCTTTCTTTCGTCAGTCGAAAAGAAATTAAGGTTTTTGATGAAAACATTCCAGGATTTTCTCCATATAATGCACTTCAATGGGAACCAAATGGTTCAAGGTTCAAATGAGAGTTTCAGTGCAGCTTCAAAGGGCTGTCTAATCAAGGACCCTTCGAGTCATGACTCGAAAAAAGATGTGTTCATTTTGATGAGGATTTTGAACAGGAGAATCACGAATGCTCATCACAGAACAGAGCAAGGCGAGCCTTTGTGCTTATAAAAATTCAACTTTTTTATTTATTTTTTAACTGACCGATCGTTTCGCTTGATAAGACCCTTATTCATCATCTGGAATCGTTTAAAGCCCTTTGAAGCTGCACTGAAACTCTCATTTGGACCTTGAACCGTTTGGTTCCCATTGAAGTCCATTATATGGAGAAAATCCTGGAATGTTTTCATCAAAAAACTTAATTTCTTTTCGACTAAAGACATCTTGAATGACATGGGGGTGAGTAAATTATCAGCAAAAGTTTTTTTAAAGGTGAACTACTCCTTGAACTTATTTTGATGAGTTAAAGCAACGTAAAAACATATGTTGTCACAACTTATTACGTTTTTATAGTGAGAGTACAATAACTCACACTATTTCCATTGCTAATTACAATCTCAATTTACCAGGCCTAATTCAAGACTCTAATGAGGAGAAAACCAGAGCACCGGGGAATAAAGGATGAGCATGTGACAGAAGAGCAAGAGAAGCGTTGATTAGGCCGACTGTGCTAGTCATTGTTAGCGAGAGCTCTCATCATTAGCAGTCACCACAGGGCAAAATCATGTAACAAGACTCTATTTAATGGGGTATTTTTAACAGGCCCCCTGGATCAAATATTTCCAGACCTAGTTTTGGCTTCTGACATTTTAAATCACGACTCATATTTGCATACCACAGATCATTGACTATCATCTACTGCGGGGGTGTATCGATCAGTCGGATGTTGTTCAAGAAGCCAATCACAGCTGCAATAAATAATAATAATAAAGTAATAAAAGATAGTTGCTAATTGCAAGCAGCTTAAAAAGTACATCCAAAAAAATAAATAAAAAATCGTCTCAGACTTGTGACAGGGTGGGGTGTTCATACTTTTTTTGGGGTATCAAATTTATGCACTGAACATTGTGGGAGGCTGGAAAAGACTCCCTCTATAATTTCAAGACAAATAAATGTATAATTAAACCTAAAAGTGTTGCTGCTCCTCTGGTGCTGTTGCGAAGAAGAAAAAAAGCATGCATTCATTTGATTGAATGTGCAAAATTCACTGTAAAAAATTAGTTTCGTGATTTGTAATCACAACATTTTTTCTTTTGTCAAATCAGCTTAGATAAGTGATGTAGTTCAGATAACATAATATTTTGAGTTTCTGGTGATTAATCTCATTCATTGTATTAACTCATTCTTTCCATTTCAATGAACTTAAAAATAAGGCGACCAGGTAGGTTACTTATTTTTTTAAGTTAAACCAACTATATTTTTTACAGTGTATGATTACAATTTGGAATAATTTGTAAAAATGTCATTTATCCCTGTTATGCAAAGCTGAATTTTCAGCATCAATACCCCAGTCTTCAGTGTCATATGATACTTCAGAAATCATTCAAATATGATGATTTATTTATTATCAATGTTGTGCTGCATAATATACTCTATCTATCCTCTAAAATACTTTTTTTTACAGTATTTTCTGTAACAATGTAAAAGTAATTATTGCCATAATAATGGATGTATCCCTGCTTAACAAAACAATTATTTACAATTACATGTTTAATTTAAAATTAATTTCTTAAAAACTGACCTCAAATGTTTGAATGGTACACACACACAGGCCTAGAGCCTATATATTTCTTCTTTAAAACATACAGAATCCTAATCTGGTCAGCTCTTCAGAATCCTATTAAAGCCTACAGTGTTTGAAGCCCTGAAGTTCAGTAGCATTAAAAAATCCAGCACTCTTCTTTCCAACGAGTGGATGTGCAAGTTACCCAACATTAAGAGTTTAGTTCAGGTAATAATCATCATGGGCTTTCACAACCAAAAAACAAGCCAGCATCAACATAGATAAGACTCATAATGTCTGGACGTTTGAATCAGCAAATATTATTGAGAGGAGATAGTGTAGATTAGAAGACCTTTTACAGGGGCCGAAGAGCATGAGGTTGACACATTTTAATCTGCCTGGATTGCAGGGAGGCCTCTGGTCCTTTAAACAAATACCACTAAAAATAGATTTTAGGCATTCCATATTTGATCGTGGGAGCAAGAAACAGCAGACTTGAAAGCTGAGGAAAACGGTGGATCAGTAAAATTCAAATGAGTTTTCTGAGCTGTTTTAATAGGTTTCCACATGCATCAGCTCTTGTGAGCTGTTAATTTGATTACAAAAAGTATCTCTGAAGGCATTCAAGCTTTAGGCCAACCAGCATTCATCTGTTTTTTACCAAACAATGAAAAAGATCAAATGAACATCTGTCTGAGCTCCATATGGGCTGGGAATTGGGGGGCGTTGGGGGGACTGGGACAAGACAAGTATCATGGGAATCTCAATTGGCCGCATTAGAGTAGCCAACTCACATAATATGTTTGTAATTTTTAACACACCAAAACGATTGTGGGTAACCATTTATAATTTGGAAGCAATACTGAAACATAAGTATTTTGAGGGGGGTTTAGTTGTGGTCAATCAAAAGTATCATTTTAATGGCCGACACCATGATATTAAGGGAGCACCAAAACAAAAAACAGAAAAGTAAACAGAAAACGTGCAATGCACAGTAAATGTTGGTCAGATTTAAGTCAGAACGACAACTTTTGTTAATTAGCCCATTGGTTTGATAATGTAGCCTAGTGTATACACTCTTGAAAATAGTCACTTAAAGGGACAGTTCACCCATTATTTATTCATGTTGTTCCAATCTGTTCAATCTTCTTTCTTACATCCAACACAAAAGACAATTTACTCATTGTATGGAGTAAAATTACGCAAGAAGTAAACCCTATAAGGTTAAACAGCCATGGACGTGTGAACATTTGTGCAAATTAAATTGCTCCTTTCAGAATATTCACTCTCTTATTCGGCTACTACTACGTCGGCACCTGTTCAAAGTGATTTCTCTGGTAATTTATTAACTTTTTGATTTGTTGACATTTGGGAAATCAATCCCCATTCGCTTTTAGTAGTGTAAGAAAGAGAGCTCATGATTTGCTTGGTATTTTTCCCTTTTATGTTCCACAGATGTGAGTCAGTAATTAATACGGGGTTGGAACAACACGAGGGCTTGTAAACACATTTTGAACTATTCCGTTGAAGGTCGTCCCAAATAACACAGAACGTGTTTGGTTATTTTGGGAACCAATTTCTAACGTTACTCGAACATTATTTTTATGCTTAACGTTTCAACAATGGTAACGTATCGTCCTGGGAAGCACGGACATTTCGTATGTTAATATTTCTCGACGACTCTCCTCAGCATCCACACTTCTTACCTCCCCGCCGTGTCCGTCAAAAATGGCAAAGATTGAAGGGTGGCTCCTGTTGACCAGGTCGGTGAGGACCTCGAAGCGGTCCTCCATGTGATCTCTTCGGCCCTGGATCGAGTACACCGCGACATTGTTGTTCTTGAACTCCCACGTCTTGGAGAACTCCGCGTCCAGCACATCCAGACCACCGAGCCTGTCGTTCATCATCATCTCCGCCACTTTCCCCTTCACCATCTTCACGGCATCCCGGCTGGACTTAACGATGGTTTTCACCTCGTCCGTGTGGAAGAAGTAACTCCAAAGGGCCAAGCTTATACACAACAGAAACAAGGTCTCTGGCCTGAGCAAGAAATAACGCATGATGCGACCCAAAAGAGACAAAAGCGTCATTGTGTCTCCTATCATCACACGCTCAAGACTGCACACGGGGACTGAAGTATGGGCTTCAAATTACTTCATTTGACCGATATTAAAGCCCATCTGCAGCCCGACGTGTGAGATCCCACCTGAAAGCCCGAACACAGCGACGCAAACGCCTAAATATCCGGCGGTTATATTATAATGTGCAGATGGAGAGAGATCCCGGTGCTTTCAGTTGCAGTATGTTTTTGCTCTGCCCTACCGACGGGCTGCATATAACCGCACAGATCCCATTACCCCCATCGACAGCGAATCCTTTCCCTCCCATAAAGCCATCCGTGCCGCTCGCTAGCGTCTTCAACGAGTCTCCGCTCCGAATGGACTGTTATTTACCCGTTCGCGTGCGTCACCGACAGTTTCAAAGCACGCTATATATCGCTAGTTGCCTGTTCGTCGTCACTTGCACATGTCATGCTGCTGTTCTTCTGACTTCCTCCGCGCGCACCGTGACCGACTGACTGCAGCACCGGGAAAAAAGACACAAACGCTAAAGAAATTACATCATATCTGTCCGTTAGCTTGAGAAGCCTACGTCAGACTCCATTTCAACAAACTGTTTTTATTTTTTTGGAATTACAGATGCCGCAACGTGACGTACCAATCGACGACTAAAAGGTCGTGACGTCATACGTAGCTGTGCTCAGGAGAAAAAACAGGGCTACTCACGGAAGGACCCTGGAGTATTGTTATATTGTTATGGTATGACAATGAGGACAATTGGTGTTACTGTTCTTTCAAGCATTAAAAAACAACCAAAAAAAAAAAACAGTGCCAGGCTGTTGACAGTAGCCTAGGGGGTAGATTTCATAAGCACAAATACAGTCTTGTGAAATATTTTTAATAACTTTTAGTAGATTGTTTAGTTGGATTTGTACAAAAATTAGAGAAGAATGGTTTAGGCCTAATATTTATTTCATCTAGATGTTTTTTTTTTTTTAAAATTTTTTATATATAATTAGGCTATTGTATTCATTTATTTTTGTTACACGCTGAAACTGTAAGCCCCGTTTTAGAATATTTAATATGGTTGCCCTTTGTTTGGTGTATATATTGTTCTTTGCGAAAATAGGATATACAAAAATATATGGTGAAATGTCAACTTTAGCATCCCAATCCAACAAAACAAAATGCTAAAAGGTTTTGGAAGAAATAGTTAAACTACGAATACATCATTATATACATCATATATTATTATACACTTAAAAGTATTAAAACATTTTTTTTTTTTGTAAAATTTTGCAGTAATTTGCCACACTGTAAGAGAATTCAAAATGAATATACAACGTTTTTTTTTTTTGCCTATTTCTTAATCCTCTAATTTATCAAAACTTTACCCGTTTTGTAATGTTTTACACAATCTTTTATATTATCCATATATCATTTTCTAGATTGTTTTAAAATAATGTATAAAATGATACAACACTCTCTTGGGGAACATTTGTACATCTTTCAATCATCATTGTATTACATTATTGTATTGCATTGCTTTCAATCAATACAATGATGATTGAAAGTTGTACAAATGTTCCCCAAGAGAGTGTTGTATCATTTTATACATTATATGTTTTAGCATTATATGTTTTGTTATTTTAGATTTTTGTACATTACAAGCAATCAGAATTTCATGATTTTTGACCATTTAAATAACAACACAAGCACCAAATTGCATGTTTTTATCCTCAGTTTGGGCGATCAAATTTATGTTTTTTTCACCATCTGTTCTCCGATATCACTATGGTCCATAATAGCCTTATGTATCAAATATCATACAATACATAAAACATATAGGCCTATGCAAACTTTCTTATATTTTGTCTTCAGGTTCAATAAACTGTATCATTAAAACGTTTTTCTGACTATTTTGTGTGTATATTGAAAAACTGGTGACCAATTATGTCCTAAATGTACTTTTCCCATATGTTAATCAAGAGGGAGTGAAAATATAATAATGAATGACTTGACTTGAATGTCCATGTTACTACAAGTCAGTCACCAATTTAGAAATGATATGTGCATTTTACACATTTGTGATTGAAAGATTGTTGTAAACCCGTAAACCAGACAGTTGACGGCACCTATTTACTTCCATATTTAATTTCCTACTATGAAAGTCAATGGGTGTCATCAACTGTTTAATAACCCAAATTCTTCAAAATATCTTCTTTTGTGTGCAACACAAATAATAAACTCTCACAAGTTTGAAACAACATGAGGGTCAGAAAATGATGACAAAATTGTCATTTTTGAGGGAACTATCCCTTTAACTCTTTGAAACCAGTTATTTTACATCATGCCCTGCCATGAAGTTGCATGGCTTGTCCAGTGAAGGATCCATTTATGGATGCAGCAAGTAAACATGTATGAATTGATGCAAAACTGTGATTCAGAAAAGTGCTTAGCATTGTTGACCTCTATAGAGGGCTGAATAATGGCTTATTGATTTCATTTTTCGTCATAGAAGTCCACTGGGATTTATTTTGTGGTGCACTACTAGTACTGGAAGCTTAGTGAGGGAGATCTTTGGTTTGACTAATGGTTTCAATTTTGCCTACCTGGTCATTTAGCATAGGACATTTGAGCCTCTTGAAGCTTATATGGCGTTTGTAATGGCAACGAGAGGGTGTGCATCTCAGGCTCAAGTAACAACCCACTGCATCCCCCCCCTCGTTCTCCCAAATGGTGCCCTTGTGTACACAGAAACAGTGTTAGACCAGTCTACTGTAAGTGGAGAGGGTAATGCCTATTAAAACAGTGCTGTTTGCTATAAGGAAAGCATCACCAGCTACTATTGTTATTAATAGTTAGAGATTTTAATAAACCTGTATAGTATTCGATTTCAGTGCATACAGTTTTAAAAATAAAGGTTCTTTATTGGCATCTGTGGGTTTTTTTTAATGGTTCTCGGAATGGTTCTGTGGGGAACCCAAAATGGTTGTTGGGTCACTGCTGAGAACCTGTTATGCCCTTTTACAAAGTCTTGATTTTGTTTTTGGGGTTTACTGGAAGAGGGTTTAATGATTGAATGTTCAAAAAACATTACTTTTTAACATATTTGACATTATTGCAGCACCTCTCTTCCCAGTCTGTCAGTAACACTCGTTTAGTTCCTGTCTCTATGCAGCCCTTCCTTACGAAAAGCACAATGTGCTCTGATTGGTCAGCTGGATCAGTGTCTTGTGATTGGTCAATTTGATTATGGGTGGAACTAAAACAGTTTGGTGAACTGCGAATTCGCTCTGGTGAAGATGTGTGTTGTGTGACCAGTAGAAGATTGACACGTCACCTCTTGGCTGAATTCAATTAACGCATATTTTTGCAGTTAAGTCGATTAGGTAACACTTTACAATACGGGTGCACTAATAAGCATTAATTAATGCTTAACTAATGCACAGATAATACTGAATTAATGTGTAACTAATGACTATCTAAGCTATCCATTAATGATTATCACATTAGGAACTAATTAAGAGTCTGGAAGGTTAATGTATTAGTTCATGAATTGTTGTCCATAATAACTCATTTTTTTAAACTAATAATGTTAATTAGCATGTTAATTACCAGAATGAGCCAAAGCCTTGTATTTCAACTTCCAGATAATATGACAGGTACACTAATATGCATTAATACATGATTAATTACTTCATTGTTAGTGCAGATTCATGTGCAAATTACTACAATTACTAAATGACTAGTTAATAATGATGTGCCCCAACAAGTAAAGTCATAACATAATGATACCTTTGCAAATCATTAGCTAATGATTAATTAAAGCAGACAACTGGAAGTTGAAGTGCATAGCTTTGACTCATTGTGGTAATCAACACATTAATTTACACTATTTGTTAATAAAATATGTTATCAAGGAATTAATACACAATGACACATTGTGTATCACTTAATCTATTAATCATATAGACTATTTATTAGTTGCTGATGCAGTAATAATCATTAATTAATGGTTTAATTCTTCATGAGTTATACATTAACTCATGATTATCTGTGCTTTAGTTAACCTGTTAACTGTCACCCCCCCTTTTTTGAATAGACATGAAAATGCACATTTCGAACTTAAATGGTTGTAATTCAAGAATGCTTTGGAATATAGACATATGATTGGTCTTGTTTTAAAGAAGACATTTGGCAGATTTTTGTAGAAGTGAAATAAATTAAGAAAGTGAAACAGAAAAACAGTTATAGAAGTTTGAGTTTATGGAAATGTACAATGTAAAAATATTAATTATTCATATTTTACATAAAATATATATTTTCAAAACCTGGGCTACTCTAAAATGGCAGAAAGATCAAAGCCAAAAATCTGAACAAGTTGTGTTTCAAATTTTAGGTTGATATCTCAAAAAATGAGCTTTCAGTAAGATTTTGTTTGAGCGCAGTACCAAACTTTTTCACTAGGGCACAATCAGACTCCATTACTGCCCATATAAGGGCGCCTGCATTTCCATTCCTGTTTTGAGTGATATGAACCATTATTTTCACAATTTTCATACAATTTCTGAAGTAGAGATCCTATTCAGAAGTAGCATGGGAAGTTTGGCAGATTTTGATATGAATTGAACCTTTAAGAAACACATACAAAGAACACGCATGTAAGTCATAGCTAGCTGCCACGTCACAAATGGTGAATTTATTATTTTTTTCTTGATATTTGAAACTTTTCAAACCTTTTTTTCCAAAATAATTGAATGGATTCTATCTTTTGAACTTTTGGCATGAAAACAAACTGAGGTATCTACCATTTTTTCATGATTTTTCATGTTTACTGCTATTTTAAAATAAAGGTCTGAACACGCCTTATGAGTATGAAAATATTCTTGTTTTATATTGATAAATTATGGCTCCTCTGTAATATATTTTGAAAATCAGTCACCAAATATGGAAACTAGAGATTGTAAGCTTTCAAATGATATATAGTTTGTCAATAATATTTAAGGTATTTACTAAGATATTATTGTTTTAAAAATATAGTGGCAAACGTCCTATGGAAGGCATTTTCTGCCGAAATTAAATAAATAAATTAAACGATAAAAAGTAAAAATAAAACAAGTTTAACCATTTCATTACAGAAAATGGTACGCAGAATATGTGACAAAATTGATAATGAAATTAAATGATTTCATTTTCATTTTCATGGTGATAGTGCATCATCCCTGTCAAATTGAAAAATAAAATGCAATTGGTGATTTCACGTTTCATTTTCACTACAATCTCGAGACAAGACTGCCAATATTAAAATGAAAAGGCAAAAGTGAAAAGAAACTGCAAATACAGTTTTCACAAAGCTTTTTTATTAACATGCATGCTATAATAGTGACAGAAATCAAATTCAAATGTAAAGTTTAGTTTTAAATTTTAATCATTTTATTTCCTCTTTTATTTCACAGTTTTGATTTTCGTTTTCATTTTCAAAGACAACCTGTATGCAAATTATATGTTAATGAGTGGGTGTGGTTCGCAACAACGCCGTTGCGTGGAGGAGGGAAAATGTCGGTTATGACCAGTATAGCAGCAGAGTTAAACCAGCTTGCAAATATTTCGGATGATGATGACTTCATTTTGCTTCGAGTTGAATCTATCTTAGACACACTTGGGCACTTTGCAGCCGTCACAAACTCCGATGTCGATCATCTAGTTGTTAATAATCTAGGTGAGGTTGTGCAGTGCCAACATGGGTTGTCCGGGGAGTCTCGTCGGCCCGGGTCGTCCAAGGTATGACATCCCAGTAGAAACGCTAAGGATGTATCTTCTAAATGGTTTTACTGCTCAAGAGGTAGCAAACTTATTCGGAGCGAGCGAGAGAACCATCAGACGGAGGATGAAAGAGCATCATATGAGGTAACGGAACTGAAGCGAACAGCTTTCACCTTGTTGCACGTAACGTTATATTTAAAATGGACCCTTTTCAGTTTTCACGGACTGGTTAAGTTACATTTCCACGTTTAGTAGTAACATCGTAAAAGTCAGCAAAGCGTTTTTCATGTAAAATATATATTGTGCACTTTATTTGTAATTTAATGTAGGCCTACATTAAACGAGACTCCCCGGACAATTTACTGCCTGAAGGCACTGCACAACCTCACCTAGATTATTAACAACTAGATGATCGACATCGGAGTTTGTGACGGCTGCAAAGTGCCCAAGTGTGTCTAAGATAGATTCAACTCGAAGCAAAATGAAGTCATCATCATCCGAAATATTTGCAAGCTGGTTTAACTCTGCTGCTATACTGGTCATAACCGACATTTTCCCTCCTCCACGCAACGGCGTTGCGAACCACACCCACTCATTAACATATAATTTGCATACAGGTTGTCTTTGAAAATGAAAACGAAAATCAAAACTGTGAAATAAAAGAGGAAATAAAATGATTAAAATTTAAAACTAAACTTTACATTTGAATTTGATTTCTGTCACTATTATAGCATGAATGTTAATAAAAAAGCTTTGTGAAAACTGTATTTGGAGTTTCTTTTCACTTTTGCCTTTTTCATTTTAATATTGGCAGTCTTGTCTCGAGATTGTAGTGAAAATGAAACGTGAAATCACCAATTGCATTTTATTTTTCAATTTGACAGGGATGATGCACTATCACCATGAAAATGAAAATGAAATCATTTAATTTCATTATCAATTTTGTCACATATTCTGCGTACCATTTTCTGTAATGAAATGGTTAAACTTGTTTTATTTTTAATTTTTATCGTTTAATTTATTTATTTAATTTCGGCAGAAAATGCCTTCCATAAACGTCCCACCTGTGGGACGGTGACAGTTAAGTGGTTAAGTGTGAATTAAAACATATTAGTGAACCCGTATTGTAAAGTGTTACCGTTGATTAGATTGTATACATTTACATTTTGAATGTATTACTATTTCTTTTATGTTGAATTCATGTTTACAAGTGTGACGTCGCAACACAACCATTAGTATGTAAACCTCACTCTCCTGATCTCAAGAGGCGACTGACACCAGACACCAGGGTTCGAATCCCGCTTGAGTAGAACTGTCGAGTAGAACTGGTTACACGTAGAAATTTTGTGTGTTCAAAGTGAGAAAAGTTTCAGTGAGTTCAGAAACAGTGCGCACCGATACAGAGAATAACTCCCTTTGGAGTCAAAATATTTTAAAAATCTAGAGTTAAACTGTTGACAAGTTCGTGATTGATTTTGAAAAACGTTTATACTACTTTTAACAAAATGTTATGTAATTTCTAAAAATGTAATATACATTAATTTTTACACTTTAAATACATGCTAGTCACGTAAACATTTTCAAAAGATAACACCCCAGTTTTGTGGCAGCAAGTTTCGGTAACACTTCCTTTTACAGTACAGTACTTGCAGTATACTTACCTAGACAGTACTGGCTAATATAAGGTAAGTACACGGAACAGGGGTAGGTTCAGGGTTAGTACTAGTTATTACCCAGTAATTGTAGTTACTAAAATAAGTACATAGTATTTACATGGGTAACTGGACCGTAAAAGGAAGCGTTCTTCCTAAAAGTTTAGATAAAATGTGTATTGTCGAAGAGGTTGATTATACCCAGATGACACACCTCGGTCATGAACACAGTCGTGCTTTAATCACACTCTGCTGATCTGACAAACACTGCAGGTGTAATTGAAAAGTGTTTTTCCTTGAATGATGTCATTGCACCTGGGAGACATCATATCGCATTGAGAGGTACGAGATGAACATCTTAACTCTGGGGTTACTCTGGTCAGTAACCCCCTGAGATATAAAAGTCACTAGTGCTGGATTTCTTGAAGGAGGGCCACAGAATGACTGCCATGACTTTGTTTCATGGGCCAACGTCTCATTTGCTTTGATAATTTAGCTTCCCTTTGAGCTTCGGCCAAAAGGACCAGTTACACAGAATTCAGGCCACATTTCAGTAGAAGGCAGTTTTGACCCAAGGTTTCTTCGTTCAAATTTTGTGCGTTTATACTGTTAGGAAGTAGACTGTGTGTCTAATGGAAGGGTTTGAAGGCGTCTAGGATACACGACCATTCGCCCCCCAAGTGTTAGTGTTTTCTCCGCTGAGACCGTTCAAAAATCCCCCAAAAGTCTCTGATTCTCTTTGATCCTTGGGAAAATCATGACTTACTCAACTTTTGTTTCACATTGTGGAACACACAATTTTGCTTCTGAAAGTTTGCAAGAGAGTATCGCTGTTCTGATATGATCAGTTAAATATTTTATAATACATGATAGCGTTCAAAGTTTGGGGTCCATTTTATTCAGCAAGGATCCATGAATTTATCAAACGCGAGAGTAAACGCATTTATATTGTTACAAAATCTTATTTACAGAAAATACTATTTTCGTAATGTTTAACTGTGTTACCTGACATTTCTTTGTAATTATCTGTGAAATGTACTAGAAGTTTCTGAGGGAAAATCATTTAAAAGTAAATCCTCCAGCAAATTATATTCAGTCTAATTAAAGTCTAAGTAAATGCTATTTTTTTTGGACTTTCTGATGATTAAAGAATCCCGAGGAGAAATGTTTCATGGTTTAAAATAAACAACAGAAACCAGCTTATTAGAATGATTTCTGAAGGATCATGATGCTAAAAAATCAGCTTTGTAAATTACATTACACACACTGTTTTTACTGTACCAAATTCCTGTTGATTCTTAGTCATATGGAAAATGAAGAGGATACAGACAGGTGTATGTGTGTATGCCCATGATGTGTAAACATCTGCACTTTAATTGTCCTTCTACGTGATATAACACGAGGGAAACAGAGGCATGAGAATGAGGTGGACTGATATGTTACTTTCTAAAGCCATCACATTAGCTTCTCCTCGAGTATCAAATCCTCCAATCTGTGCCAAGTGTATGTCACCTGCCCATGCTGCAGAAAACACTCTCATTGGCTGGACTAAGGGGGGACGGGGAGGCACAGGTTGTTAAAAGCTAGTGATCTGGATGCAGATTTCTCTTAGAGAAGGTGAACGGAGAAGCGGCACTGAAGTTCGACGACGTGGTAAGTGTTAGCACAATGTTTTTCTTTAGAAAACGAAAAGACCTAGTTTATCAACGTCCATTTGGTGTCCACTTCTGTCCTCAGTGCATTTAGCTGCTGTTTGCGTGCAGCTATTGGTACAATGCCCAATATTCTCCACCTTGTCATCCTGCTGATGGCCTTGCTGGAGGTAACAACAGGGACTCAAGCATCACTATCCAAGACCACACAGTGGCCGCGACTGAAACCCACTAAGAAGCCTCCGCCTCGAGATGGAGGTCCTCCACAGCCGCCCCCCCGCTTGGGGTCCCATTCGATCACCACCACTGTGAGTCCCACCGCTATCGGCGTCACCGAGGAAGTCACGGACTCCATGATGGATGCGTACTCGATTTCCCCCACCGACAGCACCACTTACTCCAGCGATGCGTATTCTGCCGACTACCACACGGAGGCCATGGTTCCTCCTGGGGCGGGCCCTGGGAACTACACGTTGGACTACAACGAGTGCTTTTTCAACTTCTGTGAGTGTTGTCCACCAGAGAGAGGTCCTCCAGGACCGGTAGGAGAAAAGGGATTGGCGGGTAAGAAGACGAGTGGTAATTGCCTAGTTGGTAGCTATCCGTATCAATTGTTAAATTAATCTAAACTCACTTTATTTGTAATCTTGTTAGGCGTTACGGGGGAGAAGGGGGAGATGGGACCTTCTGGAGCTCCAGGTCAAGATGGACTCACTGGTGCTCCAGGGTCACGTGGAGAAAGTGGTCAGTATGTTAATGGCATGTGCTTGTGTTCAAGTTAAGCATGAGCAAGGGATGGTCAAAAGAGTTCAGTGAACAAGACGTAATATTGGTACTTTGTTTTCGCTCTGCCGAAGAAATGCACAATCTGAGGCGCAAGTCATTTATTACATGAAAAATTTGTATATAAAGTGGGTTCTCCTATTGCACCAACTTCCATTTTTCTTTGTGATATTTTGCGACAGTTTATAAACAAGTGACAATTTTGTTCTTGTCGACTGATGGAAATGATTGATTTATTCGCAAATGTTCAATACGATATAACAAAGTTTGCGCATAAGTTTAATTCGCAACTTTGGATGAAAACATAGCTAATAATCACTCTCTCATAAACGTTTCTAAATAAATTAATGAAATCGCGACGATCGCATACATTTTATAAGGAATGAACTTCGCGACCATTGAAAATGTATGTTCTATATAGTATGAACGAAATCCAAATGTCATGTGACAATGTGGATGCAAACTTTGCAATCTCAGTAGTAGCACGTCATCTGGGTACTTTCCACATGGCATGGGTATTGTTTTATGAATACTACATACTAGTGCTGTCAAACGATTGAAATATTTAATCGCGATTAATCGCAATAATGTCGTAGTTAACTCGCGATTAATCAAACATTATTATCTATTCTAAATGTCTCTTAATTTCTTTTTGTCTCATTATTTTCTCTCATTTTAATGCTCTTATCAACATGGAAAATCGGCTTGCTTTGTGCAAATGTTTTTTATTGAAAACAACATTGGCATATACGGTGTTCAATTTCACACTAAAATTCTCACTTGGAGAAAATAATCTGTGTATGGGTTTGTTTGGCCATCATCAAGCGTTTTTTCAGACTGGACGTGCTGCGATGATAGCTCCGTGCACAACGACAAAACAAACAGATCACTTTGGTCTTGTCAATCCATTTGTCGAACCATTTGGCAACTTTTAGTAAAGTAAAGTTTCCATTCAGAATCTTATTGGCATCCATTTTGGCGTCTCGCACTCGTCATCCACTTAAAATGTAACGTTAACCAACTATTTGGCCAGCTCGTAAGCCCAAATGAGTGTGTGCAGGGTGCCTGTTGTTTTGTTTCTGGTCAAGCTAGATCCGCTTGCGCTTTGGTTGACGAAGTAACAAAACGTCCTCGTGCGGCACAAGCCATTGAAATGAATGGGTTTCATAGCGCCGCGTCCTGTTGCAAAAGCATATTAAATAAAAAAACTACAAAGTTTGCTAGGCCAAAAAGACCGTTAATCGCGCGATAAAAAAATTTACGCCGTTAAAATGGGTTTGCGTTAACACCGTTAATAACGCGTTTTTTGCGCGTAAAGAGACCTTCCCGAAAACTCTTCTCCTGATTTACAAATACTTCGTAAACGTCAGATGTGATAGTGAAATGAGTGTGTGTGTTTATGAATTCCAACCAGTCGTAAATGGGATGCGCGTGCACATTCATTCTCAATTATACTATAATTCAGGCACATTATATCCGACTGCATATAATAACATGAATGCGAATGAAAAAGAAAGATTTCTCTGATGCAGAAATATTATCAGAAGTTCATTCAAAACGCCACATTTTATTTTCAAGCGTACTTAGTGGCGTATCAGGTCCTAAAAAAAGCTTGGCAGCATATTACAGATGCAGTTAATGGAGTTTCATCTGTTAATTGAACAGTCCCAGAAGTGAGAAGAAAATGGTTCAACATTGAGCTTGACAGCAATAAACGAATTAGTTAAAAAAAAAAAAATCGTATTCAAACTGGAGAAGGCCCGCCATCGATCACCAGATCTGTTATTACTGGCTCTCATTATAAAAGTAAAAAGAAAAAGCGTATGCAATTACTATGTAAAATATTTTTTCAAAATGCTGTTTAAATATGTGAATTAAAATGCAGTCTTATTAATGAGCAAAACGTTCGGATGTTAAGCGCACCATTTACGCGTGGCTGGGAGCAGGTGTAGATTTCTTGCGTACCAACTAACATTTGGAAAATACGAACATTTTAATGAATCCGAAAATTTACGCCAGAACCACGATTTACACACAAATTCGTTCTGCTCGTGTTTCATGAATGAGACCCAATGATTTTCTCCTATTATAGAAGGGCTGTAGGCATATTTGGATGCAGACTGTTTTTGAACGAAATGGTGGTTGAGGAACTGATTCAACGACCTACTACTTGTGTAATGACAAAGTTCCTTTAAGTGCAATTCTGTAGTCTTTGGTAACGATCTAACTTGAAAAATCCCCACCACAAATACACACACTGACTGTCTGTCTAGAACGCACCAACACAAACAAGAAGAGTAATACAATCAGTGAAAATTCAGTGGAGTTGCACTCTAAAGGACTGGAAATAACTGTTATATCAAATATATTAGATGTTATAATCGTACGTTTTACATTTAAGATTCCATATAAAGGAGTCAAAAGGAATTCAGGCAAACACTGTTTACACAAAGACCATCATTCTTTTTTCACATCTTCTATAGTTAGTCTATCCAAAATTATAAACAAAGGATTATGGAAATCATCTGTTGAATGTGTATACAAATATCTTTGTTTTGCGAGAACAAACATGTGTGAACACCTTGACCTTAACTAAGGAGAATTACGTGTGTATTTTTAAGACAACTCCTATGTCAATATTAAAAAAAAAGATTGCTACGCCTAGAGATCAAACAGACTGAACCTTTCCCTTTCTTGTAGTCCTGCATGCTCTTACAAGTTGGCAAAACCTACCATTTCCCTGAGATTGCACAAAAGGTGGTCTGCAAAATTGTGTGCCTAGCTCTCTATCTCTGAATCTTCTCTCGTTCTAGCCTGAGCAAGCTGGTGTAACCACTGAAGTTCTAAACACACCAGTGTTCAGGGTTTTTGTTTGCTTGTGAGCCTTTGTGTATTCTTAAGGATTGAGATCTATTCAAAATCACTGTGTCAGTAAAGAGTAGACATTACACATTTGTAGACAAATGTCCTTTCCTCCTTTAGGAGAGAAAGGTGATCCTGGAGTGAGTGGGCTACCTGGGATTCCCGGTGTTACTGGGAAACAAGGAGAGAAAGGTACATTCATTTGTGACAAAAGCTCTAACCCAGTCTTTGATGCACTGTATGATATGCTTTCTATGTTGATTTTTGGACTGTTCTCAGAAAACTATATTCTACTATACAAATAGTGTGATATATGTTTGTTTTACAGCCTTTTTAAGCATTTCATTACATTAACATTGACCTTATCAAACTTAATGGCTTAAATATATTAAAATCTGGGAAAATTCGAATTTGTTCACCAGTAGCCTTTTATTACAATTAAAGGGATACTCCACCCAAAAATGAAAATTCTGTCACCATTTACTCACCATCAAGTTGTTCCAAACCTGTGTGAGTTTCTTTCTTCTGCTGAACACAAAGGAAGATATTTGGAAGAACGATTGGATCTTTGGCACCATTGACTAATATTTTTGTCTTCTACTATGGAAGTCAATGGTGCCAAACAACAGTTTGCTTCCAATCATTCTTCAAAATATCTTCCTTTGTGTTCAGCAGAAGAAAGAAACTCATACAGGTTTGCATCAACTTGAGGGTGAGTATATGATGACAGAATTTTCATTTTTGGGTGGAGTATCCCTTTAAGAATTGGTCTTAAATTTCGAATTCTAGTCTATGTTAATGTGCGCAGGTGAAATGGGCCTCAAAGGAGACAAAGGAGATCCCGGTTTGCCTGGGCTGAAAGGAGACCCAGGGGACAGGGGAGAGCCCGGCTGGAATGGAACAAAGGGAGAAGTGGGTGAGCCTGGCATACAAGGACTGACCGGCCTCCCCGGACCAGATGGCATCAAGGGGGAGAAGGGTGACAAAGGAGACTGTCCATTTGGAGAGAGAGGGCAGAAAGGCAGTATGGGGGAGCCAGGGCCTCAAGGGCCAAAAGGAGACATGGGTGCGCCAGGTCTGAATGGCACAGATGGGCTTCCTGCGCCCAAGGGGCTGAAGGGAGACCCAGGACCCCCAGGTAAACAGGGAGAGCCTGGTCCTCCAGGACCTCATGGACCACCAGGGCAAAGGGGGATGCCAGGGATGAAAGGCACACGAGGCCTAAAGGGAGCACGAGGCGTTAGGGGATTCAAAGGCCTTCCGGGCGAACCTGCCGTTCAGAAGCGCTCAGCCTTTAGCGTCGGTCTTTTTCCTAGCCGATCATTTCCGCCACCTGGCCTGCCTATCAAGTTTGACAAAGTCATTTACAATGAGGAGGGCCACTGGGATCCCCACGGCAGCAAGTTCAACTGCACTCACGGGGGAGTTTACGTCTTTTCCTACTACATAACCGTGCGCAATCGCCCCCTGCGCGCAGCCCTGGTGGTGAACGGCATTCGTAAACTGCGAACTCGTGACTCCCTTTATGGCCAGGACATTGACCAGGCCTCCAACATGGCAGTGCTTCGCCTATCATCTGGAGACCAGGTATGGCTGGAGACTCTGCGGGACTGGAACGGTGTTTATTCCAGCAGCGAGGACGACAGCACGTTCTCTGGATTCCTGCTCTATGCTGATGCCACCAAGGACTGATGGCCAGGAATCGCACTGACCTCTGGATAATCCTTAGACGTATACTTTGTTTTGTAGGGGTGAATTGGAAGACACTTATATTACCTAAATACTTGAGCCCTGAACTTAGATTTGTGTACTAACAGTTAATTGTACAGCCACTAATTATTATTATGCTACCTGTTTTATCACCAGAACAACTTGATTGTGATTTGTTTTTAATAAGCTGATGATTTCTGGCAGCTATTTTTGTAGGTCCTAACATATTTATACAACTGGCAGCTTAAGCAATAAAATAAATTTTGCTTTATTTTGGTCTTGCTTTCTTACCTAAACCTACACCAAGATTCTGATTTTTTGTTGTTGTTAATTTTTTAAATAAATGCAAGTGTTAGTTTAGTTAATTATAAGTGATAATAAAAAAACATTTACCAATGAAATGAAATCTATATATCATTAGAGTGTTAGTAGAGTATCATTAGGCTGGTAGGGTTAGCATTAGAATAGTTCTAAAGGGAATGAAATGTTCAAAAGGGTTTGTTGGTCGCAGGTCGTATTAAGGGGATGGCCATTCTCATTGTAGGGACGATTTAATTGGACAATGATTTGTGTAGTGCATAATGAGTCATCATTATGTTTGGTCAATTTTTTTCAAGTATTAAATGCATGTTTCTACTAAAAGATGGCTTTGGTAACTATTAAGATATTTCTGAATAAAGATAACAGACAAAAATTCACAAAGCTCTAATCTTGATTTCACTTTAAATAATTGTTCCGATAACGTGTTTGAATATTAGGTAACAACGACTGAGCAATGAAAAGGCAACAAAAAATGCAAAATATTCAGTCACCCGTTGGCACACCATCGATCACAAAAACCACAAATGTATTTATTAAGGCGAACCGCCTCGAAAAAAGACAATTTAACCACTGACAAACTGAATTAACAAAGAGGAACTGATCAGCAAAATAAGTAAGAGCCTCACTGACAGACATAGACGCTTATCGCAACTGAAGTACAAGCTCAGAGATTACTACAGAACTGAATCGGTGCCATTGTGACTGTTATAAACTGCACTGGGATTGGGAAACCACAATTTACAGCATTATTTGCATTCTGCCCATTCAGAAGACAGAAGTGTGAACAGCCAAACCACAATGAAACATGGAGCTCATCAGGTTGATTCACTTCTCATGAGTCGGCACAATTCGCTTCTCTACTGAAGATTAAGAAATCGGTATGAAAATGATTTTAAACACATTACCAAGGCAGGAAGAAACAGCTGCAGCCACAAATGTTTGGGAATGCAGCTGGAAGAAATTATGACTATATTAATGCGACTGAATTTAAAAGAAAATACGTAAATTTAGTCATTTTAAAATCTTTATATATTCTAAAGTACCAAATAAACAATTTGCTGCAAAGAATCTCTAAAATGCTTTCATTGTTTTCATCTGGAGCAAGATATACAATGGAAGTGGGGTTTACTGCATATATATAAAAAAAAAAAAATCAAGTAAAAAAAAAACTTGAATATAGTTTGCTCCAACTAAACTCAACCTTACATGGGGAAGCAATGAAATAGTTAACTTTGCCCACCAGCGTTTGTTTTATTAAGGTACACGCATCAACACTTGAATGTGGGCAAGTTTCACTAAAAGAAGCGACATTTTGAATTTGAACAAAAAGCCAAGAAAATCGTATTTGTTTCAAAAACTACGTCTGGATCAGACAGGTGGAGTAGATTGAGTCCATCAACACCCCTAAAACTTCACAGTCCTACAGCTCGTCTTTCATTCAGTGAAATTAGGCAGTTTTGATTTAGATTCTATGTTTATAAACATGTTAGCTTACATGTGTGTAAGCAATGCTTCCATCGCTTGTTTCTGCTTCTTTTGCACCAGCGTTTTGATCAGTAGAGATCAGTACTCTTTCAGATGTGTAATAGCGCCCCCTACCATATAACGGAGAATCTCGTCGGTGGCAGGGAAGGAGTTAAAGGTAAAATATGCAGGATTATTGCAGTAAAATATCCAAAAACCACTAGGCCAATGTTATATATTTTGTTTAGTTGATTACTTACAATATCCCAAATATTTCCAACTATTTGTAAATCGTGAGAAAATTGCGATTTTTAACCAAGGAAACGGGGCGTGTGAGCAGGGGTGGGGAGTCGCCAGTCAACGACGTTATATCTGCGTTACCACCGGTTTCCGCCAGGTTTGACCTCGTACTGCTATAGTAACCATGGCGACAGACGTGGTCAACTGGGTCGGTTATGCCCGTTATGCGTGCTCAACAGCGTGAGCGTCCCTAGCAGGGTTTTGTTCAAACATTATGGACCAGCAAATCAATGTATATAAAACTAATCAATGTTATATAGTTGAACATGATGAAAAGTTAGAATATGATCTGTATGTTATTCTCTAATGTTAATCTAGCTTAGTCTCATACAGCCAACAAACAACATTCAACACACACAAATGCCGTTTAGTGTGATAATGAAACTGCTAGAGCAAGTGAAGTAGCGCGGCGTTACCTCAAGCTTAATTCGTCTAATAAACTGACATGTGTGAGTAATTCAGCGTGTAGTACGGTAGAATTAAACGTCCTTATTCCTTTATATCCGCGGGACTCGCGTTACGTGTGCCGCTGGTATACGTCTAGCAATCGTGCACTGCTTCACACCACAGTGATGTTAAAAACATCAATGTATTCACTCTGCCATAAAAGATTAATCAGCTTGACGACAAGATCCATAATTCTGCTTAATGCGGAATATACGTCATTAATATACGCCTATGTTATTGTAAGAGGATAGCGACCCCTGGTGACGAAACAATCTCGCATATTGTACCTTTAAGGTAGTTTCATGAAATGGGCCACAGTAGTACAACGCCACATGCCTGGTGAAAGAATGAACAAAATAAAGTGACACATGATTGTTTTAGTTAAAGAAATTAAAAGGTTACCTATTTGAACAAAAGAGTTCAAATAAGAAACAAAACATTTTAATTTCTGAATTGATGAAACCAAAACAATGGAAGACTGAATTTTTTTTTTGACTTATTCAAAAGGTTTATTCAACCAATTATCAATGACAATAACATTGTAATAACATTTGTATTATAAAACTTAAAAACTATTATTTTTAGAAAAATTTAAAGTGCAGCACTAAACAGAACCTGCAAATTTGGGTCTTAAATAACTAAATTAGTTTTGAAATGTACAACTTTGAAAAAGAAAACTGTAAACATTTATAGTATAGATGGAACTGTAAAGTGCAGTGATGTAAACCACCGTTCAGCCGATAGCAGCTTCATTCTGAGTTCCTCTGTGACGACTGACTACGGTCAGGGTCGTTGAGACGCAGGATGCGGATCATGTTGTTAACTGGAAGAGAGCTGGGAAAAGGAAAGCAGAACAGCACGTTATTAATTGTAAGAATAAGACAATGTCTTCTAATCTAACTCTAGTTTTACACTAACACCAGAGAAGCTCTTTACCTCATGCTCTGTGGTGTTAGGAAAATAAATTGCCTATATCGCTGACTGGAAGCGACTTTAAGCATCATGTCCATCGAGATTCTTCTGTTCACCATGTCCTGTGAGAGACACACACACACACACACACACCTCTTTAGACTTAATTCAAATTCATTTTGATTTGGATGTAGTATCTTTTTAAAAATGACAGTGTCCTTCAGTGTGACGTACTGTTTTCACGTGCCCCTATTATGCTTTTTTGAATATTACCTTTCATGCAATGTGTAAAATGGCTGTTTGTGAAGGTAAAAGGTCTGCAAAGTTTTAAAGATCAAAGTGCACAACAAATTTAATGTCTTCAAGAAAGAATGTGTATACACACTTTACAGCCACCTACTAAACTACACTTAATTTTTGTATGTGTAAAAAATAATTTATTAACATTGTAGAAGCTTTTAAATAAACTAAAAAAAAAAAGCTAAATTGGGAAAAAAAAATTGTGACCAATTACAGCACTTACCAGTACAAAACAGTAAAAATAATAGTAAAATCAAACATGATTACAATTTGAAGTAACTCAATTTTAATAAATCCTGAGTGCAATTTTCTTGTGATGTAAGGCTGTTTTTTTCAGCATCATTACTCCAGTCTACAGTGTCACATGATCATTGTGAAATCATTCTGGAGTCACACATAATATGCTGAATTGGTGCTTATCATTATCAATGTTGGAAAAAAATGATATTTTTACCATATAAACATCGAATTCATCCAATGCCCGGAACGGAGCTTCGGCTATTGCCCACAGTGAAAGGACGAAGCACACAGTAGAAAATGAACGCTCTCCTCCAGACAGAGACCGCATGTCACTCAAAACAGCCTTCCCACCCTCTCCTGGCTGAACCTGAGGAAGACAACGATGATGATGATCATCAGTATTGTCACGGTTCCATGCGTAGTAAAAATACTGACCCCAAACACACAATAAGAACATGGGCCATTCAATAAAATTCAATAATACAAGACTGCATGAATCTATAAATATTGTATCCGAATCATCCAGTGCCAATTCATTAAGAAAACAACTACATTCATGATGTTATCATCATGCAAAGTCTTACTGATATAGAGAGTGCCTCATTTTTATGGTCGAATGCCATCTTCCCTATGTAGCCTCTCTGGGACAGCATAGAGTCAAAGTAGTACTTGCAGCGCACCGAGAGATACCTGGAAACACAAAATGCACATGCCCTTGCTGATTTAATATGAATTAAAGGGTTAGTTCACCCAAAAATGAAAATTCTGTCAGTATTTACTCACCCTCATGTTGTTCCAAACCTCTATGTGTTTATTTGTTCTGCTGAACACAAAGGAAGATATTTGGAAGAATGTTTTAATCAAACAGATTTCATTCCCCATTGACAAACATAGTAGGGAAAAATACATACAGTACTATGTTAGTCAATGGGGAATGAGATCTGTTTGATTAAAACATTCTTCCAAATATCTTCCTTTGTGTTCAGCAGAACAAATAAACACACAGAGGTTTGGAACAACATGAGGGTGAGTAAATACTGACAGAATTTTCATTTTTGGCTGAACTAACCCTTTAAAGGATGTCATACTTGCTGATTTAAAGACACATGCAAATTTCACTTGATGATTGTTAAACTTTGCAAATAATCCGCGAATAACATGCGTGCCGAATCGTGGGGCCCGTTCAGTACGGAACAACCTCGATCTGTTTAACCCCTACAAATCAGTTAGCAAGAATCAACCAAGAGCCTTACCAAGAAACTTACATTCGCATTTCAGCATAGACGTTGTGCCTGGTGTTCATGATCTTAGACAGCTGGCTGATGAAAGCCTCCAGACCCTTTACCTGTCGGGCTATGTTATTGAAGTTTTCCTTCGCCTCATGGTATTGCCTAGAAGTTTCAATGACCAACAAGATACATGATAAACAATCTATGTAGATGCACTTCACAAACATGCAGGCAAAACGACTCAAAATGATGTTACATACTTTTAGCTACTTTTGTTCATTTTGGTATTCATAATGTTTTTATTCCTTTTTAAAAGATAACACACATTTGGGACGTGCCAACAATCCTAAAATCTCTTCATTTTGGAAACATCCCTTTTTGAAAATGTAATTTTTCTTAATATCTAATTAGGACATGGATAGATTCTGATTAATAGAACATGTTTGAGAAATAGTTTCATATGAGGATTATGTCATTTTAAGATCTGAGCGGAGAATCTGAGGGGAAATGTGTTTAAATATCCTGCAAATAGTCTCAATGCAACAGATCTTAACCAGTTTAAAAATTGGCTTCGGTTTTCTTATGATTTCAAATAATGATTTCTTATTTCTTTCTTTGATTGCAAGTGAAATATCATTCGGTCGCTCTCCTTTGACATGTTTTGTGAGATTTGTACCTGACGATAGTGTCTCTGTGTCCTTGTTGGTCCTGCTGTGTGTTAATCTTGTGTTTAAGGCGGCTGATTTCACTGTCCAAACTCTTAGCCGTTCTCCTCACATCCAAGCGGTCAGGGCAGATTTCAGAGGCTTTTGCTATGGACGCCTGTCGAAAAAACAGATCCAGTCAAACAAACGCTAATCTTTCCATATCTAATGAATTAGTGTAAGATGTCAATGTTTGGTCACTTGTAACTCCTGCTCCTTGACATTCAGGTTCCTCTTTAGTGTCTCAATCATTTCCACATGAGTTTTGCGTTTGTCTTCATAGTGACGTTTGTGGTGTTTACTCCTCGCCACCTCCTGATCGCTGTTGCTCAATTGCTCCTACACAATCACATACAAACAACTGTTTACAAGGTTAGATACATTGATTTTTTAAAAATACTAAAATTTAATTTAGAATTAAGTGAATTTGGGAATCATGAGCAAATCATGCTGCAACAATGTCAAATATGTGAAAAATAATGAGGCTTTTTTTCTAGTAGACCTCAAAAACAAAATCAAGAATTTGGAAAAGGGCATAATATGGCACATTTAAGCATTAGCTGAGAGGAATCTGGTGTTTAAAAGTCGTATAGAAGCGGCTGGTCGGGAGGAACTAATGACGTTATACACCGTTGAATAAAACTTCTCTGACCTTAATGGGCTCAGCTTCCTCTGCGATGCTGTTAAAAGCTTCCCTCTGCTGCCGGTAGAGCTGCTCAGCCTCCTCATATTCCTTCTTGAGTGTCAGCATCTGCTTCCGCGCTGCTTCAAATTCCACTTGACATGCACTTATCCGGCTGCTGAGCTCCTCCAGTTCCTCCTCCTGAAAACAGAGACACAATGAGACTTAGAAATGCACCATCACGCGTATCTGCATAATGAGGGAATCTGTTTTTTTTTTTACCAAAGGTTTCAAGTCCTCAGACTGTGGTTCCTCAACATTCTGCAATTCTGTCAGCTCAGCCTGAAGCTTCCGACAAAGTTCCTGTTAGTCAAAATAGACAAAAAAACCCCCCAACATATTAGGCCCATATTCAATCAAACACTATGATGTGGTCTGTGCACAGCTGGTAGTTAGTGACCTGGGCCTTTTTTCGGTCTTCATAGGCTCTGTGAAGAAGAGTTCGGTTCTGTTTCTCGTCTTCACTAATCTCCTGCATGTCCTGCTGAAAGCGATTCAAATCTGTTCTCTGGGAATGTATGGCAGATTGCAAATGTCTGCAGAACAAAGAAAAAAGGGTTTGATCTTTCTTGACTGTTTAGAAGATCAATAGAAAAGAGTCCACACTCATAATAATATCAATTTCATATTCAAGTCACCATCAAATTAAGGGAAAAAACCAAGTAAAATTACACGCACACACAAGTGTTTTCACGATACCAAAATTATTGTTTCGATACCAAGTCAAGAATTGGATTTCGATACTTTTCCTAAAAAGGAAAAATATTTCTTACAAGGCGTTTCACATGCACCTTCTTTGCGTAGGTCTGTGCTCTTTAAATGCTGTAATAACCTAATCACGCCACAGCACCAAAACGTTATTTGTTTTTGAATTTCTAAAGAAAATGGACGTAATTTGAAAATTGAGACTTTGTTTCATATCAATGGTAACAAAGGACAAAGATTATTGTGATATTTTTGGATGCGCGCAGCCGTGATACAATGTCCCATTCATTCAAATGAAACAGGATGACTAATCGATTCTTGAGATTTAAGAATCGATATCGGTTCGTAAAAATGAGAATCGATTAATATTGAGAAATCGATATTTGTTACCCAGCCCTAGAAAGTTGTACACGTTCAAGAAAAATAAATAAAACATCTTCAGTTAACTAGCAGAGCATTCATTTAGTTCGTTATTAAATAAGAGATCCAGCGCTAAAATCTGTTGTTTTTTAAATCAAGTGGAACGCTCTTTTTCGCTGTTATCAGTTGCACGGATACAGTGTCTTTTGCGGCTCGCGCAGTCGAGAACCATCTTCACACGACGCGCGCTTCAAACTATCGCAGTTGCGGAGAGTCTATATTCTGCACACTTTGACCAGCGGGCAGCGGCAGCACACCAGTCCGCCGGATTGTCTTGCTAAGAACTTGCAATGTATAGCTATCAGACCGGCCCTCGCGGCCTCGAAACACAACCGGCCCACCGGGAAAAGTCCCGACTCTCCGGATTGCCACTCCGCGACTGACCGGCGGCCCCAGACACAGTATCACTTGTGCTCGCTCATGGAGCCGTCTCGCTGTAGTGTTTGTCTCACGACAGCTGCAGCTTCTTTGCTGCATGCGTGAGAAGAACAAACACAGACGTCCATAGGGAAGGACTAGACCACCCAACATGAAATACGTGTTTTCCAAATCTGGGACGCAGTCATTCATAAAAGTATCGATACAAAGAAATTTAGGTATCGTGAGGTTTTTCATTTCCGAGAATCCCGATACTTTTGAGGTATCGGTGCACCGTGCAACACTAACACACACGGTTTCAGTGCAAAGTCTTGTTTTAAGAGAATTTTGAACACAGTTGAGCTGCTTAATATTTTTCTGGAAACATTTTCAGGATTGTTTGATGAACAGAAAGAAAATCATTATTTAAAAATTTCATTTATAACATTATAAATGTGTTTACTTGATCAATTTAATGTGTCAATTTAATTGTTTCCATGTGCTGTTATCATTATGGAGAGGACTATTCTTTTATATTTAGAAAGATCGTTATAGTCGTCTTCCTTTGTATGAACAGGCCTTTTCTCTCCAAATGTTTTGATGTAAAAATTAGGGCTGTCAAACAATTAATCGCATCCAAAATAAAAGTTTGTTTACATAATATATGTGGGTGCACTGTGTATAATTATTTTATATATATATATATATATATATAAATACACACACATGCATGTATATTAAAGAAAAAAGTATTATTTATATATAATATAAATTATATATAAATCTATATACAGTATATACATGAAAATATTTATTAAATATATACAAGCATGTGTGTGTATATAAAATAATTAAGTGCACCCATATATATTGTGCTAACACAAACTTTTATTTTGGATGCGATTAATCACGATTAATCGTTTGACAGCCCTAGTAAAAATATCTTTTTACTTTTTTAAACTACAATAGTAGGTATCGTCCTGCGGTTTAGTAACATGTACAGATTTACATTTAAAGTTAGGGATTTTGAAAGACCAGAGACTAGGAGAACCATATTACGTTTTTAGCTATGAATCTCAAAAATGAGTTGAATGTTTTCAAACCTGATTTCCTCTTCGACATCTTTGCTGAGGTAGAGCGCTCTGTTCTGATCGCAGGAGTAGTAACGGTTACAATAGACCTGGTCCCCTTCTTGTGTGAAAGTTTCCCTGCAATTGCGTGGTGGATGTCCATTCATCATGACCCTTCTCGCATCTTTAGCGTTCTGTGGGAAAGATGAACAGAGTCCTTCACTTCACAGGATGTGGAAAAGCAGTAAAATGCTCGTTGTTGTCCTTCTCCCAGTCTCACCTTGATGAGCAGAATGGTTTCGATTCCCCTCATGTCGATCAGACAGTTGGCCACAACTGGATTCTCAATCTCAAGCGCCTGGAGGACTGTTGGGTATTCAGGGTGATTGACAGCCCTGAAAACAAATGAAAAATATGCATATATTTAATGTTTTTAAGTTTCCTGTTGTATTTTGAAGGACAAACTAGTACTGGCTAAAAACCAGCATGAGATGAAACCAACCTGACAGTAACTACATTTACATGCACCCTCATAATGTATTGATTATTATTAGATTTAGGAAATATTGAAATTAAACTGTACCTCATGTAAACACAAATGAAGTTTTCATGTAGCGATTTGTAAACATAGCAGAGAAGTAGGCATTTTTTGTGTATGCTGAAGTTCATGTATACAACATTGCACGACATGAATATAATGCAGTATAATAATAGTCAAAAATACCGAAATGAAGACATTTTAGACATGTAACCTAAAAAATACAAAACACCCAATGAAATGTGTTTTCCAAATGATGGAAGTAGATTAAGCAACTGTATGTGAGTTCATCATTGGGTAAGTGAATAACGGTGGTAAAAATAACCACTATTCTTTGTGAATAATCAGAATAATGAAAACCATGTGAAGAGGAGTGAAGAGGTTTGCTCTTGACATATAAGCATCTAACTGTGTTTAAGTTCTTACTCTGATTATTAGACATAATCACATTACTGGTGCACATGCAGTCATTTTTCCAAGAGACATTGTCAGTGGGTTTTTTCCTGCAAATATGACCTTTTACAAAACAACTCAAGATGCAACCCAAATGTGGATTTACCAGTATATTAACAGCATTCAATACTGTCACAACAAATTTACAGGAAATAAAAAATAAAGCAGAAAAAGACGAATAACTAAATAAATTTGCAGGTCAGGCGATCTCTAGCTACCTGTTGCCGACATTGTAAAGCGTGTCGCTAAATGTGCTGACGATGATCTGAGGTCTTCTGCCATGCGGGAAGCAGCGACTCATGATTTTCTGTAACTCTCTCTCGTCAGCGTAGTTATCGCAAGAGAAAGCTAACATCAGAGCCTTCAGACAGCTCTCCACAGCAAGACCCAGCTCCGGATCCCGAAGTCGGATGCAGAATCCTAGAAACAAAAGAATCCCATACGACATTGCTTTTCAAAGTATACTCCATTTGATGGTGTGTGTGAGCTAGTTTCATCATGGTCTAGTCTTTGTGCTTTTTCTCTCCAGAAAATATTATCAATAAAACTGTCTTTATACTAATCTGAACTAGAGTTGCGGTACATTTTGATAATTTCACATTAGCATGAGTATGCATGAACTGAAGTATACTCTGGGCTTTAGAGCTAAACAACATCCTGAAATAAATGAGAGAGAAGTAGCTTGCGCAAGCTGTGAAGTTCACGATACTTACCGAGTGGTCCAACAGGTTTCCTCTTGAACTGACCCCGCCGGTCAGCCTCATCTATAGCCCTCAGCAGTGCTGGCATGTGCTCTCCAAAACGACAAATTTGGTTATTTCGACTGTTTTCCATAGCAGCCAGGCCACGCTGCTTAGAATCTATCGAATGTTGCAGGTCCTGCTTTTCACGGCTACAAAATGAAAAGAAATGAATAGTGAGACAAATTAAGAACTAGAAACAAAAAGAAGCATTTCTTCAAGATCCAGTGGAGGATCTATTTGACCCTTTTCCCACCCAAATTTAACCCTTTATGACAACAATTCCACCAGAGTATAGAATATATCTTTCTATTTTTACATGCTTGTGCTGTCATTCTTTTGAGCATTTTCATATGCCATATACATCACAATAATCCTTCCTCTCCCAATTTGAAGGCTATGTTTGTAATAAATCAATAGTAACTAGATAAATATCTCAAAAGTGCAATAAACAAAAAGCAAAACCCCAATTTTTTTTCTAAATATTTTATTCAATACAAAAAATGGATAAATGTCAACCTCAAACTTGTCAATGTGAAAAACGTGCATAAAACAATTTAAGCTATTCAGAATTGATTTGAACTGTTTATAAATTAGTTTTTAAGATACACTCATTAAAAAAAAAGTGCCATGTAAAATATTCAATTACATTTGTGGTCAAACAGATAACATTTTGCTTTTGAATATTGATTGAACATTGAATTGGTTAGAATATAAAATAAATAGACCCTGTCAGAACAATTAATAATAAAATAAATAAATCAATAAAGCCGGTGAGCAGACGGAGAGTTCAGCGTCATCGGACGCAATTAGTATTTCCAAAACCTCTGCGTCCGTGTGCTTTCGTTTAGACATAACGTTGCATGCGTACGCGTACGCGTGTGTGTGTGAATGTACTTGTATTTGTGAGTGTATAAACGAGAAAGAAATGATAGAACGAAGCAATGGTAAAAAGACAATAATGATAAG
This sequence comes from Pimephales promelas, assembly GCF_016745375.1. The sequence continues at coordinate 583,965 of NW_024121954.1, read as the reverse complement.
AAGGAACATATAGCAGATGGGAGTCAAACACATGGTCAAATGACGCAGCTTTTGACGTTACAACATGTGACACATGCTGGGGTCATAGTGCACAGAACGTGATACGTCAACGAGCTATTGGAAGACGTAACTATCAACCGCAGATCTACAGAACATGTGTGCAAAGACGTGACATTTTTGTGTTATTCGCATATTACGCAATTTGTACAGACTCATTAGAGGGTGAAAACAACGCAACGTGAGCATGTAGGAGGCTTGATCTGAACATGTTACATCTCTGGTTTTGTATGCAAAAAAATGATTGAGCTAGCCATTTGGTTTCAGTTTCTATAGGCTCTTAAACAGACACACACAAACCGGAGCGCCGGCGCTCCCGTCGGTCTTAGAGGGTTAATACATGCTTAATACATAATAAATTATGTGGTCAGATTTTCAATAATAGCAAGAAACTCTGCTGGGATTGTCTGTATAAAGAGTTCCCATGGTCAGGTTCCAAAAGTAAAAATCACATTCATTTTCTCCATAGGGGAAATGACTTACTGTGAGCTATGAGGTTGTTTAAAAGATGTTATTTTGGTTCTGTTGAAGCCATTGGCCTGCTTAATTTCAGGTTTTTAATAAAAAATGTAAACACCAAAATAACTTTTTTTAGCACCCACTCACTTCCATGAAGCTCTGAGAATGACAGAGTTCCTACACTCTCAAACTACTAAAATATTTGTATGCAAAATATACATGTTTTGCAATTAATGTAAAATATATTGTTTCTATATAATCAACATCTGTGAATAAAAACATTTATATTTCTCCATTGTTTTTAATGTGATTATGTCATTTGCGTTGCTTCATGAGATTCTTCATGGGACTGAATGTTCTTTCCCTCAATAAAGCCAAAATTAAAATGTGCAATGCTGTGTTTTTATACGTATCATATGTTATGTTTTATAACTCTTAAACATAGACTTTTATAGAATCCCTTCGGGAAAAACTACTGAACTAAGGCTACTAGACCTAGAAAGGTTTCAATACCACTATTTAAATACCAGGATGTGGAATTGGCATAACAACAATTTACATTTATATATTTTGTTTTAGAAATATCCATGAATTTTTTTTTAGACATTTATATATGAATAAGTCTATAAAAACATGGAAATTTCCATTAAAAATAAATGTAAATGGTTTGTCTTTTCCAGACATGAACATTTTTCAATATATTCAATATATACAAGGCTTGATCATGGAAGACCTTTATATAGTGAAGTCATTTACCAACATCTGAACTGACCTCATTTTGCCCAGCCTTTCTTTCGCAGAGGCGCAGGCCTGTTTAAACTGATCGATCTGCTGAGCCAGAGTGGAGTCCTGGAAACTCAGATCTTCCAGCTCAGTCTGAATGTGATTCATCCTCTCCACACGAGACTGAGTGTCAGCTGAGTTCGCCTGACTTATGCTGGACAGAGAGGAGGGAACGGGTCAGAATGAAACAGCTGGAAATGGTACAAGGATAATGTTGTGTAACATTGTTTCCTTTCGGTGCACTTTCCAAATACCTCCGCTTGAGTTCCTGGATACGCTTGTTGAGCTGATTTTTATCCTTCTCAAGGTCTCTTAAATTAGTTTTTTTCCGATGAAGTCCAGCCTAAGCCAGAAAAACAAAAACAAAGAGAATTTCTCCTCCGTCAACCAATCACAACGGAGATGAGCTGCATGAAGGCAACTGTTCAGATCCGACATGTGGGTCCCGTGGCGTTTTTCATTTTGCAGGAAATCTGCATTGGTTTCTATGGCAATGACGTGTTGGTAGTAGAGCTGGTTAAATAAATAAACAAATCTCATTCTCATTTTAAAGAACCAATATCGATTAATCTTTCTTATGTGTAATTTTAAATGCAAGCAGCCTACAAATCAGTTTATTTTAATGTTTAATATGTTAGTTAATATATTAATACTACACCAGCAACACAAACTATCTATAATGCTTACAAGACCTTACAATAATTATTTTGACCAAATACATCATACAATATAATCAGCTAAGTAACAGGTGCATTTGAGCAACAATTAGCATCAAGCTACACAACACAATTTATGAGATTATTGTTTTTTGCACAAACCCCACTTTAAACCATCATTGAGTGCTTGTAATAACTTCTGATTGTGATCTAAAGTGGATTTTGATTCAATTGGAAAATACTGGTATAATTGTCTCGTAAATATTTTGTATGTATTTTGTATTGTCTGTTGTACATTTCTTTTCTAATGGACCTTGAGTCTTGAAATAAAGTTGAATTATATAGAGTGGGCAGACATGCATTATTTGTAGTGTTTTATAATGGACTGAGCACTACAACTTCCAAGCATTTCTCATTTAAACATCTTTTGCTATACAAATACCCGAGCCACATATAGAACATTTCTCTCGATTGTTTATATGTATGGAACTCAGATCAAGGAAGAATACAGGACGTCGTCATCCAGAATGGAAGAAGTTATGATCACATAATATGACTGACAGATCTAGACCGAAGGAGCGCTCTCTGGCTCATTACACACTGGAACCTGGCAGAAAACAGACACACAGATTTCTGTACGTTTCAAGCAATTCAGGTCCCATAATTCAGAGGAAAATCAATAAAAATAATATTCTGAAAAACAAATGTGAAGTTAACAAGTGAGTCTGTTACATTTTAAGCGTGTTTAATCTGTTTTTCCCTCCCTTTATTGTTACAAATCAATATTTCTCCAAATGTGCACACTTTTCAACTAAAATTGCCACTGGAAGTTGATGGGAAGAAGAGAAGCCATGTGAACGCAAATAAACTGGAGCAGAAGCAATTGAATAGGGCTGGGTAATAAATATCGATTTCTCGATATTAATCGATTCTCATTTTTACGGACCGATATCGATTCTTAAATCTCAAGAATCGATTAGTCATCCTGTTTCATTTGAATGAATGGGACATTGTATCCCGGCTGCGCGCATCCAAAAATATCGCAATAATCTTTGTCCTTTGTTACTATTGATATAAAACAAAGTCTCAATTTTCAAATTACGTCCATTGTCTTTAGAAATTCAAATACATAAATAGCGTTTTGGCACTGTGGCGTGAGATCGCTCTGGTGCAGCTCAAGAGAAGCAGCAGCGCTGATCTTTCTTCCGGCTTAATAATACCAGTTACAGCACGAAATAAATATGAATGAGCATCTGAAAGTTTGTTAAAAGATAGAGTACAACTTATCGAAATCCATATCATTTTACATTGATTCGCTCAATCAGAAAACCCACATAAACTCGTTAGTCAGCTAGAAAAAATAACTCTAGAGAGGAGCATTTTGCTAAATAATATATACACAATATTACATATGCATTACAATCTTAATGTTCTTCAATATGTAATGCATATTTGAATAAATCTGGCAAGTTTTTATGACAGCCAACATTTAAATGTTTATATTTCATATAATAAATATATATTTCATATATAAATTTGCCATTTATTGTAACTGATATCCAAAATAATAAATATTGAATCGAATCGAAATCAAATTGCAAACTTGTGAATCGAAATCGAATCGAATTGTGAAATTTGTGTCAATACCCAGCCCCACAATTGAATGTGTGTGTCATATTCTATTCGAAATATCAATAACTACCGATTGCTTATTTTTCACTCCTCAAAAAGTTAACTGTCAACAATAACAAGAACTCAAAATCTATTCTCTTCTCTCTTTGCCAGAGCATTTTTATTCTGTGTTTATACTGGTTTTCTAAACATAGGCACCAATCTCTGCAGCAGCTGCTCCGGGCACGTGATATAAACCTCAAATCTTATTGGACGGCCCGTTTTATCACAGGGCGACAGAAAATACTCATAAAACCTTGCTTTGTCGAGCCACGATTGATCATGCCCAGTGTGACTAGCACCATAGGGATCTATTGCATTGTACATTCGCATCGCTTAATCGTGCTCACTGTGAAAGACACTTTATTCAGTGCTGCCGTCTCAAAATTCAAAAAGAGGTGTGTAGACCAGGCCGACTATCAGTAAGTATATTGTTATTTTCCACACAACCTGCACTTCGCAGCAACAATACAACTGTGTTTCTGCAGAGACTGTCTTTCAGCATGTTTCCAACAAAGTCCTTCTTGTTTAGGTTTCACTTTAAAAAAAAAAAAGAAAAAAGTAAAGCTATGCGAAATCAGATGAGAGCGGTCAGATCAGATTTCCAGAAATGTGATTTGAATAGGATTTTAAACCACACATGACCGTAGCTTTAAAAAAAAAACGTATTTCACACCTGCTAAATATGATCCGATTCCAATTGTATATGCACTATAATCTGACCAGGACTAGAGTTTCCATTATGTTGTGCATGCATGTTTGTCAGACTGAAGAGTTTGAGTTTGCACCTCGGCTGCTTTGAGATCTCGGTTGCGCTGCTGTGCCCTGCTCTTTAGTTCAGCACACTGTGGCTGCAGCTGCTGCATCCGCTCCGTCACACCCTCCAGCTGATCCTGAAACTGCTGGAATATCCTGTTGGCCTCCTGAACTTTCCCCTACAAACAAAAACCCCAAATGGACACACTGCACATTACGGGCAATCAAACATAATTAGATTTGAATTAGCATTTTCTTCACAATGAAAGAACTATTAGGACTGCTGGTTGTGCACAACTCAACAGAGCTCTGTAACAATGGAAGAAAGAAAGCTTTGAGGCTGGAGAGCCCAGGGTTGCTAAAAGATGATGGTATAAAAGCAACTGGAATATCAATGAGGTTGCAGGCCTGAAGTACTGTGCGCCCAAGAGCAAATTTTGGCAGTAATGTTGTTACAAATGGTCTCTTATGAAAAAAAATGTATGCATGTTACAGGGGCATTAATAACTGTGTTTTGTCATTTGGGTTCCTGAGAAACCCAAATGACATTGTTATCAAAGCACAATAAGAATAAGGAAATCCTGGTCTGCCAAACCTGATTGTGATCTTTAAATGTTAATGAGCAGGGGGGAAAAAGCACTTATAAATTTGCAGCCGATAGAAAAATGTGCCTGTGCTCTCCTCAGAGGCGTGTCAACAAACTAATCTTATTGTAAAACTAGACCAAAACAGGCCGTTTCAATCTGGCTGACTTTAAAGGGATAGGTTACCCAAAAATTGTCTCAACATTTACTCAACCTCAAGTTGTACCAAACCTGTATGAGTTTCTTTCTTTTGCTGAACACAAATGATATTTTGAAGAATGTTGGTAATTATTGACTTCCATAGTATTTTTTCCTACTATGGAAGACAATGGGAACCATCGCCTGTTTGATAACCACCATTCTTCAAAATATCTCATACATGAAGAAACTCATAAAAATTTGGAACAACTTGATGGCGAGTAAATGGCAGAATTTAGATTTTTGGGTTAACTATCCCTTTAAGAAATTTTGAGCACTTTTAAAGAATAACTTTAAGGTTAACAGCATCACATTTGGAATGTTATACAGACTTTTGTGTTTGATGCACTTTGTAGTAATTTCTTTTAAAATCATTTCCACAAATTTGAAGTATTTTCAATACAACTATGCGACTGTTGTTATATTACTTGCATTCAATTTGGTTACACTTTATTTTAAGGTGCCCTGAATACAGTAACAATACAAATAAGTACTGACATGCTTGTAATTAAGCATAATTTACTGTTATCACTACTACAGTAAGTACATATACGATGTGTAACGGACACTTGTGCGCCAGAAAAAAAGTGAGCACCCATCTTTAGAATATTGTCTTTGAACCTCTGTTTTTGTGGTAGGTCTCTATATTTCTATCACATTGCTGTCGAAGAGTAAGCTGGTGAAGTGGATTTACTTATTGTAGAGTTAACGAAATTTACCCTGAGCACTGTAATGTCTGAAGGAACACTATGTCATAACAAATGTAAACCAGGTAGATTTTAAAACGAGTGGTTCATTCATAAATCCTGTGGAAATATAAAACCTGAAGACAGAAAACAATGAGCGCAGCGCTGAAAAGGGATTGGCTACATACGATCTATCTGTCAGGCAAGAACAAACTCCCACAATTGAATCAGAATAGCAAAACTGAATAACAAAAAACAAATCATTGAGTACTATATTTGCCATTCTCACTGTTATTTTATCAAACTTTTATTATATTTTGTGTAAACGTCTTCAACTTAATGTCACCAATGCTTTGGTCAATTTAAAGATTTTTTACCATGACAGTGAATCCACTTAAATTTGAATCTGTGTTGTGTAATAATGTAATTCAGAAAAACCTGACCCTTAATTGTGAGAACAAAAATTGTAAATGATGCCTTTACTCGTAATTCTCATTCTAGCCAAAAAACGCCTACTTAAAAGCTGAAATCTGGACCAGACTGTATCCTGTAGTCAAATGTCAAGTTACATGACACTAGAGGATACTGGACCACAGGAACTGTACATAATATTCAATCACCTCCCACTCTTCCACTTTCTTGTCATATTTGACGGTGGATTTCTCTTCAGCAGCGATTCGTTCTCTCATGGGCTTCACCTCCTGCTCCACCTCTGCCACCTGATGTACACAGACATACATTTCACTATGAGATGACTCACAATATTCAGTTATATGAGATATTTAAAGAGCTTTTAACATTTTCAACTTTCTTTAGTGTGTAACGTTGCTGTTTGAGGATGGGATGTTAAAAGTACAAAAACGCTTTACACCGTAAAAAAAACTAAAAAGCCATTAAAAGTATAATACGATTAATAAATCGATCAAATCTGGTTGGGAATTTGGAATTTTGATTAGATCCATGCAGTCAGAGGTCATGTTGTGCTGGCGGTGATTTCTGACCAGAGCCCAGGCCATCTGATTCTTCAGCTCATCCAACTTCTGCTGCATTTCATCGAGTGAAGCCAGGTTTTTATAGCGCTCTTCTTTCTCGTGGTACTTTCTCTTTAGTTCTTGCAGAGTCTGCGTGAGAGGAAAGGGTGTGCCAGAAATAAACTATGCAGTCGTCTCAAAGAATAGCTAGTTCGGCAATCTAAATCACATATTGCTTTCCAAAGCTGCACCACCCAAGGCAAAGAAAGGTGTGATTATTTTAGCACTCACCTCCCTGTGTTTCTCCACTGTATTATGGGTCATGGTCTTGGTCTTCATGATGTAGCTGTAATCGTCCTTCATCTGATCAAGCTGAGTGGCTTTCATGAAAAACTACACACACACACACACACACACACACACACAAAAAAAGAAAGAGCAATGCACATTTCAAGTTTCCATTTGTCCAAGAGAAACGATTTCACAACCATTAAGACTCACTTTGTATTTGTCCCCCTCTCCTTTGGAGTGAAGAAAGTGTTTACTCATTTCCTGGGTAAGGATCGAGACTGGATTGTCCACCTGAGGATGGAAGAACCAAACAGATTCATCAGAACAGATTACTTAAATGGTTTTGAGCAAGCATTTTGAAAACTGAGAAGATCTTGAAAAATACCTGGATGTTAAAGTGATCCAAAATAAAGATCAGTTCTTCCTTTTTGGACGACACTATGTGACCTAATTATAAAGAGAGGCAAAAAATAAATCAAATAGTCAGACTTTTGTGCTGATTTATCTGTCATGTGGTAGAAGCAGATGCAAACACGTACAGGTTGTGTGACATGCCATTGCCCTCGCCCTTAAAAAAGCTATGCAAGGTAAAATAAATATGAACCAGACTACAACAAACACAGGTTGACTAAAGAGTATAAACATGATTCATACCAACCAACCAACCAACCACAGTGTGTTTTCTCCAGTGAATCACTAAGCATGAAGCTATTGAATCTGGTATGGTTAAATATGAAGTACCAACGTAGCACTGAAATTGTCAATCTAAACCAGTGGAGCAACACAGCCGACACATGTTGTGCATATGTGCATACTGGCTGTCGATTACACATCAGGAAAGAATTAGATCCTGGCTTTAATTACGAGCGCTTCAGCAAATCTTCACTTGCCTTTGTCACGACAGCACAGACGTTTAAAGTTCAGGGCTCCATTTTTTGGAGAAAAAAAAAATCATACTGAGATTTTATTCTGAGATGTACACTTTTTAAAAATGAAATTCCTTTAAAAAATAAAAAGCTTCAGGTTTGCAGTGCTTGCTTGTAGGGCTACACAATCTGACCAAAATGATGTAATTATATATCAACACAGGTGCTCCAGACTAACATTTGAGAACAATGAGCACTAGGTTTTACAGATGGTGACGCTAGTACCTGATTTGGTAGCGCTGAGGGGGGATTGTTAATAAAAAAGGCAATTTAATCATAAAAATAGTATTATTAGTAATATTAATAAAATATAAATCTGCAGTTACTCATAATATTACATATTTATTTCTTGTAAATGCATATTTGAACAGTAAAGCACAAAGCTTTGAGTTGAGAGGCAGATAAAATTTACTTTAACAACAACCTACGTTTTTTAGGGACATTTTTTATATTCTATTCTTATTAAATGTACCAAAAATCATACTGAACAGACTGACATCTTCTTTGATTATAAAAAGGAGCACTCTTTACTCACTTTCTGTGTAATTCCTTGCAATTTAAAGACATTTTTTTATGTGACAGTTCCAACAAAAAGTGTCAAACTCTGACAACAATGTATTTATTGACGATTTGATTTTTTATAATAGGGAATTCACAATATCTAAACATCAATTTAAAAGCAAAGTGTGGGGAAAAACACTATTTTAGCGAGTGGAAATGGCTAATATGCGAAAAAGTACACCTCCTCATCTACAGGTTATTATAGTGGTATTTTCTTACTTTTTTATTTTTAAATAAAAACGTTTGTTTGGCACATGTTAGTTTTCCTACATATTTAATTGGGACAATACTTGATAGGTGAACAAATAATGTTTTTGGTCATCACATTATAAAAATAACATTTAGACTGGATTATATTTAGAGCTTTGAAATGCTGGAAAAAGTGTAAAGCACTAGAAAATCCTTGAAAAGTGCCTCAAAAGGTTATACGAACCCTGCAATGAATACAGTAAAAACATTTGACTATTTCTGCCACAATACCATGGTTACAGTTAGTGTAACTACATTAAATCCTTGGTGAATGTTGCTGATTTGTGGAGTGAAAAGCCTAACTTCTTAGTTCACGGCACAATGTTTCACCTGGTTTCCACGCGGTTTGATCTAAAATGTATGCAAAAAGGACAACAGACAACATGCTGAAAACACAGACTCAGAATAATTACACTAAGCCATAACGGCAATTTTGGTTTTATTTAGATTTCAGCACTACTCATCCCAGGTTTAAACCTGTTTAAGCACTTATATCAACTAATTACCAATTTCAATTGAATTTGTTACATGATTAATCAATCACTAATAACCAGACAAATCAATATTTGCTAAAAAATGCGCTCTTGAAGAGTGAATCCCTCTGAAATTAGTGATTAGCCCAAGATTAAATTACCCAAAGTAAGTGAGTAGTACCCAAAGGTAAAATGGTTTTGTAATTGTAAGTATACCTGTTCTACTTCTTAGTTTATAAGTCCGCAGTCCCTCGCTGGAGATACGAAGATCTACGGTGATGGATTCACCAAAAACCTCTGGTTTATACGCATCACGACCCCTGTTCCTCAGAGTGATGGACACGTCCGCAGAGCTGTACATTATAAAGACACAAAACAGCGTGAGAGATTATAAACAGACTGTGACAACAAGCAGAAAAAGCAGGATAGCAGTGCAGTACCTCTCTCCTTCCTTAACAAATCCTTTGAGTGAGGAGCCTCTGTTGGTGGTGTGAGCTTTACCACCCAGGGCCACAATCAGAGCCGTCAGCACCGCACTTTTCCCACCTAACACACAAACAAATACACATGAAGCCATTCAAAACTTTCCAGCATTGACAATGTAAAACAAGCTTTCATAAAACTCATAATAGGTTGTTTTCTTGTTATTATCTCTGACAGGTCTATATAAAAAGCTATGATTATGTAATCTCCTTTCACATTTGGTAGAACTGTAGTAAACTAATCTAAAGATTTTAAATTCCACCTTTACCAGACATAACAAATTTTAATTTTAGGGCTGTCAACTTTAACGCAATTGATGCAGCATCCGTTTTGTCTGTCATCCTTTGGACTAGGGGTGGAACGGTATAATGGCACATGCAATTTTACAAGTTAATTTGTACTGAAATGTGTGTTGGCAGTGCCTGTACACAAACATCATATAATTATAAAAATCCATCCAGTTTTTTTTTTTTTTAATCTCCTTATGTTTTTCTGACTCAAATCGAGCCGGTCGGATACCCCTCCCACGATTGTTGATTGACAGCAACGTTTCAGCACGTATAGAGTTCTCTTTTGCGCTTGAACGAACATTAACACACACACAATTATGCCAAAATGTCAGTTTTATCGAGTGGAGACTTAAGTTAGTTAAATAGTCTTAAATTAACGTAAAGAGTTGTGAGAGAACGAGACGTGTGTTGTGCAGCAGCGGCTAGTCTTAAAGTGGCTGTTTGATAACTGTATTCAATTTCCTACCTGTTAGACAGGTAGGAAGGGCACAGGTAAATACTAAATATGATATTAAATATGGTTTCAGGTGTTTAAAGTTTACTTAAATTAAAAGTTGTTACTTTTTTGAAGCCTAATAAACTGTGAAAAAACTTATAGCTTTCAATGTCACTGTAATATTGAATGGCTAAAATTAATGTAATTAATGTAAAGCAATTTTCATGAGGCATCGATAACTGTATTAGTATCAGTGATACTAGCCATTAAACATAGCATTTAAAATATACTGTCTTTATGTTGTCTCTACATTGATTTGGAGATTAAATGATTAATGATTAAATTATTACATTAAAAAAAGTATAAAAAGACATAAAAACTTTTTTTAAAATTCTGATTAATCTAGGTAATTTTTTTAATCTATTGACAGCACTAGTTTATTTCAAAAAGCTGTCGGGTAATTAAGGATCAAACTACAGATCTCATATAATTAATGCAAGAAACATTCCCGAGAGCCACATTTCACACTTAAAGAGATGCTGTGTTCCTCAACTGGGGGTCTGTGGCCCTCTAGTGGTCTGGACTGTGGCGTCCCTATTTTATCTTGAAAATGTTTTTTCTGACATCACTTACTCACCCTCAAGTTGTTCTAAACCTGTATGAATTTATTTCTTCTGTAGAATTCAAAACATGATATTTCCAAGACTGTTGCTAATTAAACCATTTCTGGACCCCATTGACTTCCATATCTTTTTTTTATACAGAAGTCAACGGGAACAGTCAACTGTCAGGTTTCCAAAATTCTTCAAAATATCTTCTTTTGTGTTCAACAGAAGAAAGAAACTCATACAGATTAAGAACAACTTTAAGATTCATTTTTAATAATGATTTAAAAATATATTTTAGTAACACTTGATAAAACACTGTTGATTCTGTTTTATCATGCTTTTAGCGAATCAATTTTGTTCTTTTCTTTGGTGTCCTGGTATAGGAATTATTTAAAAGCCTGAACTCTTTTAACCAAATTGTGAAATGGTCCAGTAGGTTGATTGTAGAGTCTCTACTTAACGCTGCTTCACTGTATACCAGGCAGGTACAGCGAATAGGCGTTTCAATTTTGAGTGACAGGCATCATCCCCTGTATTGAGTCCCTGCAACTTCCGTTTAATCGACGGTTTAGTGTACAAGAAAATGGTATAAGAACAGCTTTGTCCCTGTAGTGATTCATCGTATGAATAGTCATAAGATGAAGTAGTGGGTTTATTATAATGTTTTAGTGGTTAGTAGGGGTGCAAGATATATCAACTCAATATCGTTATAGAGATATCACATTGCCCGATAAAATATTGAAAGTCTTGTGATAATTATGCAATATTTGTTTATGATGCAACCCGTCGAACATGCCCCTTTCGAAAAATACATGTTGCTTAAGCCCCTTTCACACAGCGCGTTGATCCCGGGAAATTGCCGGGAATTTGCCAGAACGCCTTTTGTGTGAACGCAAAGACGATCCGGGATTGATACCGGCATCGATCCCGGGTTGGGGACCTAGTAAGATTGCCGGAATCAGTCCCGGAACGCGCGCTGTATGAACAAAAGCCAGGACCAATGCCGTAAGGGGTGTGTCATAGTGATGACGCTCGTGCCATCGTGTGACTCTTGTTGCTCTCAGAAGAAAGTTTGAGTTCGCCATCAACAAAGAAAGAACGAACAAATGTCTACAAACTGGAACGAAGCAGAGACCAGGAGCTCCTCACTATCCGCGCTGAAGCTGAGATCGTTTACCCGCTTTGTGGAACGGTATGCTCGTGTACATGTTTTCGACACGTAAAGCCATGTTTATACTCGACGCGTCTGCAAGAGCGTGAAGGGTGCCCTTTTTATAACATTGCGAGCGGCGCTGCATCCGAAGATGAACGTCTTCGAGCCAAATCTGGCCGAACTGGTACGATCTTGGAGTTGGAAAGATTTAATATTTTTCATCTACGACCATGACCGACCCGTAGTCCAGCCGCACTAAGGAACCATACACAAGTCTCACTGTGCACTATATAAAACCTGAGTACGAACTCGTCAGCAAATCCCTTCAGACTCCCTACTTTCCCCGAGGAACACACGGGCCAAAACATCTCTGTTGGCCTAAGGCAGGTGTGCCCAACCCTGCTCCTGCACAGCACCCCTGGCCTAAGGGATGCCCTGGATTCATGGGGGTTGCGTCCAAAGCATCAGGTGGCTATACACTTGACAACAGGAGCAATATAAAGAAGGCTGCAGAACTCAAATAGCAGAGGCTACAATGCTTTGGGCACAATGCTGTTGGTGATTATTATATTATTTGTAACTTTCATTAAATGTATACAGGATAGGATTATTATTAGTGTATACTGACATAATATTGTATAGATCTCGAAGCTGACACAATCATATATTTATTTTATACGATACATTTCAATAAAACTGGAAAGATAGACCCATTTAAATAAACCTTTATTTCCGTTCCAGTATTTGTTGCCATAACTTGTTTTAATAGATACAAAGTGCCAATACACGTATTATGCCTTGTGTGATGACCAGTGGTGGGATGTATGTAACTAAGTACACTTACTCAAGTACTGTACTCACAAATGTTGAGGTACTTGTACTTTACTTGAGTCTTTTCTTTTCATGCCACTTTATACTTCGCTACATTTCAGAGAGAAATATTGTACGTTTTACTCAACTACATTAATTTAACAGCTTTATTTACTTGTTACGTTTCAAATGTAGATTTTTTTTTGGCACACAAAACTGTTTATAAAACGCAATGTTTTATTATAAATGTAACTATACAGCCATATACTGGCCTATAAGTCCAGCTGAAATGATTAGACCATTTAACACACAACTGTTTGGATCCTTTACACTTTCTAAAACTTGACGATTTTTCAGCATTGAGTACTTTTACTTTTAATACTTTATATGCATTTTCTTGATTATACTTGCATACTTTTTCAGGACTTTTACTTGTAACAGTATTTCTATAGTGTGGTATTAGTACTTCTACTTAAGTAAAGGATCTGAACACTTCTTCCACCACTAGGGATGACTTGTCTTAGTCTTTAGAAAGCGCAATTAAAGGTGATGCTCGCATTGATAAGGCTATAAAGTTGTGCAAAATGATAGTGGGCCACTTTTCTCACAGCTGGAAGAAGAGGAGAGCTTTGACAGAGGCACAGAAGGAGCTCAACCTTCCATAGCACGCACTGGTTACAGAATGCCAAACCAGATGGGGATCCAAGCAGCACATGATTGAAAGGGTGCTGGAGCAGCAGAAGGCAGTGGCTCTGGTTCTCTCGACTGTCAAGAACCACAGGCACTTGACACATTTAACAAAGTTTGTATTTGATATCTGAATGCAGTAACAGAGCTTGCTCATTTAGCTGGCTTCCAGAAATGAAATAAAGTGTTAAAACAAAATGAGGTCAATGAAGCCAAGAGTTTAAGGGACAATTTCTCTAGTCTTACTTTCCTGTTAGACTAAAGTCTAGCTATCCTTGAGAGCGAGAACACTTTATCTTGATGTTTTGAGAGGACTCTCCTGTTTATAGTTAGAGCCTGGCCAAATCCAACCTTGGAAAAGCTGTGTCGGTGTGTGTGTTAGTCTTCTTGGTTGCTGGTTAAGGAGCCGCTGGCATTATTGGAGATTGAGTTGTTGTTCTGTCTTAAACTGTTTACCCCTAAGGCCGTGTGTCCACCAAATCGTTTTTTCCACGCGCCTGGTGTATGTTTTCAATTGTTTTCAATGGGGGCGCGGCGTTTTTACTGGTCGCTGGGAGTTGAAAAATATTCAACTTTGGATAAAACGCAGCGCTCATCACTGTCACTTTTTACCCAGCCGTCCAATCACAGTGGAGGAGGGGTGGGACTAATACCACACCGACCAGCGGATATTCTGTATCATAGCAACGAAACGTCTCAACGGAAAAAAACGCTGCGCTGCCAAAACGCTTTCAAGCGCCCAAAGCACGGCGTCTTCAGCAGAGCGTCTAGCGTTTTCAGCTGGCTAAAAACGCTTTGGTGGACACACGGCCTAACAGTTCCCCAACACCACCAAAAAAACCCGCGAATTTTTAGTAGCAGAGTGCAGCCTTACGGAGAGACTCGAGAAGAGGTTGCAACTTTTAGACTGCAACTGGATGTTTCTGAATGGTTAGTGGATACATGCCTGTAGTTGTTGTTGAGTTACATCGATTAATCTCATCCACTTGCATGTATGTTCAACTGTTTGTTGACTGACTCATAAGAATCATCTGCTTGCAAGTCTTTTTTTCATATCATAATCAGTTACTAAAACAATTATCGGCCAAATTGCCTTGGCTTGTTTTTTTCACACTATTACGGTTTCAACCAACAGAAAAAAAATTAACATACTATGTCAAATTACAAAGAGTTAAAGGGAGATCTTTTAATGATATCAGAATGAATTCTGTCCTTCAATTGAAAGTCTATTCACCCAAAATGTTCATTCACACATGTCAATCCAGCCATTTGAGCTTCCACAAGATCCACTGAGATTTGTTCTCACACATCAAGTATGTACGGTTTAGCTTCCGTTTACTTTATTTGACATGCTCTATGAATGTTCGTTGATCAACGTTTATCCATTTATAAAAGACAAAATTAAACCTGTACATCATCTAAAGCAATTGGGTCTCTTCAGAAAACAGAAGATTAGTTTTATGATCTCTTTATAAACGTTTTGAAGCATCTGAGTTTTGGGTGAATAGACTTTCAATGGAGGGTCATACATTTCTGAGGTTTGTGTTTCGAAGATGATTGACAGTTGTATGGGGTGAAATACCCCTCTTTTGCCATTCAAAAAAAGAAACATGAAGAACAACTTACTTCCATTGTTTCCAACGACAAAGTTGACGTTTGGACCAAACGCAAAGGGACCAAGCCATGAATGACACATGAAGTTCTTTAGAGATATACTCTCTATGATGCCCACCTCACCTGTGACCTGAAAACATAAGCAGAAGTGTAAGCAAAGACTATCCACAATTTGCATACTTATGATAAGAGTACAGCCCCTAGCACACATTCTCTAATTAGGACAATAAAGTACAAGTAGGGTATTTTACAGGGCAAAAGAACATCAGTAAATACACTTGTTGTATGCTGCGAATGGCTTACACTCTGTGATGAATTTGTGCCATCTCCTGAACTGAAGTTGCCCGTTTCCTCGTCCTCCTCCTCGGGTTGAGAATACCGGCCTCTCTTGTCAGGAGTGCACCGTGAATTACTGCCCTTCCTCTTCGACATGCCTCCCTCTACACACATCAAGCATTTACAGTATCATTCACAATAATACATTCACAATTGCATGTAGCTTTGTTTAAATTCAACTTGTGTGCAAAAATAGGAATATCCCAAAAAATATTTGTGAAAAATTAGTTTCCATCTCACGTGTTCCAGAGAACAATATCATATTTATCATACACAATTATCATAGTTTATGTGCATGTCTGTTGAGGCATGTTTTAGTGTTTGGGTTAACTAGGCTATCCTTTTAAGTATCTTTGACCAACAGGCACGTCAGGAGACGTAAGATTGATATAATTTGCACAAGTTCTGATTTACAACATGGAACATTTACAGGTAAAATAGTGTATGTGTGGTGCAGTTTCATGAAGTTTAACAAGTTATTGCATTATACAATAGGGCGACAAATAAGGATAGCTGAAAATGCAAAACTCGGGCTGTGACATGTTTTGGTATTGGACTAGCTTTGATTCGAGGTGGTTTTGGGCTAGTTTTGATTTGTCATTGAGTGGTTCTGGCCATAAGAGACCTTGCATACCGATTAATCACGGTCACAGGAACCAAGACAGTAAAACCACCAAGGAAATGTGACATAACTGATGCCATCACTGTGTGCACCACAGAAAATCTTTCTCCACTTTCGTACGTCGTGCCATGTGTAAAAAAAAAAGCAGGAGATAGAATCAAGAACGATCAGATAAAGAGCAACACAATCCCACACACATACACATGTAGCTATTATACTAACAGACACTTTGAACTCACAACGAAATATAAAGTTAACGTAATGTCAAATTAAATCAAATTATGAAAGCGAAACTATGACACTGTTAGAGCCAAGTTCGGAAACTTTAATACATCAAACTTACTAACTTTGTATGTGAGACTGGCATTTAACTCGTTGCTGACGTAAATAAATAACAGTTAACGTTATTTCACGTTGAAATTCGCTCTCTGCTAAAATGTTAGCGGACGCGCGAAAGACCTTAAAAGTTGAAACCTTTCCTCAAAACCACCACAGACATGACAACAGAATAAGAAGACGCTATATGCGTGTGTTTTAAGGTATTTATTTTAAATATATGCAAGTAAATATGTCAAGTGTGAAACAGACGAAACATACCAGTAAACCCTCCTGCTCCTCCTCGCGCGCTTTGAAGCCTGGCTGCGTCAGAGTGAGCGATGGCGTCACACCACTTCCGGCTTGTGCCCACCAATCAGATAACAGCCAAGCGATTGGTGGATGACCACATAGATGACCATTATACTTTTTTTTTTTAAATATAATTTAATATTTTTTATATTATCTGTAGAAATGATATTAAAATGCCCATTCTAAAATTATTTTAAGAGCGATTCTTATAATTACCCAACAGTGAACCCATATTTATTTTAATTTTATGTTAATGTTTTTTTTTTTTTTATTGCATTTAGCATTCGCGTGCTGTCTATTTATAAAGTTTATATATGCACTGGAACGGCATGGAGCTGACTTATAGCAACCTTTTTATCAAACATTAAAACGCCTTTAAAGACTGCTTCTTTAAAACGAGTATTATTAGCGAGGATTATTATCATTTGATTATTAAATAACATAACATAACACAACACAACACATAAAACAATGAGCATGCAAGATGTTTGGAATGTCAGATTACTCCATGAGTTGAAAACTAATAATATGACATAATATAATATAATATAATATAATATAATATAATATAATATAATATAATATAATATAATATGATAATTAGGTAAAAATGGACTGATAAAATGTACATTGACACATTTAACAAAGTAGGCCTATTTGGCAAATGATAAAATTGAAGCCACTCGCCACTAGATGACGTCATTGACCATATTTTATTTTAAATCAATCCTTTGAACAGTATGGGATAATTTAACTTGCAGCCTCAGCCTGCAGATGTTGATTTGTTTATATTAAGAGATGTGTCAACAAAAAGACAGACATTGTCAACATCATTCTCCATCAGCCTATAGCTTATTTTCTGTGCTGTCAACCTTGTTAAGGCCATTTACACTGTAAAAAATGATATGATCACTACAGTAAATTATAAAAGCAATGGTTATACTTTTTTTTTTTTTTTTTGGTTTACACAAATCAGATACGATGCAATTAAAGGACAGGCCAATAAAAGGGAAAACACAATGTCATCGCAATGAACAACACTGTAAAAAAAGTGATCAATAACTCATGGCAACATTTTTTCATGAACTCTAAATAAGTTTAGCAGTTTTCACTTCAAGTCAAAGCAGTTAATCCAAAACATAAAATGTTTTGAGAATAAAATAAGAATAAAATGCAAGTTTGAGCAACTTATACCAAGTATAAGTTAAAAGTATAAGTATAAGGACCAAGATATCTTAAAATATGTCAATGCCATTTTTTTGTCTCCAGATGCACATCAGTACTGTTTTTTTTTCTAAGGCATGTTTATAAAAATGCCTTAAGTGAACTAAGACCTAATCCTATCTTATTCTGAGCCCTGTCTGTGAAACCGGTCCTTATTGTATGTCCACGGTTCAGTGTGTTTGACATGTTTAAAATGTGACTTACCAATTCACTGTATCATTATTTCTTTCTCTTTCTTATTTTACTGTTATGTTTGGTATTGTGATATGAAAAGAAGTGTGAAGTCAAATCTCTTCCAAGTGCAATGCATGTAAACAATAACCCTGACGTATTAACCCTTAACGTATGTGTTAAAATATTTCAAGCATTCCACCAGGTGGAAGTGAAAATAGTATCAGGTTCAATAAGAGTCAGGCTCAGAATGCACAGGACCAAGCTGCTGTGCCGTTATATGAAAGAAGCATTAATGGTAAATCAAATAACATTGTTATGATTATGACCTAACCCTTATCAAAAATGAATAACCTAATCAAGAATCATTTGATATTTCCCACTTTAGATCCAATCGTCTACAGAACACCGTCTCTGCTGAAGCGGATCATGGTCTTCCGTAGCCTCTTTCCATTGGACTTGACCTCCCTCCCCATGAAAATCAGCAGAACATTTTAAAGCGGTATGGAGGATGGCCTTGTCACGATCCGCACTCAGGAAACACAAAAGATTCAATTATGCAGTAAGTTTTAATAGGGAAATACGTACTCACAATCAGTCCAGGTAGGGGCCTATATCCATATAAGCAACCCAAACACAAGTAACCAGGAATAGACAGAAACAGACCTCAGATGTGGTGTGACAAAAGACAAGGACTCCGAAATAAACACTAAACAAGCAGGGTACTTATAGACCATTTCACAAGATGTAAACAACACTGGTCCAGAAGCACTTCCTGTTTCAGTTTGTAACTGTTTTCTTTATTTCACATGTAAAGAAAACATCTTAAAGATGTTTGTTTAACTTTTTGATTCAGTTTTAAATGTTCTGTTGGTTGTATTTTATCCCAGCTTTTATGTAGTGTTAAAAAACTGAAACAGGAAGTGCTTCTGGACCAGTGTTGTTTACATCTTGTGAAATGGTCTATACACACAGACTAACAATCATAATGGGTGACAGCTGGGTGCAATCAACAATGATGAGAACAGAAAAGGATTGTGGGAAATGCAGTTTCTAAAGTGACTGACACCGTGGGGGAAGAGGACCTTGAGTGGTGAACCAGAGAAACACAAACCCATACTGCGACATAACTCCCCCTCTACGGTGTGGCTACCAGACACTCCAAGACACAACTACACAACAAGACAAAACAAGAGTCCAGGAGAGAGGTGGAACAGTGGAGGACCAGGGGGCGGGATGGGGGGCCAGGTCCATGAAGGGGAACGGGAACAGGGGTTGACTGTTTAGCCGGCAGCTAAACAGTCAATCGGGCGGCCAAGGAGAAACAGACGACCAATTGGGCGACCAGGGCGAAGCAGGCGACCCATGTGGCAGCCAGGGCAGAGACGTCAGTCCATCAGGCGGTCAGAGTGGAGACTTTCCCTCTGGTGCCAATGGCAGAGAAGACCCCTCGCCTCCACGGCGGTGAAGACCCCTCGGGCGGCCACAGCAAAAGAACAGAAACAGACACAGTTTCAGGAACAGGCACAGACACTGGCTCAGGAACAGGAACAGACACCGGAACAGACGTCCGGCACAGGAACAGACACCAGCTCAGTCACAAGAACACACACCGGCTCAGGCAGAGGAACAGACACTGGTTCGGCAGACATGTGAACAGTCTCTTGATAGGCAGACGTGATGTTCTTGGGCGGCGGCAGCAGAGTGAAGCATCTGGATGACACCGGTAGGGCGAGACGCTTGGGTGGTGCCGTCAGGGAGAACACGCTTGAGGATGGCCACCGGGACAACAGTGGGCTGCTCGGGTACGGGCTCCGGGAAGACAGTGGTCTGCTCGGGCAAACCTCCAGGAACACAGCGGGCTGCTTGGGCACGGCCTCCGTGAAGACAGCGGGCTCCTCAGGCACGCCCTCCGAGTTCTTGAGGAGGCTTCTGGTCTCACCCCTCCTCCGCCGTTACTGATGGCGATGTGCAGACTCTGTGGTGGACAGAATCATCCGTGAAGGCTTCATGCTGGACGAAACCACTGGCGAGGGCTTTGTAATGGACGGAACCAGCGGTGAAAGCTTCATGCTGGATGAGACCCGCAGTGATGTCCTTATGCTGGGCAGAACCAGCGGTGGATGGAACTCAAGGGGAGAGTAGCTCTGGGACTCACCTCAAGCACTTAGGGGTCGCTGGAGACGGGCCCACAATGCAAAGCACTGAAAAATGTTCATACGACGCACCGCCTCTCTGGCTTGAGGAATCCCACTAGGTGGTTCTCCTCTTCCCCCATTAATAGGAGAAGGGATCTTGACATGACGGAGTCATTCTGTCAAGATCCACACTCAGGAAACACAAGAGATCCAATAATGCAGTAAGTTTTAATGGAAAAATCTGTACTCACAAAACAGTCCAGGTAGGGGCCTATATCCATATAAGCAATCCAAACACAAGTAACAAAGAATAGACAGAAACAGACCTCAGATGTGGTGTGATAAAAGACAAGGACTCCATAACAAATATTAAACAAGCAGGGTACTTATACACACAGACTAACAATCATAATGGGTGACAGCTGGGTGCAATGAACAATGATCAATGAACAATGAACAGACAAGGATTGTGGGTTTCTAATGTGACTTATACGGGTATTTACACTTTATTGTAATCTAGAACATTTTTGATCTCACTCTGTCCATTTCAAGTCGCCATTTTGTGCACGCGTAACCAATTTTTTATTGTGTTGTACAGGTGGCCATAAAATTTGCCAATTTGCCAGAAAGAAGAGGAACACACATGGCATATCAACATTGTAAGTAGACTCCTTTTTTTCACAGTTGTTCATTGTAAAAAAATAGTCCAAGACAGGTCTAAATCTTTATTCGTGAAAGCAGCTCCATTGAACATTCCTAAAAATGATCTCTCTTCTAGCCTGGTCATCCCACACCCCTTCCATTAGAGTTCGGACTTTTAATCCTGGTCAATCGGGATGCTAAAGTTCCTCTCATTATCAAGCTGGGAGCAGCTCCGACCAATACATCACGGTCTTGGAACATCCCTCGCCATGTCAAGATCTGGGGAATTATGTCCATCGCTTTGGAGGTTCCCTCACTGAATGTGGCAGGCAACTTATGCTGCTGACATGTGCTGTCACCATGGAGTGTTTCACCGAGACATAAAGCTGAACAACCTGCTGATCAATTCAGAAACCCTTGAAGTCAAGCTGATTGACTTCGGGTGTGGGGATCTGCTGAGAGAATCTGGTTATGATGTCTTCTGTGGTATGTATTATGCATCAAACCTGAAGTTTAGGAATTCTTGTGATGAGTTCAACCATATCCCACTGTTTTGGAAGCTTGCCCTTCAGACAAAATGTCTTTCATTCAGACACACGGAAGTACAATCACCTAACGGATTATTACCAGTTTAATTTCTCATTAATGCAATTATCTAATCAACTAATCACATGGCAGTTGCTTAAATGCATTAAGGGGTGTGGTCTTGGTCAAGACAATCTCCTGAACTCCAAACTGAATGTCAGAATGGGAAAGAAAGGTGATTTAAGCAATTTTGAGTGTGACATGGTTGTTGGTGCCAGGCAGGCCGGTCTGAGTATTTCACAATCTGCCCAGTTACTGGGATTTTCAAACACAACCATTTCTAGCATTTACAAATGGTGTGAAAAGGGAAAAACATCCAGTATGCGGCAGTACGGTGGGCGAAAATGCCTTGTTGATGGTATAGAGGTCAGAGGAGAATGGGCCGACTGATTCAAGCTGATAGAAGAGCAACTTTGACTGAAATAACCACTCGTTACAACCGAGGTATGCAGCAAAGCATTTGTGAAGCCACAACACGCACAACCTTGAGGCGGATGGCCTACAACAGCAGAAGACCCCACCGAGTACCACTCATCTCCACTACAAATAGGAAAAAGAGGCTACAATTTGCAATAGTTCATCCAAATTGGACAAAGACTGGAACAATGTTGCCTGGTCTGATAATTCTCGATTTCTGTTCCATTCAGATGGTAAACTGGTAAACTTTCTACATTAATTTGAAGAATACATGTGAAATGATACTTTGCACAATAAAAATATACTACACATTTTAATTTTAGTTCATGATTTATTAATCATGCTTAATTACAGAAAAATGTACAATTAATTACCGGTAATTAAAAAAAAATCAATTGATACTATATATTTAATGCTATATGATGATTTGTTAATTGTATTCAATAGATTATATATTCAACAAAACATTTTGATTTGTAAAAGATGTTTTTATGCATGTTTGGTCTGAGTTTTTGTTGCTTTTGCACTGTTCTGACCAGCAGATGTCACCAGCGTGTGGCGTTTCGAGTACTTCGAAACAGTGAATCATTTTACCAATCAATTGGCTCAAATGATTTGTTTGTGACTGGCACACAAAATGGGATGATTTGATGATTGAGAAAATCCTGAGTAAAGATGGAAGTTCTTTCTTTTTTAAAGACAGATTAAGGAAATATTTATTGTATAGACTTTTCTCTTAAACTTCCTATCATCATTTTAAATGACATAAAACTCAGAGACAAGATAGATAGCAGTGTCTAACACCATTGTGGTACTACTGAATGCCCCTTTAAGCACCCCCTGTTAAAGACCCAATTAAAGGGGAGATCACATCCACATTTCACTTTTCATTCCATTGATTTCAATTCATGTGAATACTGGAGAAGTTAGATGAACTGCCTTGTTTCCTCAATTTGTGTCATGTGAAGACATGTGACCAATAGTAGATTAATATGTGAACTTTATGTGAACTTTACATCTAGAGGAGTAGATTGCATATTTTTACATTTTGGATGTATTATAGGTTGTATTATAGGTTTAGGTTGTAAAAAAAAAAAAAAGAAAAAGAAAAACGACACAGAGTGTGACATACAAAATTTTGCCAGTGTCTAGAGTGGAATTGGAAAGCCTCAAGCCATTTGATAAAATTAGAAATGAACAAAAATGATACTCACATTTATTGCTGATGTGTTGTGACAGAATGGCGACTCAAAATACTGTTATTATAATTTTCAGTCATAGGCTACATCAAGATAGAGTTTATCAAGAGACTGAATGCACTGATTTACTTTAGCATAAGACAGTCTGAAGGAAAACAAACAAGAGGCCCTATATCCAGAAGTTCACAGTCTTTAATAATATCTTAAAACAGATACCTTCTTGTACCTTTTTGATTTACTCCTAAGAAGTGACTTTGCCATTTCTGGGTTTTCCCAGAGGTGCAATTTCTGTGTCTAAGATATGAATCTGTGAATGAGACAGCTGAAAAGATAAGTGTATTTGTGGTGTGAGTGTTTCGCTTACGTGTTTCGAAATGTTTAAATGTGCTGTCCTTTCTAAATCTTGCGACCCATTTGCGCTGTTTTGGTATCAGTGCCTACATCACTGAACATTATGAATGTGAATTTTATGAAAGGATGTGGCTTGCATGCACTTACACTGTTAACCTCTGCTTTGACGTCTAAGCCACATGAATCGTGTCAGTCTGAGTGTGTATTATGACACACTAGATTGATTCATATACATGTGAATGCCTCAGTAGATCCACTTAACACAATTATAAGCACAGTTAAAATCACCATTAAATCTAAACTGACTTATTTTTTAGGGGGGAATATTGCAGTACTTATTAAAAATGTTTTGTCCATGCACATTATTGTGTTCTTTACATTTAAAATTGCTTTGCTACTATTTTCTCATGTTAGATGTACATTTTCAAAACTCTTAAACTGATCACACTTGTAACACAGCTAGTCATTCTTTCAAAACCTGATCTCATGCTTTCATTCTAGTTGCACATATTTTTATTCCACATAATCATTGTTTCAAAACACAAGATCATTGTGATATGTAATGAGAACATTTGGTTTAATTACCAAAATACAAAGGTTAGACCTTCTTTCAACTTAGTACTTTCAACAATCAGTACATTCAGTAGCAAACATTAAAAGATACAGGTTTCAAATCACCCTCAGTGCTGAATGAATGTTACTTTACTGCAGAACTGCCACAATGGATGTTAGGGTCAAACTGTCAAAAGCCATATTATTATTTTAAATTCCTCAATTGGGTCATGAACTGAGGATGTGCCTGAAACCCTTACGAACCAGCTGTGCATTGTCTGACATTGTCCCACACAATAACATAACATCTTCACCCTGACAGGCATGCTCAAGCTCATTTAGAAAAGCCATCAGGTGTTCATTGTTGAATGATACCACATCATCCTCAGATGTAGCCGCACACATTGAAATAATTCCACAACGTTGTCCAGGCTTGGTTGCCCTTTGGCCAATGAGGTCTACGGCGCCTGGTTTTTGCCAGATTGAAACCCACCTCATCCACAAAATCTGATGATTCACAGCAGCAACCAGCTCCATCACCCTAAAATGATAATTTGGTAAGCTCTTTTACAAATAATAGTTGACATTGATAGTCTGCAGTATACAGTACTGTACATAGCATGTCTAGCACATTCAGTAAAAGCTGCACAAACTTTTAAAACGATTTAGGCCTCGTTTACACTGCATGGTTCAAGTGACCCAAATCCGATTTTTTCCTCTCATGTGGCACAGATCGGATATGATGTAAGCAGGAAAAAAACGCATTGATTCCGATTTTCTCATATCGGATTCAGGCCTCATTCATATGTGGTAATAAATCGGATTTGAATCGGATACGCGCATTTGCGTGTGCCATGTAAGCAAACAAATCGGATATTCCCCAGTAAATGCGAGTCGTCCGTCATTAAAAGTGCGCGATTACAGGCGCGATGGAAGAAAGGATACACACAGTGGAGCAATGCGAAGGTTTCATGTCTTTTGAGTGTTTGGGGCGAAGAGTGCAGGCAAAAATGCAGGGTTGTTACAGAAATAAATCTGTATTTGAAGACATTTCACGAGATATGAGGCATTATTTTAAGCGCTCGTGGCTACGGTGCCTCTCCTCCCCTCTTTTCTCTCCGCCGTACGAGACCAATCTTTTGATGACTTTTCAAAATATTGTGGAAAGAAAAACACTGGATAATTTTATTCACATCTGTATCCCTTGCATTTTGTGCTGTTTTACTTAATTTCCCGGGTCAGAACGTCTACATTTGGTAGTTTCAGCAGTGTATAGTGTAAATTCAAAAATCGGATTTCACTTTTAAAAGATGATGTGAGCAGGTCGTCAAAAAAATCGGATATAGTCAGAAAATGGGATTTGGGCATCAAGACCTGCAGTGTAAATGCACCCTTAGTGTTGTACCTGAACATATTCTGAACAACGCAGTTGTTTCACCTGGGCATGGTTTCTCTCAAAAGGCACCAGGTAAATTTTCTTCATCTTGAATTCTAATGTGTGAATAGTGTTTAGATTTTGCTTAATCTAAATGTGTGCGTATCCTTATCGACCTTGATTATTTTATTTTTATTTTCTCTGTGGTCATTGTTTTTTTTTTTTTTTAAACTCCGTTTATTTGTTTTCTCAGGAACTGAGGTGGCCAGGCGGAAGGACCTTCTCTTGTATGGTGATAGCGGTGGTGTTGCAGTGGGTGACACTTTTGAAGTGCCTGTGTGTGTGATTTGGTGCACGGTGACGTGTGTGTGTGTGCGTGAGTTGGATTGTGCTTTTGGAAAAGCCATTATTGGTCCTTCCGCCGGCAGACTCGGCCTGGTGGTTTGGTATATTGTTTGTTTGTATTACCTGTAAATTGAGCTTTGTAGAGTTTCTTGCTGTTCCTCCTACCCTCGTGGGTAGAGGACTGCTGATGTAGCCATTATATATTGCCCGCTGTGAGTGACGACACCTTTTGTCAATTGCCATTATTTGTGCATGTAGCGCTGTGCGCTCCTTTTTTTACAAGGACATACCACTTTTTAACTCTTTTATATATCAATAAAAACTAGTTTTTTGTAAATTCTTTGTACATGTCTCTGACCTTCCTGGCACACACGAACCTGTGACCTAATGCAAATTGCTGGGTTATTTAGATATTCCCTGAATTATTCAGGGTGGCGTAGTCGACAATTATCACCGGAAAATATAAAGTAAAACCCTATATCGCTTACTGCCACACTGTCAATCTTTTATTACTATAAATGACATAAAACTGTGACTATATGTTCTATACAGTAATGCCATTTACAGTACTATGTTGTAAAAGTATAGTGAATGGTTACTTGCTGGTTACTTACCGGTTTTCTTGGTAAAAAATTCTGATGATAGAGGTAACAAACCTTTGTTAGTTAGGCTGAACAAACCTGGCAGCCTCTGCCATGATAAGGCCTCTGTTAACCACATGGCCAGTAATGATGGCCCAGAGGAGCACCACCACCTAGTTGTTGAGAAGCGCCACCACTTCTTTATCGAGGAGCGCCACCATCTCTTTGCTGGGAAGCACTACAACCTCTTTGATGATGGGCACCACCACCTATTTGTCAAGTAGCACCTCCACCACCTCTTTATTGACGAGCACCACCACCTCTTTGTCGAGAAGCTCCACCACCTTTTTGTTGAGGAGCACCAGCACCTGGTGCACCAGCAAAGTGTCTGGTGATTGTGAAACACTGTAATGTCAATATAACAGTTACAAAATTACTTGTACTAAAACCACGTTTTACCTTAAAATGTACTAATACCAGCATAATAATACAGGAGGTTTAACAGAAAGCCACACGATGAATCAAGAGTTGATCGAGTGTCCTGTTCACTTCACAAATGGTAAAATGATGTCATAAACCTTAATTAAATAACAGAAAGGGTAATAGAAAACACCTGAATGTACATTACTTATAACAAAAACAAGAAGAAACAAAACTATTTAAATAACATCACATGGTATGTGTCATACAGGGACTTCAGGAAGGTACTTTTACTGTGAAGGTACTTTTACCCGAGCACCGATGGTGCGAGGACACTCTTGGAATTGCCCAGTTTCTTATTATAATTCTTCTCCAAGATGAATCTCATTTTTGAGGGCCTAAATATGCACGAAAACTTTTTCAGAATTGGCCTGTTATAGGATCATAATAATCTGTACAATATTGGAGCACATGTATCGTTAGCAAACGTGTATATCTATAAGCACGTCTCTCACCAAAAGACACTTGTCCTGTTCTCCACTGGTTCTCCTCACACCACAACTCAATTAGTCTCTGACCATTCCTTCTAACATTATCCTGGCCTGTCCCTGCTCTCTTGGCAGCATAGCAGGCTCATAATTTTATGGCATGGTCCGTCATACGAGTATTTACTCAGCGTCCGAAATGTCATTGTGATCCATTGTTTTCCTGTTGTTTGAATCAACTGCTCTCCTGCCCGTTACGTCACGCCCGCGCCAATTTTCAGACACGGAAGTAAAATTTTCTCACAAAAACGACTCCAGAAGCTACTGTAGCGTATTTATAAGTATATTTTAAAAAAATTTGTTCCTACATTATTTTTCTATGCATTGACTCGTTGGGTCATCTACACTACAATATGCCCTTTAAGGCCTTTGCGACGTTAAATTGCGAAAATCTTGAGTTTTCGTCGAAGGGCGTGTCCTCGGTGGCCTGACAAATTTCGATGTTTCGCCATGAAACAGGAAGTTGCTGTAACTCAGGCAAACAATGTCCAATCTGCCCCAAACTTCACACGTTTGACAAGAATTCTGTCCTTAACACATCTCCATGTTCATATTCAGTTACAGTCTAGCGCTACCTGCTGGCAACAGGAAGTGACATGTTTAACACTGTTGTGGACTCCTAATAACATATAAAAAAGTGCAAGCAAGTGCTAAACATACTAGCAACATAATAGAGACAGGCTAAAACAAGCTAGCAAAAACACTTACGCCAAGTTCAGACTGCACGATTTTCAAAGTAGTCAGGTCGCTGCTCTTTTCACACTGCATGACTATCTTGGCCAGTATTCAGTCGCTGCTGTGTCCACACAGCACGATGGATCGGCGACAGAAGGTTTCACACTGCATGACTTTACAATAGGAAAAATCGCTGACAATTCCGTCTAGCATGCTGCGCGCAAACTACGTTTCACAACAAACACACGTGAGATGTGACAAGGAAACAACAACGCAACATCACACGTGCTAGACCGGAGTTCTCACGTGAGGCTTTTTTCTTTTTCGACCCGGTTGTGATACAGCTCAGATGAAACGTCAAATGGGTGCTCCTGCCAAATTTCTACTACTTTTTCTTCCATTTCCCTCGATCCAAATAGACCGAGAAGAAATCTTTTTCTGAAACAATCCCATGCATGTTGATATCCCAGACAGCAAACTGACATTGAATCAACGTGGAAACGACGTCTCTCATGACATTGAAACAACGTTGATTTTGCTCATCGAATTAACGTTGAACCAACGTCAGACGCGGCATTCTTCAAAGCTAAATGAAAATCGAAAATTGGTTTGCTTTCATAACGTTGAAACAACGCGTTGATTTCAAGTTGATTTTCCGTTAGTTTTGAATGAATGACGCGTCTGACGTTGGTTCAACGTTAATTCGATGAGAGGAAAACAATGTCAGATCAACGTTGTTTCAATGTCATATTTCCACGTTGATTCAATGTCAGTTTGCTATCTGGGATGTGATCTATAACTCCTCCCCGAACTCCCCGCTGCTTTGTATCTTGCTCTCTCACTGGCTGTCGGTAATCACCGATGTAGTTTTTAGTCAAAACACTTTTCACACAGCAGGATTTTGAATCGCCGATAGGTCCAGATATTTAGCATGCCAAATATTTCACCGGTGTCGGCGTCTCATCGGCGATTCTCTCAGATCACGTCTTTGCTCATTCACACTGCGCGATTGTCACTCGCGTAAACGAGTGCCGATTTGCCTGTGATTTCGAGCATTTGTCGGCGATTTCTCAAAACTGTCGGCGAGCCAAAATTGTGGCTAAAATCGTGCAGTCTGAACTCGGCATTAGCTAAGTGCTAAAGCATGCTATTACTAACATTAAATGGGAATTTGCTGTAACTCAGGCATGGAATATCCAATCTGCCCCAAACTTCACACGTTTGATAAGAGTCCTGCCCTTAACACATCTACATGAGACTATTCAATTATAGTAATAGTGCCACCTACTGATAACCGGAAGTGACATGTTTAACACTGTGATGCAGTCCTAGCAACATATTAAATATGTCATTGAGTTCTACATGCTAGCAATTATTAGCTAAGTGCTAAACTATTGTAATGCAATGAAACAGGATGTTGATGTTACTCAAGAAGACAAAGCCCAATCTGCACCAAACTTCACACGTTTGATAAGAGTCCTGACCTGAACAACTCTACATGTTAATTTTCAGTTAAAGTAATAACGCCACCTACTGGTAACAGGAAGTGACATATTTAACAGTATGATGCAATACTACAAACATATTAAATATGACATTGAGTTCTAAGCATGCTAGAAACATGTTAAAACATGATAGTAACACTTATCTGACTGAAAACGCATGCTATTATCCCACTAATAGCGGACATTTCTGTAACTTACTTTGACATACTCCACCTATATTTACCTACTTAAATGCACACTTCCCACCAAGCTCTGTCTTCCTAAAGCCACCGGGTGGCAAATGGCACGGGTGCGAGCGCCCTTTCATTGCTGCTTGCAGCTTAAATTTATTTGTTATTTTACTGTAAGTTATATGGTAATACATAGTTTTAATATCCAAAAACACACACACATTTGACAGTATTTTACAGTAAAATTACATAATGTGAAGTTAAACATTTTTTAATAAGCGTTTTACTGTAGCATTTTTACTGTAAAAAGCAGTTTTATTTCTGTAAAAATTACTAACATATTTTAAAATGAGTGATGCTTAATGGTACCTACGCCATATACTCTACATCATAGATATCACATCACATATATATTGCCATCAAGGTGATATTGAATAAAATGTGATTTCAGATCACATTGACATTCAAAGATATAGTTGAGAGCATTACTGGATTCATTTTTAACAAACATTCAAGTTCAAAATAAGGAACAAGAGATAATTTGGGGATTTGAAGTTTTCTGACTGGTACATGTCTCATCAACAGATTTTTCCTAATTGATAGTAATTTACAATATGCTGCTTATGGTGAAAGGTACAAGACAATGGAAGTAAATTACGCACAATATTTACAGAGCACCTGACCGGCCATAAAACCTGCAATATTCTCACAGAGGAAATACAAATTTTCCATTGCAAGTGAGCATTAGAAAAAAAAGAACTACATATATTACGTGTGTGATATGATCGTTTTTGTCCTAGGCGAGGGGTACTGAGTTGTCACCTCAACTTCCTTTTTGTCTGATATTTGAAAAGAGTATGGTGACTATCACACTGTCTGTGTAAATAGGGAAGTGGTGACAGAAACTCAGTACACCATGTGATGTTACCCAACCCCCCAAGCTTTCGGTCATGAAACAGAAAGTAGCATGCTGAAGGGGATATCCAATATCAATTTCTTATATCTACATCTGAGTCTTATAAATCAGATGATATTTTTAATTGCAAAGAAAAGTCCCTAGAACTTTGCAATGAATGCCTGATTTGTTTGAAACATATAGAGCAATATATCATAAGCATATAACATAAGTGACATCAACAAATCTTTCTTAGAACTAACTTTTCTGAACCATGAAATTTCCATTTTGGAAACTTTTTTTCATAAAACAGAATTGTTTTACCATTTAAGACCATAAAAACACATTTTTGTGAAATATGTTTGGTTTACAATATTTCGATAGTCCACTTTAGACATTTTATGAAGTATAAGTAACTTTGTAACTACATGCCAACTACAACTCTCATTAGAGCAGTTGATAT
This sequence comes from Pimephales promelas, assembly GCF_016745375.1. The sequence goes on along the minus strand of NW_024121954.1, from coordinate 552,725 downwards.
CAAACTTTTTTAGTTTCCATTGTCCACAACAATATTTGAAGTTAAAATCAAATATTTTAGTTATTTTTTTTATTGTTTTAACTTATTTTAATACTTGTTTTGTCTTATTTTAAATAACTGTAAGTCCTTTTGAGCCCCCCGGCCCCTTGGTTGACACTATTAGTAGACTCTTAGGGTAAGTTTACACAACGATGATGTACAGTAGTAGAAACGTAAAAGTTTTCTTTTGCGAATTCCGAGTACAGGCGGCAACGTTGTCAAAATGACCCCCGTTCACACGAATCCACGAAAACAACTAAAAACGCGGTATTCTGCTGCCTGGCCAGTAGTTGGCGATGTCACTTTGTAAAGAAACACTACGCGCCTATAGACCGAACACGTAACACGCACGCATGATATCACGGTTTTCCCAAATTCAGATTTTTTTTGTATATCACACTGAGAGGATAAAGGCATAATTTTCAAAAACTTGCACTTTTGTAAACATCACGTTTCCCGAAAATGCCATTGTCGTGTGTATGTACGACCAAAATGCATAATAAGTTTTCGCTTTTTAGTTTATTTAGTTAAACGGAGTCATGAAAACAGCCCCTTATGTTACAACTGTTAAGGGGGTCACAAACCGGCGAGAAGCGCAGCGCCACGTCGCGCATCGCCACGTCTTTAAAATTCGAACACGTTACTCTCTATGAGTGTACACACACCGGCGGCGCCATTCGGCATCTGTCCGCGGCGCCCAGCGACGGCTCAGGACCGTGTTCAAAACCCTGCTGCGCCACAGAGCACCATTTACATAGTTTTATATAAAATTTTTATTATTTTTGTCTCAAATCGTTGCTGATGTATCCTGACTTCGCCCTATGCTGCAATTTTACACTTAGTTTTGCATTCATTTACAGAAATCAGCTGCTTGAATGACAATTGCTGATGTCATTGGATTTTTCAGGTGAGATTCTCAATTCATTCAGTGAACGGATGCTCTGAGGTAAAGTTTTCAGACTGCAGACTCAACAACGATTGTATTTAATTGTACAGTACAATCATAACATAGAACAGACATTATCTTCATTTCCTGTCATTAAACATTACAATATTGCTGGCCATGCACTGATGAGAAAGTGTGCGTCCGGTGTGCGATACCTGGAGTTGTCCTAGACGCGACACGGTGCGGCACTGCGCTTCTCGTCCATTGTGTGACCCCCTTTAGGGTTCGTGTTGGTAGAATAAGTTGACATGCAGTTGCAAAGTTACTTATAGTCAGTAGAACATCTGTAGCGAAATAATCACAATAAAGTGTCAGCAGATATTAGGAAAAGTTTATAAATACTCTAATGACTGGTAGCTGACATGGAATTCCAAAGCTATGTATAGAAAGTCTAAAGTGGACTATCAAAATAAAGTGTTACCATTTTGCTCCTTCCTTTAAAATAAAGGACTCGGTTCAGAATCTAATGCAGTGATATTTTAATACATTTTTGAATGTTGAATGTAAATTTTCCCCAAAACAATAACATACAACTTTCTATTTGCAGTCGTGTTTATTAGGTTATTTATTGGCTCTTAAATATTGATATCCAGTCAACCTGGACAACCAACCTTTTTTTTCAATAGAAAGAATTCAGTGGTATTGTGATGAATCCAGGAATTACAAGGCTTTTTTAAAATATTTGTTGGCCTGATTGAGAAATATCCAACTGAGGAAATCTAGACAATTTGAGATAGTTAGGTGTGTTATACAGATTATTGTGAGAATATCCCATCAGTTCCCCACTGCGCACACAAAAACAGTCGGATTTACATTTACTCTGTACATTGTGTGTCCATGAATCATGTCATGTCACATGAAATTGTTCATATTATGTCATTAGTATTCCCAAGTCATCTCATACCAACCAGATATGACACTTATCCAGAATTGAAAATAATGAAAGTTAAATAAGGTCCATATGGCGTTCCTGTGGTTGCAGCACGTTTCAGATCTCCAGTGGTTCATCACAGGTGAGCTTCACAGAAGGCTCATTTGTCTTTGTGTATCCCACAGCCGTGTGGGACACAATAGAGCAGTGTAACACGGCACATACGTATATAAACAGTAGCTTATTCAAGCTTTTATGTGGATCGCAATGTTCAGTGCAACCTGAGTCCAGGCCTACATATTGACAAAGCCTGATTGTCCATTGCACCAACAGTCCCAAAGATGTGTTTGAAGTCCTACAGTCCTTCATTTACAATGCTCTCAGACCTTAATCCTATGCGAGACGGATTCCAGGAGGGATCTGTACATGTCCGAGCGAAGGAACCTGGGATAGGAATCCCTCTCCATAAGACCAAAGACAATCTTCTGAGCCTCATCGAAACACACTCTAGTTGGAGCTTGGACGTTCTGCTTGATAAGGTCTCTCGTGACGTGGTCGATGTTTATCTGAGGAGAGATTGACGGAGAAGCAGTGAGAAGCATATTGACGTTGATCGATTGCTCCATCGCTCAATAAAACCACATAGAGATCTTCAGACTGTGCTTGTGTGCTTACCTCTTTGGGAGCTTCTGCCTTGATGAAATGCTCAAATATCTTGTTGGCCCTTGAGGATAGCCTGGACGAACACCTGATTTTTTTGAAGTCTTCACAAACCAGCCAGAATTCAATGTTCTCATCGCTGAACTCGGACTTGAGGAAGGTGTGGAATGTTGCCATGCCATCTACAAGAACAAACCGCGGGGTTAATCTGTGGCTCAATGCAAATGCATCAGTTTTGCGTCAGTGCAGCAGCATGTGTTTGGACACCTAAATGCCCCTGAATAACTGTATTTCATTGTATTAGATACAAAATATAACAAATTATAAATTACAAATTACAAAGTATAACAAATATCAAGTGGCAGCTGCAAAAAAAAAGTGCTTTTCTGAGAGCAAATGCTTTTACAAGCAATTTTTAAAATGACTTTCAACCCAGCCCGTTCTCATCCTTTAACGTCATATAGAACGCTATATGCAAAAACGGTGCTATACTACGCACATGGCACCCTTTATCGTTAATATAACACGCGAACCCAAGACGTCATAAATCCTTTAGCGTAAATATATGACACGAAGACCCTACGCCACACTTAAACTTAGCCATCACAGCGCGTGTTATATTAACGATAACGGGCGCCATGTGCGTAGTATAGCGCCGTTTTTGCATATAACGTTCTATATGACGTTAAAGGATGAGAATGCGTTGTTCAACCAGCTGGTGCCAAGGTGATCCTTCTTTGTAATATTAATCTTGGCTTGATATTGAAATAAATTCTTTGGTTTTAAGATAAAAAAAAGATGTATGTATGCATAAATTGTTTCTAATATACAAACCGAAAGCCAAAAAGCAGCTTTAGTTTTACGTATAAAAACTATTTGGATTTCGTAATATATCAATGTTATTGAGCTATTTTTTGAAAGAAGTCTCTTATGCTCACCAAGGCTATGTTTATTTGATCAGAAATACAGTAGTATTGTGAAATATTATTTCCATTTAAAATAACTGATTCAGTTTTATTATATCTTAACTCATTCATATTCTAACTTATTTCTGTGACGCAAAGCTGATTTTCAGCATCATTACTCCAGTCTTCAGTGTCACATGATCCTTCAGAAATCATTTGAATATGCAGCGCAGTCTCACCCCAAAATTCATATAACTGACGTTTTGGGACATCTTTTGACCATACGTCAATATTCGCCTTTTTAGGGCCCCCTTAAACGTCGGTAGATGAGGTTCTGGGATCCTAACTCTACCCCAGACCTAAACCTAACCCTAAACCTAACTGACGTTAAAGGTAAAGCGTCAGTTTTATGACGGCCCGGGATTGCCATCTACCGACATTTAAGGGGGCTCTAAAAAGGCGAATATTGACGTATGGTCAAAAGACGTCCCAAAACGTCAGTTATATGACCTCTTGGGATGAGAATGTCTTGGAATATGCTATAGTTTATGGTTTTTGATGGCAAAAAAGTTACAGTAAACAGAAATTATATACCCAGCTGGCATTTTAATGTCGAGTCACTGTTGAATCAACGCAGGTGCCAGTGTTGGATAACCGTTGAATTTTGAGGTTGTAGCCTACAAATAATGATGATTTGACGTACAACTCATAAATTGTTGATATTTCTATGTTGAATCCATAATGAGTTAACAACACCACTTCAACTATATGGTGTTCAACATTGTTTTGATGTTGAATTCATGTTTTTTCATAAACTGACATTACAACATTTAAACATTTAATGTCAGCGCTATGCAATATATATATATATATATATATATATATATATATATAAAATGGAAAAAGGCAAACATGACTTGTATATGAATATATATATTCTTATATTTAAGATATATATTCTTATAATTAAATATATTTATGTTAAATTTCTGTGTGTAGCTTAAGTTTTTATAACTTTGTATAACTAAAACTGCTTTTCTCTGTTGCTTTGCATACATATAGTTAGTTCCTTGATCCAGCTATCTGACCATCTAGGGAACAGTGCAGGTTTTGTTCGTGTAAATTTGCCTTTTCCTACATGACGTCAGCAAAATCCACAGACATGTGTGCACAATATCAAGCGTATTAAATTTGATGCATTCATTAATATGAACTATAAGAATACCAGTATGAGAATTAATGCATGCATATGCCACTTACATTTGGATCTAAGGAGGTTTTCCAATGACTGGGACCACAGCAGGGTCTCACCAGGGTTCAGTCTGTTTGAATAAATCATAATTAGTGTACATTCAAACACAATCAACAGTTGATTACAATTGTGATTATATATTTTACAAGAAAAAAGTAAAGTCAAAGCAGCTTACTTTTCTGTCAATGGACAACGAAACCGCCACTTGTCTAGTCTCCTGAGGAGTGAGAATTAGTTTAGTTAAATTTCTAAGACAAATGCTACAAATCCATGATATATTCTGTTTACATACATTTTAAAAAGTAACTACTACAACAAACGCCACTCACCGGGGATTGACTGTTTTATCCTCCTGGTTCATGTTTTTAATTTCAGTTGAAGATGACAATATGGTTGGCATCTTAACAAAAACTTTTCTGGTGTTAATACGTGTTGCTGTGCTGTTGGGCTTCAGATATTTCAGTTAATAAGAGCGGGCTGTTCTGACAACCCTTTTTATGCAGTATTGGCGTCATCAGCATAGAATCATCTAACCACAAAAGAAAAAAAAAGAGAGAGGAAGTTTTTGGTGTGACGCTAACTAGCTGAGACAGGCGCAATGGTGTTTCTGTCTATGAAACCAGCTACAGCAGGTCTGTGCAGATGCAGATATGCAAATCAGACTGGAAAGTTCATGGACAGATAAGCAAATGCTGACTTTTACATCAGATCTTTTTACAAGCTTCTGTATTTGTATTTATAAAACAAACCATGGCTGTTCACAAACCATGTGGCGTACTTCAGGAAATAACCAAAAAAAAAAAAAAAACTACCAAAATGTGTTTAAAATACGTTTATTTCATACTAAGAATACAACAAATCCATTAACATATTTACTGACATACCGCTCGAGACTTACTGAAATAAATATTAATTAAACTTTATTTGGAGTTCTTCTTTATTGCACAATGTGAAAAATTTTACCAAAAGTATAATTGCACCTAAAGTAATAGTTCACTTTAGCGCAATCAAATATACTTAAGTATATCTTTAGTTGGTCCTCAGCGCTATTTCTGGATAACTAGAACAAAATTAGTCGTTCCAATTTAGCAGACTAATTAGTACACTAAAAGTACAATTGCAAGGTTTTTACATTTTGTAGGCTTACATAAATATGTAAATGTATAGCAGCCTATACTTAGCATAAAATAAATGCATTTCAAATACATTTTAGTATATTTATTTTTCACAAGGGCACGTCAAACATTTTTTAATTAGATGAAAAAGGGCCCACAATATAGTTTTATAAGACCTCTCGAATGTTAATAGGGGTTGTTTACATGATAGCCTACCGTTTTCAACTAAAAACTTTTGTGTTTTGATCGTTCATTTACACGACAACAGTCCTGAAAACTCAAGCTTGTGAAATCGGGTTTCAAAGTGCAAATTTTTGAAGACGATACCGCTATTGTCTACGTGTAAACTACAAAAACTCAAATTTGTGAAAACGGTGAAGTCATGCGTGTGTTATGTGTTCAGGCGCGTAGTGTTTCTTAAGTGACATCCCCATCTACTGGGCTGAGTTTTTAGTTGTTTTCGTGGATCCGTGTGAGCGGGGATCATTTTGACATTGAAGTTGTCTGTAGCTACACAGAAAAGAAAAGGAAAAAACTTTTCATTTTTTAGTTTTTTTATAAACTTACCCCTAGTAATAGGAATCCGGTGATATCTTCTTCTAGCTAATCAAAAGTGCTTTTCTTAAGCATTTAGCGCTATGCTAGCTATGCTAACACAAAAAGAAAGGAAAATGTTTGGTTGTGCACTGATGCCATTCCTGTGGACCAAATGTAGGCCTATACTTATTTACCATATTCCCTACATAGCTAATGCCATTTATGTGCATGTATGAATTAGGTAATATTTTTTTAAATTCAACTTTCTGCAAAAACTCGGTAAGTTGTGTTATCCGAAGTTTTAATCTTAATGATTATCTGTACTCAGTAAGGAGCTCCACCATAGTTAGTAAAGTGGTAACATTAACCGATAGTTAGCTAATACCTGGAGTTGCAGGGACATTTGCTTGTGGTTCATAAGAAATATGATTTTGTAGAAAATCAAGAAAATTGTAAAATGCTTGAGGGGTTTTTGCTGAGGAAAATAATGTACCGTCAAATGCAAGCCACTGTAACACAGCAGAAAGCCCCATTCAAGTTAACAGTTTCACTTCTGTTTTTGATGTTTTCTGAGACTTCATTTGTTTACCTATACAGATATACAGTGAAGAAAATAAGTATTTGAACACCCTGCTATTTTGCAAGTTCTCCCAAATCATGGAGGGGTCTGAAATTGTCATCGTAGGTGCATGTCCACTCTGAGAGACATAATTAAAAAAAAATCCAGAAATTACAATATTTGATTTTTTAACTATTTAATTGTATGATACAGCTGCAAATAAGTATTTGAACACCTGTCTATCAGCTAGAATTCTGACCCTCAAAGACCTTTTACTCTGCCTTTAAAATGTCCAACTCCACTTCATTTATTATCCTAAATTAGATGCATCTGTTTGAGGTCATTAGCTGCATAAAGACACCTGTCCACCCCATACAATCAGTAAGAATCCAACTACTAACATGGCCAAGACCAAAGAGCTGTCCAAAGACACTAGAGACACAATTGTAAAATGTGTAAAACACAATTAGAAAATGTAAGAAGGTAAACATGACTGTCAATGGGGTCTCAATGATCCTAAGAAAGGTGAGAAATCAGCCCAGAACTACACGGGAGGAGCTGGACAATGACCTGAAAAGAGCTGGGACCACCATTTCCAAGGTTACTGTTGGTAATACTGAGTCATGGTTTGAAATCATGCATGGCACGGAACGTTCCCCTGCTTAAACCAGCACGTCAAGGCCCGTCTTAAGTTTGTCAATGACCATTTGGATGGTCCAGAGAAGTCATGGGAGAAAGTCATGTGGTCAGATGAGAACTTTTTGGTCATAATTCCACTAACCATGTTTGGAGGAAGAAGAATGATGAGTACCATCCCAAGAACACCATCCGTACTGTGAAGCATGGGGGTGGTAGCATCATGCTTTGAGGTGTTTTTCTGTAGATGGGACAGGGCGACTGCACTGTATTAAGGAGAGGATGACCAGGGCCATGTATTGCAAGATTTTGGGGAACAACCTCCTTCCCTCAGTTAGAGCATTGAAGGTGGGTTGAGGCTGGGTCTTCCAACATGACAATGACCCGAAGCACAAAGCCCGGATAACCAAAGAGTGGCTCTGTAAGAAGCACATCAAGGTTCTGGCGTGGACTAGCCAGTCTCCAGACCTAAACCCAATAGAGAATCTTTGGAGGGTGCTCAAACTCTGTGTTTTTCAGTGACAGCCCAGAAACCTGACTGATCTAGAGAAGAAGATCTGTGTGGAGGAGTGGGCCAAAATCCCCTCCTGCAGTGTGTGCAAACCTGGTGAAAAACTACAGGAAACATTTGACCTCTGTAATTACAAAGGCTACTGTACCAAATATTAACATTGATTTTCTCAGGTGTTCAAATACTTATTTACAGCTGTATCATACACATAAATAGTTAAAAAAAAATCATACATTGTTATTTCTGGATTTTTCCTTTAGATTATGTTTCTCACAGTGGACATACAATTACATGTGCGATGACAATTTTAGACCCCTCCATGATTTCAAAGTGGGAGAACTTGCAAAATAGCAAGGTGTTCAAATACTTACTTTCCTCACTGTATATGCAAAAAAAAAGAAAAAAAAAAAAAAGAAAAGAGGTTTGATTAATGGATGGATTCATGTAAAACAGCAACACAGCAACACATCTGGTACGTGGATTCAACAACCCATACCAGATGTGGGCCCGATCTGGGCTGAACTATGTTGCTGTCTGGGAAGTAACTAAAACTTATTGAGACCATGTAAATATATTTTTAAATCCATTTAAGCAATATATATTTAATTTTTAATCATTGGAAATATATTTTAAAAATATATGGATACACTTTATTAGGTAGACCTTGCTTGTACCGGTTTGTATGCAAACACTGTGGTCATAAGGAGATGGAGATGGTCAGCAACAATCCCCAGGTCATGTCATTTGGTGCAGAGGGACCCAAAGTGTGCCAAGAAAATATCCTGCACACCATTAAACCAACACCAGCAGCGCCAGCTGTACTGTTCATACAAGGCAAGATGAATCCATGCTTTCATGTTGTTCATGCCAAATTCTGTCCCAACCCTCTGTTTCGCCTCTTGCCTCGACTCGTGCCTGTATATCAATACGTAATCTGTTCCCTCTTTTTAAGCCTCCCTGAGTTGTATGTCTTCTTTCCTCTGTTTCATTATCTGTGTTAATAAACTACTGCAGATGGATCCGACTGAATCCGCCTCTTCGTCTCAATATACAGTATAGTATTTTTTCCAGTATCTTTCAGATTTAGAGCCTACTGTTACTACTGTAAAACAAACAAGGAAATATGAAGGAAATATGAGATGTATATCATGAACAACTCGCACACTTCAGTTTCTGCATATTCATATTCAAAAGCAATTTGCTTGCTTCAAAGCACCTGTTGTATACATGTTACAGATTATTAGAGCACCATGTTTCCAGAAAAGTTGTGCTTGTGTTTGAATCCTTAATCTATGCGAGTTCAAAAATACAAAAATTTGATGCAAAATGTGTGGAGAACATAATAATTAAGGCTTTATTAATAAAACATTCACACTGAGGGACAGTCAAGGCCTTCAGATGCAACCATGTCTGAAACAATCAGAATGACACAGTTTTCATTTCAGAGTAGGTCAAACTTTAAGTGAAACAGCATCTACAGAACAACACATTTTATTTACACAATGCATTATGTGTCAGAGTGAAACACGATATTTAATATGAACAGGTGGAGCAGGTTTTTCAACCTGGTCCCTGGTCTTTAGCTACAACAGCTATTTGTCTATTAATTAATATTATTTCCCTGCCTATGTAGGCAGTAAAAGTAGTTTTATTTTGCTCAATTTATTCTTTTATTTTTAAATAACATGTAATCATTGATTGTGCAAAATAGGTCTAAAATGTGTATCATGAAAACTAAGGGGGGAATTTAGATTTTACGTTGATTTCTATTTTCTTTAAGGTGCGTTCACATTAGTGAAATTTATGCAAAATTCTGTGAGCAAAAAAAGCCCATTATTTATTGTCAATAATGTTGTGATGAATGAAGCATAACTCACATAAAAGTCACTCATACTTAGCTTTCTATTGGTCAATGAGGCGAATTTGTGTGATGAACTGAAACGCAAGCATTCACTAATCAATTAAGTAAATTTGCATTATCAATACATTGATAATGTAAACTTGTACATCAGAACATCAGGTTATAGCTTTCAGTTCCTGCAAGGGTCATGTGATGACAACACATCATATGATATTTTAAAAGTTAATTATTTTGTATATTGAGTGTAATAGAATAATGTTTAATGCTAAAAAAACACTCTTTAATGCACATTTTGTACACACTGTGTACACATCATTGCAATGCCTCTATTCCCAGTCTTTATGAAACACTGATTTCTACAAAGCCCCTCCTTCTGAAAAGCCCAGAGTGATTAGGTGTGTTCGACTTGAAGCAGCGCAGCACAGACCGATCGATGTATGACATCAAAGTACTGTGAGAACAATTAGAGAACCGAATGCTCTGTATGCTTTCGAATCGCTCTCGTGGTATTTTGATGTCATACACCAATCGCTCTGTGCAGCACTGCTTCAAGTCGAACACACCTATTGAGACTGTCCTCACAGCAGCCTGTAGCGCTATTACATAATGGATTAAATCCAATATGTAGGTGACATGCATTAAGCCAGAGCGACGATGGACCAAGATGGAGCCAGTGCGATGATGGACTAAGGTGGAGCCAGAGCGACGATGGACCAAGATGGAGCCAGTGCGATGATGGACTAAGGTGGAGCCAGAGCGACGATGGACCAAGATGGAGCCGGTGTGACGATGGACCAGGTGGAGCCAGAGCGCAGGGGACCCGGAGCCAGAGCGACGATGGACCCGGAGCCAGTGTGACGATGGACCAGGTGGAGCCAGAGCGACGATGGACCCGGAGCCAGAGCGACGATGGACCCGGAGCCAGTGTGACGATGGACCAGGTGGAGCCAGAGCGACGATGGACCCGGAGCCAGAGCGACGATGGACCGGAGCCAGAGCGACGATGGACCGGAGCCAGAGCAACGATAGACCAAGGTGGAGCAAGAGAGACGATGGACCAAGGTGGAGCCAGTGTGAAAATGGACCAACCTGGAGCCAGAGCGACGATGGACCAAGGTGGAGCCAGTGTGACGATGGACCAAGGTGGAGCCAGAGCGACGGTGGACCAAGGTGGAGCCAGTGTGAAAATGGACCAAGCTGGAGCCAGAGCGACGATGGACCAATGTGGAGCCAGAGCGACGATGGAGCCAGAGCGACGGTGGACCAAGGTGGAGCCAGAGAGACGATGGACCCAGAGCGTCGGTGGACCAAGGTGGAGCCAGAGAGACGATGGACCCAGAGCGACGGTGGACCAAGGTGGAGCCAGAGAGACGATGGAGCCAGAGCGACGGTGGACCAAGGTGGAGCCAGAGAGATGATGGACCCAGAGCGACGGTGGACCAAGGTGGAGCCAGAGAGATGATGGACCAAGGTGGAGCCAATGTGACAATTGAGCAGGTGGAGCCAGAGCAACGATGGTCCAAGGTGGAGCCAGAGCGACGATGGACCGGAGCCAGAGTGACGATGGACCGGAGCCAGAGCGACGATGGACCAAGGTAGAGCCAGAGCGACGATGGACCAAAGTGGAGCCAGAAGCCCCAAGGATCCATGGAGCTGGCTTGGAACTAGGCTTGTCCAGGGATGACTGAGATGGCTTGGAATTGGACTTGACGAGATTAACCCTTTAGGTATAGAAATTTGGTACAAAATAACAAGAGATTTTTTTTATACTCAATGGTATCGAGGCAATTCGGTCTGTGCCCAGAAAGTATCAAACTTGATACTCAGAGCGACGATGGACCGGAGCCAGAGCGATGATAGACCAAGGTGGAGCCAGAGCGACGATGGACCGGAGCCAGAGCGATGATAGACCAAAGGGAAGTCAGAGTGACGATGGAGCCAGAGCGACGGTGGACCAAGGTGGAGCCAGAGAGACGATGGACCAAGGTGGAGCCAGAGCGACGATGGACCAAGGTGGAGCCAGTGTGACGATTGACCAGATGGAGCCAGAGCGACAATGGACCAAGGTGGAGCCAGAGTGACGATGGACCGGAGCCAGAGCGACGATGGACCGGAGCCAGAGAGACGATGGACCAAGGTGGAGCCAGAGCGATGGTGGACTGGAGCCAGAGCGACGATGGACCAAGGTGGAGCCAGAGTGACGATGGACCGGAGCCAGAGCGATGATGGACCGGAGCCAGAGCGACGATGGACCAAGGTAGAGCCAGAGCGACGATGGACCAAGGTGGAGCAAGAAGCCCCCAGGATCCATGGAGCTGGCTTGGAACTAGGCTTGTCCAAGGATGACTGAGATGACTTGGAACTGGACTTGACGAGATTAACCCTTTAGGTATCGAAATTTGGTACAAAATGACAAGAGATTTTTTTTATACTCAATGGTATCGAGGCAATTCGGTCTGTGCCCAGAAAGTATCAAACTCGAAACTCAGCCCTACTCAAAAATCCAATAGTATAATTGGTAGTGACATTTTAAGTACATACACTGCAAATTAATTCAAAATTTTATAAATTTTTTAGTTGTGGGTGGGTTTTGGACCCTGCAGTACAGTTTTCTTGTACATAGTATGTGGTACTAATGTTTCCAGTGTGGAAAGGAACAAATAATTTAGTTTGACCTCGCACATGGAAACTGATTTATATTTAGAATTACATGACTTTCATGTAAAGGACACCAAGATGTCCTTTACAAGCATGAGACAAAACTACTAGCTAAGCTAGACAGTCAGTTACCATCACCTTGGTGCTTTAAAATGCAAGACAAGATTTTCTTGTAAAACTACATGCATAACATAAGCATGCATCATTGTTTGGGAAACTTTGCTAAGCCTTTAAGTTTCACCTCTCACAATTTACATCCTAATGCATGCACAGTCATTTCCTCTCATGCATCACTACTTAATCAAGAATGAGGCTGAAAAAAGAATGAGTAAAAATGAAAGTGTCAGACAGGAAACAGCAACTGCAACTCCAACTCCATTTGACATGGATTTAGACATTCTCATTGTAACCTGATAGAATCAATGAAGTTTCTTTGAGAAATATTCAATAAATATCATTTAAAAAAAAATCAATGATTCTATCATCTCAGTACAAATTATATGAGCAGATAGAGTCAGATATCTGATATTGGATGCCATTTGTATAATTCATAATCAAATAATGTGCCAGACAGTTTCACGTGACAACGTTCTTGCCTAAGGGGTACACATGCCTGGAAATATTCTTTGTTCTTGATGCAAAGCAGCACACTCTGATCATTTCAGAAAATTACATCAAATACTGTATGTGTGTACAGTATTGGTGCTTACTAAGGCAGGTATCACTATTACTATTGTTCAAAGTTTATAGGTGTGTATAAAAAGTATTAAACTTCAACCTGCAACTTACACAAACAGATTTTTCAATAAAGAAGCTAAATAAATAAATCATAAATATATATTAAACTCCATAGACCAGTGATGAGGACCAGTTATGATGATCTTTGAATGAGTGGATCTTAATGAAACAGTGGACCTTTATTCTACGGCTCTATCATATGATGTTATTCATAATGGACCCTGTTCAGACTTCCAGTTCTCAGATGTGGAAGTTCTCATAATTGGACAAACCTCTATAGTTGTGGTGAATGGAAAACATTTGCCATTTGCTCAAATAGTAAAAAGAAAAAAACAACAACATGATAGTGTTTCAATGACGTTACAAGATAGGCAAAATCAATAGCTTAATTGCGGTTGTCAGAAGAGAGAATTTTCCGTAACTCGCTCAGCTGTAGTGTTAGGAACTTACAAAGCAGAGTTAATTGGTTCCCCTTCTAGGGAACTTCACGCTGCATCATGATGTTGACATTATGGGAACACCTTCAGTGTACGCAGGTGTCTGAAGCGTGTGAAATCACACCAGTGCTATTAGCTATGGCAGTTATATGACATCACTGGCGTGCTGGCATGTCTATAAAAGGGCACAGGCATTGAACTAATACTTAAACTATAACGGCCTCTTCTTTTTTTTAGGAAGCTGCTTTTTTGAGTGTGTGTTTGTGTGTGTGTGAGAAAAAGAAAATAGATTGTGTGAGTTAGTTTGTTTAAAAAAAGAAACAGCATAGCATTGGCAAGCACTAGTAACACATTTCGAGCTAGTGCTTCACCGTGGCACAGTTTGATTACTAATGACGCATGAGCTCTGTGTCATTTATTTGGGAGCAGATCATGCTCATTTAGCTCTTAAGGGGGTGATGGCTGCCCTCACTGTGATCGTTTCACTGTAAGGAAGCTCTATTCTCACCTAGCTCTCTTTGCGAAGGATGTTGTTTCGATGTCATATTTCCACGTTGATTCAATGTCAGTTTGCTATCTGGGTAGCTTTCTTTGCGAGGGATGGGAGCCAGGCATCTGTGCCTTGTGGTTTGGGTCCTACAGCAGCAGAGGTGGCTTCGAACTTGGGGATCCCAGGTGAAGCTGGCTGAGGAATTCGAGCCAGGTATTTCCCTTTCACAGGCCTCACCCCTCAGGTTCGCGAGCTCTCAGGCCAAATCGGAAGCTTTCAGATCTGGAAGACCGCTCTGCCACCTCTTCGAATCTTTCCGAGAGCATGTTGTTGCTAGATGACATCTAGGCTGGTTGGCAAGGCCTACGTCGGGGTGGCCAAAAGTTGGTCTTGGAGAACCACAGTCCTGCAGGGTTTTGCTCCAGCCCTGATAAAAGCTCACCTGCCCGTAGCTTTCTAGTAACTCCAGACCTTGAACTCTGCAGGATTCTCCAGGGCCAACGTTCGCTACCCCTGGCTCTGCACACTACGGCAATGTTGCAAACCCACCAGACTGAACTTTTGAATGATCTAGACCAGTCTTATAGCTTCTCGGAGCAATAGATTTACTTTAGTTCAATAAAAGTGTCAATGTTGCAAAATTCAATTTAGCTATAAAGCAGCTCTACAGAACACAATAATCTCATCATTCAGCTTATTTACGATCAGGTTCCAACAAACGAAGCCCAACAAAGCAAGCCAAAGGAACCAAAACTGTGTCATGTGACAAAAAGAAGAAAAACCACTGGGAGACCAGTTTTCTTCTGGCCAATTGAACATGGTATGATTTATGATTCCAGGCTGCATCACATTTTCCATTCAGCTCTTTCTGCTTGAAGATTTGGATACGACAGACCTACATAAGGTGGGCAAAATTGAGAGGTCAGTTTAGGATGAACTGAATGCATCACACATTCAAACGCTACTAGAGAGAGATGTTAAGACAAAGCAATTCACTAGAATGAATCAAACTTTCCAATATGAGAGAAGGAGGACTGTTCAAGATACACAATTTACTAGAATGAATCTGATTGGCAAGAGAGTCGAAAGTATGGTTATTTACCTTCACCTGCTCGACAGTAAAGTATTAAAAAAACAACAACAAAAAAAAAACAACGATAGTTGCGCTACTCCGCTAATTGTTCTGCTGCATTCATAGAAATAGTAGTTGCGACTCTATGATTACATATTTACATTGCAGTTTAATTTTATGTTCACATTTATTATTTCTGGAAGGAAAAGTGATCAATTTGGATAGGCCAGAGTTTAGTTTCTATGAGTTTATTTGCTGATTTTAAAAAAAGGTAATTTTTAATAATCATAACTGACAAAAAACGTTTTTAATTGAACACTATCAAATAAGTAACTGATAATCCACGGCTAGCTGTGCATTAAATTGCTCCTATTATGCTAATTTAAAGACTCCTGGTTTTGTTTTGGAGGTCTCCTCCAATAGGTTTACATGCATTCAAGGTCAAAAAACACTTTAATTTTCTCATAATATACTTTGCACATCACCACATATTTCAATGAACCTCAAAAGACTCGGTGGATGAATCAGTCTACTCGGCTCTGATTGGCCAGATGACCCCGTCTGTGATTGGTCCACCATTTACAACCATGTCGGAAACAAAAGCCTATTACTATAAACTTCCTGAGGCTTAAGGTTTCCTCAGTCCTCAGTGATTGTACACACTGTTTTGACAATGGTGTCGATTTTACCATATATGTCTTCCAATCAGATGATGAAACATTGGAAGAAATAATTATGCAACAAGAACAACCATCACAACGACGACTTGAGCAGGACGTTTCTCAGTGATACGCTACTCATTTTGACGTACATTATGAGATGTTGCACTTGCAACTATAATTTCTCACCATTAGCATTCACAACAAACTTGATGACAACAAACTTTTGGTTTGTTTTCAAACACATGGGTGCTCCACTACACGCGCTGCACTACACATGCATCATATGTTTAAATCTAGACTAAAAACACATCTCTTTGACCCATAGCATCCACATAACACATTATAGACTTCTATAATTCAATGTTAGGCTGCATAGATTAGGTCAGTCGGAACCAGGAACACTCCCCATAAAACCTGATGTAGTCTTTACATCATAAGAAGAATGGCGTCTACGCTAATATTAGTCTCTCTGTTCATCCTGAAGTTTACCGTAGTCCGCCGGATCCAGGTCGTATCCAGATCTGATGAAGGACCTGTAGTTGGACACCCGAATCCCGCATTGCACTCGTGGTCTGTAAAATTACTTGTTTCTGGGAGGGACAAGTTGTTCGCAGGCAGACAACGTACAACATAGGCGGGCATTATATATTCTAGTGTCACAAAGTGAGATTCGGCTCGTTAAGGTGAGTCTGAGTAAATTCTTTCTTTTTGGAGACAGCTTTATTTATCATGCACTTTCGACTTTACAACTTTGCAGAACGTCATTCACTAACAGCTATAGGTTTAAAGGTTTTTTATTTATTTATTTTTAACTAGTGTTGTAGGATATCTGGTGTCAGTGTACACATAACTTGTCCAACTTTTTTAGATCACTTGGGTTCATTTACTTTAATAAGATGCAGTCTAGCTATGAAATTGGCTCAAGACAGAGTCGATAAACAGGCTGTCAAATGAGATCCCTGAAACTGTAAACAAGTTGGAAAGGGAAACGTGAAATCCCATTGACAACATTATAGAGTATAGAGAAACCGTGGAATACCCAAGCAACTGCACTGAAAAATTAAAAAATCAATCAGAAAAGCGTAGCAAACATGCTGCAACAACCAGGCATCCATCCACAACACACTAGCATTGTGGTGGATCAAGTACCACACACATTTTCTGTAAAACAATCTGTAAACTGTGTATAATGTAAATATGTAGTGAAATGTGCCATTGCCACAAAGACAATGCTCTGAATATTACTGATAAAAAAAATAGGACACAGGAAGTCGCATGTATGACATCACGTCTACTGAAACATCTTGCTCTCATGATGATGAAGCAGACGTTTCCTCTTTAGATATAAGTGTACACCAAAAAAAAAGAAGAGGAAGTCACTATGGTACACATGAAGGTACGCACATAGACACAAGCAGAAGGACATGGACAAGTATGTCTGTTACCATGTCAACCTGAGGCAAAGACATCCAAAGATCACAAAAGTTCAGCGTGAAAACCAAAACCCACTTAGGGTTGTCCAAACCCTCAACGGTCTGTCTTAGTTGCCTCACACTTATTTCATCTTGATTGACTAAATAGCCTATTGTTACAATATAAAAAAAATGCAGCTTAATGCATAATAACACTGACTTAAAATACACAAGCCAATTTACTGTCAGCATGCAAATATTGTTTTTTGGGAAGTTTCTGATAAGACTTAAAACCTTGCATGTTGTAAATGAAGCACCAGCTACTTTGACCTAATTTAGATACCTTGATGGTCTTCTCTTTTTAGGTTGAAAGTACATGACGTTGTTGCTGGTTTCATATGAGACTGTTCAGCAGGCTTTAGGTGTGCTGATGTAAAAACAGCCACATATTTTGCATGCCAATGTCTATATTGTTACCAATGCAAATATAAAAAATTGTACGTAAACAAGCATCTGTTTTCTCGTAAAATACATCCAAATAGGGAAGTTTGATAACTGTAATTTTTGTTGTTGTTGTTGATTATATTCAATTGTCTTCATGGCCTTTTATTCATGCAAGTCTTCATGTTTACGTCCCTCCAAACGAATGTGTGAGGCTGAAGTTGAACAGATAACCATAAAGCATGGTTTACTGGGAAACATCTTCATCACGCCAAAGAAGATGCTTACAGGAGTAGGGATAAAATATTGTATAACCAGGCCATAAACAGACTAATAAAGAAGATTCATCTAGACAGGCCTGAAAAACATCACTAAGAACAAGTCCTTCGAATGCTCCACCGGTATTCCTGCACTCATGGTACGCAACACATTCTACGACAGTGAAGTTTCCTGATTATTACGCAGGAATGAGAGTAGTTCCTAGTCATATTAGCCTAGAAATTGCAACTTTACATTTTCCGTCTGTCTTAGTGCACGATGTAACTATAGAAGAGTCAAGTTTTAAAAAGGAAAAATATCAAAACACTTTGGCAATTTTTTTTGGGATAAATGCTAATATGCACTTCACTCTTATGCACTTCAATGATGTATGCTAAGCTATGCTAAAAGTGGTACCGCCAGAACCGGAGATCGGCTGAATGGATTCAAAAACGGTAAAACTCAACAGTTTAACTCTGGGGAAGTTGTAAAATGAGCGTATTTCCAAAAAAGTGGAGTATCCCTTTAAATAGACAGACTAATGACAAGACAAGGGACACCTGTGAACAATGAACAGACGATTAACCAATGACAAGACACATGGCAGGATCGCTATGACAATGGGTGGCTCCAGACACCCAAACAAAAGAAAAAAATATCAAGGAGGGTGATGGAGCAGAGGTGGTCTTGGGAGAGGGATTGTAGGCCAGGTCCGTGCAAGGGCCCGTACAAGGGACGTGGCATGGCGTGGGCGGAACTGGGCCATGGAGCGTTGCTGATGGTGCCTGGTGCCCTGGCTTTCTGCTCTTTCTGTGCCGCCCTGGGCTTTCTGCACTACTGGCGCCACCCTGGCTTCCAGCTCTTCCTTTGCCGCCCTGGCTTCCTGGTCTACCCGTGCCACCCTCGCTTCCAGCTCTTCCTGTGCCTCTCTGGCTTCCTACACCGTCCTCGCTTCCTGCACTGCTGGCGCCGCCCTACATTCCTACACCGTCCTCGCTTCCTGCACTGCTGGCGCCGCCCTACATTCCTGCACCGTCTTCGCTTCCTGCTCTTCCTGCGCCACTCTCACTTCCTTCTCTTCCTGCACCGTCTTCGTTTCCTGGTCTTCCTGCGCCACCCTCGCTTCCTTCTCTTCCTGTGCCGCCCTTGCTTCTTGCTCTTTCTGCCTGCCCTGGCTTCCTGCTCTTCCTCCGCCGCCCTGGCTTCCTGCACTGCTGGTGCCACCTTCACTTCCTTCTCTTCTTGCGTCGCCCTCGCTTCCTTCTCTTCTTGCGTCGCCCTTGCTTCCTGCTCCTTCTGTGCTGCCCTGGCTTCCTGCACTGCTGGCGCCGCCCTGGCTTCATGCTCTTCCTGCGCCCGCCCTGGCTTCCTGCTCTTCCTGCGCTGCCCTAGCTTTCTGTTCTTCCTGTGCCTCTCTGGCTTCCTGCACTTCCTGCACATCCTCGCTTCCTGCACTGCCAGTGCCGCCCTGGCTTCTTGCCCTTCCTTCGCCCGCCCTGGCTTCCTGCTCTTCCTGCATCACCCTCGCTTCCTGCACTGCCGGCGCCGCCCTGGCTTCATGCTCTTCCTGCGCCCGCCCTGGCTTCCTGCTCTTCCTGCGCTGCCCTAGCTTTCTGTTCTTCCTGTGCCTCTCTGGCTTCCTGCACTTCCTTCACCGTCCTCGCTTCCTGTACTGCTGGCGCCGCCCTGGATTCCTGCACCGTCCTGCGCTCCCCTCATCTCCTCCTCTTCCTGCGCCGGCCTTGCTTCCTGCCTGAAGAGCAGGAAGCGAGGGCGGTGCAGGAAACCAGGGCGGCGCCAGCAGTGCAGGACAAGACACATGGCAGGATCACATGACAAACAGGGAATCACATGACAAGACACAGAAACATGATAATGACATGAAACATGGCCAAGACAAGATAAAATCGTGACAGCTGTGAGAAAATCGGGCGTCTAATGACTACAGACCTGTTGCTTTCACATCTGTGGTCATGAAGTGATTTGAGAGACTGGGGTTGGCCGACCTAAAGGACATCACTTCTGGATCTTCTTAAGTAAACAGGTTTGTGGATGATGCAGTCAACATGGGAATGCATTATTTCCTGCAACCTATCGACAGACCTGGGACTTATGAAAGGATCTTATTTGTGGACAGTTTGGCTTTCAACACCATCAGACCAGAATTCAATGAAACAAACAGACATTTGACACAGATTTTTGTTCCTGTCAGGGGATCACCAACTTTCCGAAAGACAGGCAGCAGCAAGTGAGACACATTCAGGACTCTCACTATCAGCACTGGCGTTCCTCAAGGTTGCGTCCTCTCCCCACTGCTCTTCTCCCTATACACAAATGACTGGACATCTAAAGACCCTTCAGTCAGGCCTCTGAATTATGCAGACAGCACCACTGTCATCAGCCTTATCCAGGATGGTGATGAGTCTGCTAACAGACAGGGGGTTGTACAGCTGGCTTTCTGGCAGTCATTACAACCTAAAGCTCACCACACTCAAAGTTGATTGTGGACATCATGAGGAACAGCCCATCACTCCCCACTCACCACCATGAACTGCACTGTGGCAGCAGTGTAGTCATTCAGGCTCCTGGGCAAAATCTGTTGCTCTACCAATGTTCAATACAAACATAGCAATTTTTTCCTGCTATCATACACTATGGGAATAGAGAAAAGCAAATTTTTCTTGTGCCTTCATATGTGTGCTCTGGAAGCTTCAGTACCAAGGTAAATTCCTCGTGTTTGCAAGCTTGGCAGTAAAGGTCTTTCTGATACTGAATCTGATTTTAAATGGGTGAAATGAAGAAGCTAATTTTTATTTGAACTAAAACCAGCTACTTTTGGTTCCAACAGGGCATCTTCTCGACTTGAAATGTTTGTGCTAGAATGTTAAAAGTCCAAGAAAATATAGCAAACAACCCACATTTTACACAATTTGAATGATAGGATGAGACTGTTAAGAGTTTAACTAGCAGCATATTCTTAATCCGACAATGCATGTGTTCACGTAAACGTGGTAACCCGTTTTGTGCCGAATTTGCAGACTCACCTGTATTCAGTTGGTTTATTGAAGTGCGCATGTGTGTGAAATGTAACATCCCGCTTTGATACACAAATGAAGATTAGGTGTTGTTGCCATTAAAAAAAAAAAAAAAAAAAAAAAACTTTTTGCATGGAAATTGGTTTGCATGTAAACCGGTACAACGGATTATTTAAATATGCTGACTAGCGTATGGGTGTCTTGAGTTTGTGTGATTCATTTCAGTTTGATGTTGCTGTGTTACAGAACTGATTAATTGTATTACTCTGTCACCACCAAGTGGTCAAATATATGCAATAAGTTAAAAAAAATAAATAAAAATTGCTGTTCTATCCTTGCTCCACTATTCACTGACCATACTGTACGTAGCCTAGCTGTCACGCCCCAAAAACTTTATCCAGGTAATATAGGTCTCCTTTTGTAAAATCTATGAACAATATTATAAGCCTAATGCAGTGTGAATGGGACTGCATAGTTTTAACCTAATTGGTATAAATAGCATTAACTGTACATGAAATTTATTATCCACACAAGATGATAAAATATTATGTGTATTAATTATTATCATGCCATCCACAAAGGTGAATATTACTATATTATATAGATAAAGGGTTAGTTCACCCAAAAATTTAAATTATGTCATTAAGGACTCACCCTCATGTCGTTCCAAGCCCGTAATACCTCCGTTCATCCTCAGAACACAATTTAGGATACTATGGTGCGTTCACGTGCTATGGTAATTATGCTAACTACCAAAAGCACAATGTGGAAAATGCACATGAACACCCCCTCATGTGGTATTTTCCACTGGGCAGCTCATAGAATATTTTTATGCACAACTCGCCAAGATCTTTGCTATTGACCAAATGACCTTTGGCAAAATGGCAGAGAGCAACGCGAGAGTCGTGAATGGTAAAAATATGTACTATTCATGATCTAGAAAATATACAACATTTTATTTACCGTTTGAGTTTTGATAAATCATTTTCCTTGCTGTAGCAGATGACTTAAGCAATCTAAAATAGTTTTAGCTAAATAACAGCTCTGGATCTCCATCTTTCCCACATTACTACGACAAAAAAAAGCACTTGAACGCAACACACTGGTAAATACCAGTTCACAAGTGGAAATTTTACATAGCACGTAAACGCACCATTATGCTGCGTTCAAGTCATCTCGAATAGATCGTAATTACGAGTTGAACGCACTTGTCGTAAATGCCAGTGGGGAGTCAGTCCGATCTGTACAAGTTGGGGGCGTGTCAGTGAGAAACGTTCATTCAACGTCTGTTGACGGTAAATTTTAATTGAATTTCAATGTTTACTCATTGACATTGTAAGGCTTTTTCATTTATAAAGCAAGCTCTCTATGATATCTTTGTAATATAAAAATTATACCTAATGATAGAGTTTACATTGGTTTCATAATAAAAACATAAAAAGAAAAAACACACCCGATGCACATTCTTTGTCCTTCATTTTTTTTATTAGCAGAGTTAACAAACCTTGCTGTATTTTCGTGTAATTCATTAAAAGAAGGTACACCGCCATTTTTCTCCGACGAAACTGACTTGAACGCACCTCACGTCGTAAACACGACTTCCCACCTCGTACGTAGGCTACGAACTTCCCAGGAGGACTTGAACGCAGCATAAGTCCAAGCTTTCTGTCCCTCCATTGAAAATGTATGTATGATATACTGTCCTTGTCCAGAAAGGAAATAAAGACATCATCAAAGTAGTCCATGTGACACCAGGTTAGTTAGAATATTTTGAAGCATCGAAAATACATTTTGGTCCAAAAATAACAAAAACTACGACTTTATTCAGCATTGTATTCTGTTTCGGTTCATATACTGACGCTTTTGATATTTCGTCTACATCCAACGCACATGGCACCCTTTAGCATCAATATGAGACGCAGATATGTATGGGCCAGAAGGTGCCTCCTAGTGGTCTAACCTCCAACCTATACACATTTCCCACTTCATAAAGACTTTTTTTCTGGCATAATGAATTATTATTGTTATTTTTATGCTGGTTTATTAATCTATTTAAGATAAAACTGCCTTTTAAAATAAAACTAATTGCGGTTGGTCTCTTTACATGTCCGTCAGATCCTTTTTCAGTCTGGTGGTTCTTGGCAAGAATGGACCTTAGTTATAATTTGTTTTAAAACCCATTCACCTTTCTTCATCATTGTCAAACTAAACTCCATCTACTCATGGTCCACAAAACTGTAAAGATAAAATAATACAAACATAAAAAATATATATTTTTAAAAGATCTATATAAAGTACTCACACAATTTTTCATGTTTTATGTTCATTTATTAAAATTTTATATATTTTTATATATATTTTCACTTTTTTTATAAGGAATCCAGGGTGTTCCTTTATAAAGTGTTCATATTAAAATGGTTCTTTAAATTCATTTTACAAATTTCCTCCTGACGGTCATAACATCAATCATAAGAAAACCTAAACAAATCATCTTTTAATAACAAAAAAGATTGACATCATCATCCTCCCCACAGGTCATTTTGGTCTGACATTCATTTTCTTTTCATTTTTAAAATTTGAGTGTTCATCGGAGTGGTCAAAGACCTTGGAAGATTTGTCGTACTTAGACTCATAACTTGGAACACACACACACACACACACACACACACACACGCACACACGCCTTTCTAGGTTAGATTTGGACACATTTACAATGCAGAAAATGAAAAACAACTAAATATCTCCCAAAAAAACTCACTAAAAAATTGAATTTACAAATGAAATGAGGGCTTCGGGTCATTCATACCCGCGAGGAAAAGATTTGTTATAGATATGGGAGGAGAGGATAAGTTTTAATAATAAAAATAGTTAAATTGTTTGAAACCTGATAACCAGGACATTACTGAATTCGTTCAAGCTCATAACAGATCCTTCGAATACCATATGGGATGATTCCTGACATTTTCTGTTATTGTACAGTATTATGTAGTTAAATGGTTTGATTTTCGGTAAAGAAAAAAAAAAATAAAACAAAAGGCAACAGTGCATGAAAATCAGAATAGATCCTAATGTGTCACTGTAAACATATTTTTCCTTAAAAAAATTATATGGCAACATCATGATGAAAATAGAGCTATTTCAGAGCAGTCCAAAACTAAAAAGGTCTTGCTTACCAAATATAAAATCATTAAAAAAAATATGTTGCTGGTAATAGTTAAAATCGATGTACCATTATTCATTATGAAATCATCTCTTTCCTTGCTTTTGCAAAATGCACTGGTAGATGTCGGACTTCAGAAACCTGGGATAGCAGTCTCTCGCCATTAGACTGAAGATCATCTTCTGTGCAGTATCAAATGAGCTCAGGGTCGGCTCTGAGATGTTGTTTGTAATATTTGTGCGAGTCCCGGAATCAATGTTGACCTGAAAATAACAGCAATACATTTTTCTTTTTTTTTCCCCCTCTTTTTTTTCTTAAAAAAAATAAAAATGATTGAATGAACGGACGAATAAATACATGTCTAATTAAATAACTAAACAGACAAGCAAGCAAACAAACAAATAAATGATTGTGTATTGTTCAATTTTAGCCATCTCAAAGACATAGCTGGAGTTTGGGATATCAGGATGGGGCTAAAAATGTTTCATCATTATTTGAGAATGGTTTGGGTCAAATTAAAATGTGATTTTTTTTTGTGTGTGTTACAAGTAACGTGATTTGCGTAATCAGCTTACTTTTTTCATGAAACTATTAACACATTACTTTTTAAATTCACAATAAAATATCTGAGTTACTTTTTCAAAATACTTTTGCTTTCCCATTTATTGAATGGCAGAGAAATCAGGAGTAAGTACAGAGGCGTTGTTTGCAGTGTGCGAACTAAATAACGCAATATTGTAACGCATTACTTTTAAAAGTAACTTTAAACCAATTGTGGTTATGGATATCATGGGACTTATGTAATTAAAGGGATAGGAACATATTATTTTCCGTAAAAAGTAACTAAGTTAACACAATTAGTTACTTTTTAAGGGAGTAACACAATATTGTACCACATTACCTTTAAAAGTAACATTATATCAATTCTGGTTTTGGATATAATGGGACTTATATAATTTAAAAAATAGTATTGGATTACTTTTCGTAAAAAGTAACTAAGTAACACAATTTGTTACTTTTTAATGGAGTAACACAAAACTGTAACGCATTACTTTTGAAAGTAACTTTACACCAACTTTGGTTATGGGTATAATAAACTTTTCCAGTTAAAGGGATAGTAATGTATTACTTTTCATAAAAAGTAACTAAGTAATGCAATTAGTTACATTTTAAGGGAGTTACTCATTACTTTTTGAAGTAACTTTACACCCACTCTGTTTGTGGATACGATGGGACTTACAGTATTTAATAAAAGGGATAGTAATGTATTACTTTTCGTAAAAAGTAACTAAGTAACACAATTACTTTTTAATGGAGTACTTTTTAAATCGTCACTTTTTAATGGAGTAACACAATTTTGTAAAGTAACTTTACACCAACTAAAGTTGTGGGTATAATGGGACTTATCCAATTAAAGGGATAGTAATGCATTACATTTCATAAAAAGTAACTAAGTAATGCAATTAGTTACTTTTTAAGGGAGTATGTAATTAAAGGGATAGTTCACCCAAAAATAAAAATTCTGTCATCATCTCCCCCAAGTTGTTCTAAACCTGCATGAGTTTCTTTCTTCTGATGATCACAAAATAATGAAACCTGAACCACACCAAACAGTTTCTGGACCCCATGGATTGACCCCCTGATTGACCATGATTGATCTACTATGGAAGTCAGTGGGGTCCTGCAACTGTTTGATTACCAACATCCTTCAAAATATCTTATTTTGTGGTCAACTGAAGAAAGAAACTCACATGGGTTTAGAACAACTTGAGGGGGAGTAAAGGGTGACAGAAGTGTCATTTTTGGGTGAACCGTCCCTTTAAGACTAAACTAATATCTGATTGCTCTATTTTAAATGCTGAATTCTTGCAACCCCAAAGGACGAAAGTGATACTTGCAGCAAAAGACTTGCTAACTAACTTTTGAGCAGCAGGACCTAGGACATTACAAGAGCTCAGCACAGTTCAGTCAGAGGGCTGTAATTCACCTGTCTAGGTGATTCCGTTTGCACAAACTCAGTGTAGATTTGGTTTGCCATGCTGATCATCTCTGGTACACTCGTGATCTTTTTGTATTCCTCACATGCCAGCCAGAACAGAATATTTTCCTCACTGTATTCCGACTTCAAGAAGTCCTGGAAAGCCATCTGTCCCGCTGCAGCATGATACCATTGTTAGAATTTATTATGGAAAATAGTTAAGTATTCGTTCTCCAATTTATATGACGAAACTGAAATTTGAAAAGTTTGAACATTTGAATATAATTCAAGGAGCTAAATTTGATATAAGATATACATCTTTATACAGGAATGAGATTGAGATGACTTCCCTTCAACATGAACCACTGACTTCAGTCAAACATAATTTGACTAGTCTTTTTGTTTATTTGCATTATGCCATCAATCATCAACTGCATAATCATCATAATGCTTTCCATACAGACAATAAACAAAAAATTATAAATCTACAAATGATTCTCTAAATATATTACATGTATAAATCATTATTAGGTATTTCAAAATAATTTCCATATAGCTCTATTTTATGTCTCATTTGTTGTTTTATTATTATGGGATAACAATTAAAAACAAATGTGAACACTTGTTATTGCAGATAAAGAACAAATCAAAACAAATACGATTTTTCGGGATATTCAATCCACTATATTCAGAAGTGAATTTTCTCACCTTTGCAGGACAGAAGGTTCTCGATGGACTCGCCCCAGGAGTCAACATCATCAACAGGTTCCTGAGGAAAGCAACAAAATCTACCCTTGAAAATTACATGGAGATCCTTCACTGGTGAAGCTGATTGTGATACAGATTTCAAATATATTGATTACAAGACAACCTAGCATTTCAAACCAATTGCATTCTGCCAAAATGATTCCTAACATTGAATCTGAAATTCCTCGTGACCCGTAAATTCAGGCGTAGCATTCTTGAATATCATTTAAAAATATCATTAATAAGCAGGGACTCACTTTATGGCCATCTCTGTCAGCAGTGTCCTCTGCATGGAGTCTCCTTCACTCTCTGAATCTTTCTGGCTCTGGAGGGTCTAAACACATTTACCGGCATGAATGGAACACATGGAAATCAGCATGCAAAGCTTTGGGCAGGGTCACCTCCTCAGTCTGTAAGGTCATGTTGAAAACATCTTCACCACCACAAAATAACTTAAGTTTATGAGATAATGCAAGTAAAATATGTTGATATCTGCTTTTATTGTAAGTCTATGAAAACAGTGTGGCTTCATAGTGAGGCACTTTTTTATTTTACAAATAATAAATTGATTAAATACTTAAAATGACATTAAATATCTTCAAGCATCTAGACAAGGCAGGGAAAATCCAACACAGTCTCATGAAGATGCGTATCTATACCACGAGTGTCATTTCTCGTGGCATTTATACGCCAAAAGTGTTTTTTTTTCGTGTATATGGTACGCACTAAAAAACCCTGGGTTTATTATACGCAAAAAACTGCGTATCATATGTACGCGAAAATCGCGTGCCATCTACACGCAAAAACTGTTTTTGGCGTATAAATGCCACGAGAAATGACATTCGTGCCATAGATACGAACTTTCATGAGATCGGGCTGGAAAATCCAAGGTGGAAATGTTGGATGGTGTGATGCAGTTGCTAAAGTACAAAGCACAAAGGTAAATAAATGACATAATTTACAATTTTATGTGAACTATGGCGAAGATAATAGGTCATAAGCCCTCCATGAATTAATGTGTAGTTGATGTTTGAAGCTTTTTTCGCTTCACGTAAAGTAAATGTCAACAGTAATAAATAATGTTTTTAATGTATTAAATATAAAAAAAATATGAATATTTTAAATATTGGAATATGCAAATAATACATATTCAGTATCTGTATCTAAAATGTCGGGTGCAATTAATGCATTTTAATACTTCAAGATGTGACATTTCTGATTGATTGATTGATAGATTGACTGATTGTCTTGAAACCTGCCATGCAAAAGTAACACAGGGTGACACATGTGAGAAAGATTGGCACTGACTAGTGCTAAGAATTCATCCACATAATATTCTCTGTATTTGACCGCAAATTTCAACCTCTGAAGTATTGGTCACAGAGAGCTCATTAATGTAATCCATACATTTTTTTTTCAACATTGGGTAATGTTTCAAATAAGTTTAATCATGCTCAAACACTTGGCACATAAGTTTGAACTTGCCCACTGCTGGATCTGGTTGGTACCACATCAACACCTGCCTGTGTGATGATCCAGGTGGGTCTCCATTAGGTCATCACTTATATCCACAATATTAAAATCACAGAATGGAAATCCTGCCATAATCAAATAGCATGTGGTTTAAATAGACCTAAATTGAAGTATTTGCCTGTTTATGATCTAATCCTGTCAATGATACCAGAATACAGGATGTCCTGCTCAATTTTCCATCATTCCCCAATAGTCAAACCTACAAAGCGTAAGACATCTCAAATATCATATCACACACAGTTATGCCAAAAAAGTATTTGGACGCTTGAGAAGTACTTCTGAAAGTGATTGCATTCGACACAAAACAACCGAGAGGCATCTGCAAACAAATCATGCTGGAGCTTTTTTTTTTTCGTAAATCAAGCCATTTTTGCGATGATTTGAAACCAACTGGATTCAGTGATTTTAGTAGATGTATGTAGTCAGTTCAAGGGACACTCCACCCATTTGCATTAGGATTTCCATTGTTAGAAATCCAGTCATACTATTGAATGGTCGTGCAACACTCTTTCATTTTCCCATGTGACGAGAGAAGTTCGCTATTTACCTTTTTCGCTTCCTCCTGCAATGACGCAAAAATCGTCATTTTACGTCATTGTAGGAGGAAGTGTAAGAGGGGGGATTTCTGTAAAGACTACAAGCACTAGATCTCACCCTTTCAAACCCGCCCATACGCTGATTTCACGCAGCCGCCATTTTGAAATGGCTCTGGTGGGAAGAAAACCGGAAGTGTCGCCTTTAATCATAGGAGAGTCGCGAATGCGATGTCGTATTGTTGTGTTTAATGTAGAAATTTGTTATTCTAAAAATGTACATACATTTCTTTCATACTACAGTGAAATTTATAAATGTATATATATATGAAGAGTTCAGATGCAAAAGCCTCTAAATGCCATTTGAAATTTTCTTCTTTAATGAGGATTTTTATCAAAATTGTATATTTAAGTTCAGTAATTTCACTTAAATAACAATTAATAGGTAATTATCATTGCCATTTAAGTGAAATCACTGAACTTAAATATACAAGCTTGATAAAAATGATCATTCTAGAAGAAAATTTTAAATGGCATTTAGAGGCTTTTGCATCTGAACTCTTTATATATATTCAGAACGTAAAAAAAAGAAGCAGGAACGAACTATATATAACCATATGTTGGATATTAACATCCAATAGTGTAAATCGTGGCAGCAGCTTCAGGTTGGTAGTCCAAGACATTGTTGTCTATCTGTACTTCCGGGATTCTTCCCACCTGAGCCTTGCTTTCGATTTCAAAATGGTGGCTGCATGAAATCAGAGTATAGGGGGTTGGACCTAATGCGCTAACAGACCTATCACAGATCAGTGCCAGTGCGTTTGATTTCACCACCAGAAACGTTTTGAAAATATGGACGAAAATACTGAATACGCAGACGGATGCATTATGGATAGGGTTGGGTACCG
This sequence comes from Pimephales promelas, assembly GCF_016745375.1. The sequence continues at coordinate 522,771 of NW_024121954.1, read as the reverse complement.
AAACGCGGTGCCAATAGGGAACCGGTTCTGACGTAAACAGTAATAACCAGACTGAATAAGAATTAAAATTTTGGTGCCTGAGGACTGTGTCATGAGGCGAACACACACAAAGTCTCTCGCTCTCTCCCTCGTGCGTGCACAGTCTGATCTGTCTCGCATGCGCGCTCTTGCTCCCTCGCTCTAGATTCCTGGAGATTTTAACTAATTTGCGGGCATCAGGGAGCCATTATCAATATGCGGTAGACTCCCGGAACGTCGATAGTGAAGGGATTAATGAAGATCCCGAATACAAAACGGTCCAAGGTTTGGCTGCATTTCACGTGTAAAATTAAGTGTCAGAGTAAGTGTGCCGATTGTCTGAAGACCATATTGAATCAAGCCAATCCATTGACTGATGGTGCGCATAGCTGTCAACATTGAACATTGAAAATAAGGGAGTTTTCCCGGAATCCATCCCCAAAATAAGGGATTTTTTTTTTGCACGATTCTCACCCACAAACTTTAAAAATAAAGCACAATCCTTAAAAGTCTAAGGTGTTCATAACTAGCCTATGTGTGAGAGAGAAAGAGACAGTGTCATTTAAAGGGAAAAAAATCTACATTTGGATTAGCGTGTGTTGCTCTAGCATTTGGACAACAATTTCAACATTTAGCCTATCACACATCTTCCAAAATCCGCAAAATAGGGAAGTGGGCTGTCTGTTTATTTTAATTACATTTACACATTTTGTGTAGCTTTAAAGAGCCTATTTAGCCTGATGGTGGACCATCACTCAGAAGACACACTATCTTTATATCCTCCTATAGGCCCAGAACGTTTTTTTTTTTTTCAAGTTTTTTTTTCTTCATGTAATCACATTGTTAAGAGCTTAAGAAACAAATGGAAAAAAAGAAAATATATTTTCTTCATATATTTGAAAATCTATTTATAATAATTATTATTTGTTTAAATTACATTGATATCTGAATTTATGTAAAAACCTAGACTTTCAAACATCAAAATGTAATGTATTAATATGTATTCGAGTACAAAATTACATTCAGCTAGCCTAAACATCGTTTCCTATTTTTATTTATATATACGGTAATACGGTATATTTTACGGGAAAATACAAATTTTTTAGTCCAAATTTTCTGAAGGGACTGGATCGCTTTATATGATGAAGAGATTTAATTTAGGCTTTTATTCACGTATCAACACTCATCAGTGAACATAAACAGAGGCTCAACTGAACCTGCTTGACGCGCGAGTACAAACCACATTGGTTTAAACGCTCTGCGTAAAATGAGAATGAACCTCATTGGTTCTTACACATCAGGTGAATATGCTTGAGCTTCTGTTTACCACAACTGATGTGATATAATGTGATCTGATCATCATATAAAGCAAATGAGTCTTTTCAGAAAATTTGGATTAAACCGCTTAAATCATATTTCAACTTTTTTGAAGCATCAAAGTCGTAGTTGCGTAGACTGTCAATGGAGAGACTGAAATCTCTCAGATTTCATCAAAAAGATCTTCATTTGTGTTTGGAAGATGAATAAAAGTCTAACAGGTTTGGAATGACCTGAGGGCGAGTAAATGATGTCAGAATTTTCATTTTTTCATTTTTTTGGTGAAATATCTCTTTAAGTTCACACCTTCGTCATATTAACTGTGAAGATGATCCACCAATGTTTGACATCCAGAAAGTGTCTTAATCATACTTCATAAATACTTCATCATTTTGAATGGTTTTATTGTTTAATCAATTAAAACAACATTCTCATTTTTATATAGTGCTTAATAATGCAGAAGTGTGCTTGTTCAGTTTTAGAAATTTACAAACACACATTTTTTTCTCACACATTTTCTTTGTTTCCAACTACTTCTCCCACTGTTGTCTTGATCTGAGGGTGCCCGAAATCAGTTCAATAATCATTTCTTTATTTTATTTTGCGTGTGTCTATTTGGTTTAATGAGCTGTGCATTTGAATACTGTGGGATCAGGGGTTGCTACACCAAAGCTTTTTTTTTTTTTTTTAGAGGAAAAGATGAGTGATGGTCATGGGCGGCCAGTGGAAAAGTGGTATTTAAACTTCCTACCACAGGTTATGGTTTGATTCATGGTTAACACAACATTTGAAGAGGGAACAGATGAATGTCCCTTTTTTGACCACTTTAATTTTCTTTCTATTTTTGGACACAACACAGTGTCTCAACTGCCTAAAATCTAACCTTTATCCAAATTTCATCACATTAAAAAAAAAAAGAAAAAGAAAAATCTGTAGTAGATCCCCTCTGAGCTCTCCTTTAATATTGTCTCAGTCTGTCAGCGGCCATGTAAATCTCTAGAAGCAATGGAAAATCCTCTGGCAGATTTGCATGCATAATGACTTACACATGGCCCGGAGAATTTGGTTTCCAAAAAAGCTGGCAAGAGTGAGGACATGCTCACCTGTGTTGACTGCTGAAATCAAAGATATTCATTCTCTCTGACGTACAATAACATACACTTACAGCTTTACTTGTCCCTTGGCTTTGTATTCATTCTACTTTGTGCTCATCTCCCTTTTCATACTCTGGTTTATTCACAAAGTTGGAAGCGGAGATGTGCACAGTTTCAGAAATTGTAACAATATTAATAATTCAAATTTTCATATTTCCAGACTGGGTAGAATCGACTGTAATGCATCATTACGTTTACACTGGGCTGTGAAGTGAACGCAGAGCTGAAAACAATCTTGTTGGAGACGCACTCATTTGTCTAAGTCATTTGTTTGCACCTGTGTAAACCCTGTGTCTGACGTCTGTGTGTTTTTTGTGTTCGACAGACAGGGTCAGTGAGATCAGGCATTCCCTTTGGAAAGCTTGAAAACAAGAAACTAAATTTAGAATTCTCTTTGTGAGAATACAGATAAAAATCAAGCTGTGCCTGCCAAAGGTTGGGTGGTAATAAGAAGTAAAGTTGGGCTGGAATGATCCGGTGTCATGAAAAGGTGTCGATAATCATATATATATATCCACAATAAAGGCTAGTAGATGTCGGAGTTTCTATCGTCATCACTGGCGGCCATCTTGTCACAGGCAAGCTGATGTAAGATGAGTGATCAGCACGAACACAAATCCTTTTATCTCGTTGAAATCTTGACGGATTAACAAACAGTTTGGTTAAAAAAATGTTAAGTTGTAACATTTGCACTTCTGTACCACGAAAAAAAAAAAAAAAAAAACTTTAAGTGTTCATTTGTAGCAGAGATGTGTTGCTTGTGTAAAAAAATATTAATCTAACCTTATTATTTTTTAATTAATCGAGCCAAAACTAAAATGCGTTGTGGTCCGCTCTCTCCTACTCAGCCTCAAATCATTTGTGGTGTATATGACATTCTCCTTTCAGACGAATACAATTAGAGATTTGTATATGAAGCGTTCAGATGCAAAAGCCTCTAAGTGCCATTTGAAATTTTCTTCTAAAATGATCATTTTTATCAAGCTTGTATATTTAAGTTCAGTAATTTCACTTAAATGACAATTAATAAGTAATCTTCATTGCCATTTTAGTGAAATTACTGAACTTAAATATACAAGCTTGATAAAAATGATCATTTTAGAAGAAAATTTCAAATGGCACTTAGAGGCTTTTGCATCTGAACTCTTCACATATATATATATATATATATATATATATATATATATATATAATGTCCTCGGTCGTCCAGGCTTTAAAATGGCAGTAAATGGCTGTTCCTGTTTTGCAGTCCATAAAAGTGCATCCATCTTGGAAATGGGATTGTATAAACCACCACAAGATTAAAAGATTTCCCCAACTTCAAAATCCCATTTAACTCCTGTTTATCGCAGTTTACCTAGTATTAGCTAACTTTAACAACATTCATGTCATGTGTCAAAGTGTACATACTCTGTCATCCAGCAGGGGGAGCTGTGGTTTCTAAATGAACTTACTCTCCTCTCGGTTCCTCTTCTCCTGCTGCACAGTAAGCATCTCAGTGCACAACACCCCACCACTTTTACAAGCATCAACGGAGATGAATTTGTGTTATCAGGGCAAAAAATAAAAACAAACAAAAAAATCTTCACACACTTCCATGCCATCTGTCTGGTAATGGTGCCACACACACAAAAAAACCCCCATAAGGTTCAAGTTCTTGCGTTTTGATTTTCTGTTAGTGTCAGCTAAAAGATATCATTAACTGACTATATTCTGCTGCATGGCTGTATAATGGCGGTATGGAAAGATGAAGTGCTGTAAGTGTTTATTAGTCTGCTCTAGGATGACAGCAAAAATACCCATAATCCTTTCCACAATTTGTCATTTGTGTAGCTCGCCAAGATAATGGTGGTTTAAATGACATATAGAGGAGTAAATACTTCAACAGTCATATTCCTGAAACCCATTCTTCCCAAAAACTACAATTCTGTCATAATTTACTCAACCTCATGTCGTTTCATACATGACTTTCTAGTGTGGAACAAAAAAGAAGATATTTTGAAAATGTTATTATCATTTTAATTACACTCTAAAAAATGCTGGGTTGTTTTAACCCAACTTTGGGTCAAATATGGACTAACCCAGCCGTTGGGTTAAATTTTTACATTACATTTTTAACCCAGCATTTTGGGTTTGTCCATATTTGACCCAAAATTGGGTTAAAACAACCCAGCATTTTTTAGAGTGTACATTGACTTTCATTTTATGGAGGGGAAAAAACCCACTAAGATATTTTTCATATTCCAAGGAAGAAATAAAGTCAGACAGGTTTGGAACGACTTGAGAGTGAGTAAATGACAGAATTTGTATTTTTGGGTGAACTATCGCTTTAAGTGTATAGCTTCTCTTTCTCGTCAGGGTCAAATGCTTTTTGCAGAAACATCTGGTGTATCTAAAAGTAGCACTGTGGGGTGTTAAACACAACAACACATTTGATCATGGTACTGTAACACTCTTCTCTATTACACTTCCCACAACAAGAGTTTTGCCCCTCTGGAACGCAAAAAAACAAACAAAAAATAAACTTTTGTTTTAATATGGCCACTTAGAGCAAACATCCATTTTGGTTACCTTGACAAGATATCTTCTGTACAGTCTGAGCTATAATCAGTCTTCTGTGTTTGTACTGACGACACATTTCTGCCCGATCTCACACAGCTCATGAAACAGTTCATTAGTCAACATCCATTTATGATTCATGAAACCTCAGTTCTTTCACTTTAATAGCCATTAAAATAATCGTTCTACGAAAATGCTTGATTTTAGGGCTAATTATTATCATTACGGTTCAGTCTGATTAACTGTAAGATTGATAATGCTTTTTAAAGATTTATAGACAGCTTTCTTAAAGGGATAGTTCACCCCAACAATCTCTGTCATCATTTACTCACCCTCAAGCTGTTCCAAACATTTTGTTGAACAAAAAATTAGATATTTTAAAGAATGTTGGGAACCAGACAGTTGACGGTATCCATTGACTTCCATAGTTTTTTTTTTCCTACGTCGGGAGTCAATGGCTACCGTCAACTGTCTGGTTCCCAAGATTCTTTAAAATATCTTCTTTTTTGTTCAACAGAAGAAAGAAACCCGTACAGGTTATTGGGGGAAAGTGGAAATTGTAAAGGCACTGTTCAACAATAACACTTAGTGTTTGTTGTAACACGAAAATATTAGTTAAAGGAATAGTTCACTTTTAAAATTTTTTTTGCTGATAACCCTCATGTCATCCAAGATGTCCACGTCTTTCTTTCTTCAGTCGAAAAGAAATTAAGGTTTTTGATGAAAACATTCTAGGATTTTCTCCATATAATGGACTTCAATGGGAACCAAACGGTTCAAGGTCCAAATGAGAGTTTCAGTGCAGCTTCAAAGGGCTTTAAACGACACCAGACGATGAATAAGGGTCTTATCTAGGACCCTTCGAGTCATGACTCGGAAAAAAGATTTGTTAATTTTGATGAACGAGTTTGAACAGGAGAGTCACAAACGCTCATCACAGAACAGAGCAAGGCGAGCATTTGTGCTTATAAAACTTAAACTTTTTAATTTATTTTTGAAATGAGCGATCGTTTCGCTACATAAGACCCTTATTCATCGTCTGGTGTCGTTTAAAGCCCTTTGAAGCTGCACTGAAACTCTCATTTGGACCTTGAACCGTTTGGTTCCCATTGAAGTCCATTATATGGAGAAAATCCTAGAATGTTTTCATCAAAAACCTTAATTTCTTTTCGACTGAAGAAAGAAAGACGTGGACATCTTGGATGACATGGGGGTAAATTAGGGCATGGGGGCCTACTAATTGCTTATAAATCTCTTGTTATGCTATATTATGACCAAATTGAATTAAATCTTTTTGTTGTTTTCTTTCAATTAGCACAGTATGGTATTCATGGTATCCTATTTGAGGATAAATACTATATGGTATGGTATCCTCATTGAGCTTATATTAGTCAAAAATGACCATACATTGATTAAAAGAGATAATATTCATTGTTTAGGAGCATGTTCATGTTCACATGATGTGTGCTTACAAAAGATAAAGGCCTCGGACCTGTGTGGATACACGTACACTCGCGCTACAGAGCACTAATTATGGTATTACATGCTTTCTTTTTCACAGAGATGAACATTATCCTCAAATCAATGAGGTCTCCAATCAATCAGATCCAAAAAGAAATACAAACCCTGTCCTAATTGAAAGAAAACAAGTTGACAAAAAGATTGAATCCAATATTTGGTGATAAGATAGCATAATGCAATTTTTAAAAGGCCAGTCATATTTGACCATGAACATCAAAGGTGGTAGAGGGCTTTCAACCCAGCGTAAGGGTAAGTTGTATGAATTTGTATGATTTCATTTATTATGTACAATCTGCTTAAGTGATGGGATTAGGGGTGGGTCTTCATGCTTATTTATTTTCCCCATGAGATCAAGTTGGTACTATTTGGCATTCACCTTTTACTTGAGGCCATGATGCACTTTTTCAAAATAAAGGGTGTGCAAAATGATTTTGCAGATGCACGCTGGAAATAGAAACGTAGTAAAATGTTGAATACAAATATTTTTAATTCCATTCTGCTTGGTGGAACCCAAAGTTAGACATTATGCATTCAAGTAGTCTGTCTGCGTATGCATAATTGATGTCTGCTATGAGACACTAGCAGTCTGATTTGATAGGATGGCAGAGGAGCAGACGTGGGTCTCGCTGAAGACAGCTGGAAGCCTGACATGAGCTCTAATGATTCACATCAGGAGGTAGATATGGCCATCTCCATGAAAAGGATTTGTCGGAAAGAAAGAATAAATCACTGTAAATGGGCTGAAATCTCGACAAATTGCAAACATTGAGTACCTGTTATTCATGTTTGCACAACACGACCAGTCGTAGCCTCAGGTGGCACACTTACACACCGCCCCAAAACAGACTAGACACAAAACCACTAAGAGCTCCAGTCAGATTTCGTTCATTGGTAAAAGTATCCAGTTCTTGGCCAAAATTAGTTGCAATAGTACTGCAGGGATGATTTCTGTATGCCAAAGCCTGGAAATGAGCATTTTAGAATAGTTGTTTTTTGGTTAAATGCATGAAAAGAGGTCTGTGGTTAAGCTATTTTACCTTTTCAACATAACATACATCAATAAACCCCCTTGTGTGTGTGTGTGTGTTTTAGAGCTTTTACTTGTCTTGGTTGCTAACAAGTGTCTAAATGGGAATACAGAGGTTGTTGGACATTAAACATCCTCTCACTGACTCACTAGTTCACTTTCACAGCCTCATTGTGTTCATAATCGGGATCTTACAAACTATTCTAACTCAATCTTTTAGAGAAAAAAATGCTTTTATAGAAAGTTGTCGGAAGATTAATGGTGTTGCTTTTACATTTACAGTAGCTTTTTACTTCTGGTTATTGTATTTAGGCTTCATATTTCTAGCATGTTGCATGCTAATTTTGGGGCAGATTGGACATGCTTGAGTTACAGTTAAGTCAAGTCAAGTCAAGTCACATTTATTTATATAGCGCTTTTCACAATACAGATTGTATCAAAGCAGCTTCACAGTGATAACATGAAAGTAGCACAACACAGATCAACAACATTGCTAAACACTAAATAACCCCAACTGAGCAAGCTCAAAGCAAGCCAAAAGCAAGGCGACAGTGGCAAGGAACCAAACTCCATCAGATTGGATGGAGAAAAAACCTTGGGAGAACCCAGGCTCAGTCGGGGGCCAGTTCTCCTCTGGCTTACATATTGTTTGAATATAAATATTAAATATAAATATTGTTTATGAATCAAACGGCGCCATAACATATCGCAGGCGTTGAGTCGTCTCTTCACAGGCGTTGAGTCGTCTCATCACAGGCGTTGGGGCATCCGAAATCCCCGTGAGAGGCTGGACACAAAACTGGACCTGACGAACGCCATTTTTCTCGTCCCGAGATAACAGCAGAAAGGCAGATGGGAAATAATTAGCATAGCTGATGTTCATAATGATTTCCGTTATAACTCACAAACTCTCCGTAACCTGAACTCTCCGCAACCCAACCATACGCGCCGACCCGTTTGTCTAAAAGGCTGTCGAGCCCCACTGGTGCGTTAAGCAGTTTCAGTGGCAAACGGTTCCGTATGGCATAACAGAGGACTGGAAGGTAAGCATTATGTGAATGCTTGACTGAAGAGAAGCGTCTTTAATCTAGTTTTAAACTGTGTCAGTTAATTTGGTCATCGAGAGGTTCCAGGAGGCTAAAAAACAGTCAGAGGCATTCAAAAAATGTCTTTCTCGCCGTGTCCAACCCCTGGGGCTGCTGGGCGTGAGTAGCCCCAGTTGTCTGGCTCCTCATACCAAATACCAGCTGATTCTACGAGGAGTATGGTGGCCTCTAAAGCCTTATTATTTGGGATTTCTCTCCAAGACGTTTGTGACTGGCTGGTCGTCACAGCTCACATTCGTGAGGTTTTATAGTTCGGACCTGGATGCTGCCCCAGAAACTCAGGTGCTTAGTGCTAAGCTGACAACAGGCTGACACTTGGTATTCTCGTTCCCAATGCATCATCAATGCATCGTCTCGTTCCCTCGAAAGGAAATGTCTCAGGTTATGTATGTAACTATAGTTCCCAGAGAAAGGGAGCGAGAAGATGCGTTGCCCTGCCATACTTCCTGCATCCCTGTGATCGATGTGCTTCTGCAAATTTTGATGCTAATGCCGGTTGCACCGGATGTGCTTTTATCTCTTCCTGGTCATGACGTCAACTGCCCGTGCCGCTCATTCTTTTCATTGGGCTAGTTGACATAGATGCTTCACATGCATTCACACTAGAAGCGTTCCCAAAGCGTCATCGACGTATCGTCTCTTACCCTTACATACGTAACCTGAGACTTTCTCTATAAGGCGCATTAGCGCCCACCCCCTTGTTTCCGGAAGTATTTTTTTCCATTAATTTTTCCCATAGGGATTTAGAAAAATAGTTATGAGCCATGAAGAAAGCCAGCCAGCTACGAGGTGAATCACAACACTAAAAACTTTGAAGTAAATTTTTTTTTGGACAAAAAGACAGAAGTACAAGATTTTGTACTCAACTACTTTAGTGAGAGAAAAAACTTTAAGAAGCATTGCGAACAGCATAATTGAATTAATAAAGATCTAAAAAAAATCTAAAACTACTGATTTACAAATGTTGATTATAAATATATAAACTTAAATATATATTTAATTTTATTGTAAAATATGCATATAGTTATCCACACTAATTTAAGTATTTTGAAAGTTTAGGAAGATTTACTAGATCATGTCATTCACAGAGCTTCATGGGAGTGGACAGAGCTTTTAGCTAGTTTCGACTCTGATTGGTGTAATTTTCTGTACAGCATCATGGGTAATGCAGTTTTTCACCAGGAATTCCACTGTTAAACACGATTATTTTAAAAATATGCTGAAATAACGTAGGCTGATGTATTCTGCAGATGCAAATACAATGGATTAACAACTTCGTAGCTCACAGTACTGTATGTCTGTTTTTAAAGGTTTATAAAAAAATTTTTTTAAATCAGAGTTTTTACTTCTGTACTGTTGCACTCGATTGGACCAGATTTAAATTTGATAATCAAAAGTCCGGCAACATGATCAAACTTCATTGAGTTCCATCTCACATTTTCCTCTAAAATGTGGTTTTATTTTTCAATTCTTCAAAGTTATTGCTCTTTACTGTCATTAAGTGTGACACAGTTGGCTGTAGGCCTATAATTAGATGACATTTATTTACAGTTTATTATACAGACCGTTATCATTAAAGAGATATTTACAATATTTAGGCATTTTTAACAAGTAGATTAAATTAAGCTTCGCATGACATCTTTCAAGCAGAACCAAAGTTTAACAATCATAACAGAATGATTAGTAATTAAATACCAGCCCATATGAACTAATGTTAATAAATAGCTATAACGTGTCACTTGATCAAGTGCTATTGACAATATCCAACAAAAAAACTAGCATTACAGTACAAATCTACCAGGCCGCTGTGCCGTCAGGGCGCTCATTGAAAACGAAGGAGCGGGACCTTCTCCTGGTCATAGCTCGTGGGCCTGTCCTCTTGGTCAGGGTCAAGTAGATGTCGGAGGTGAGGAATCGTGGGTAGCAGTCTCTTTTCATCAAGCTGTAGATTTTATCTTGTGCTACATTAAAGCAGGACGTAGTCGGCTGGAGGATGTTTTTCTCAATGGCGGCCTTGGTTGAGTGGTCGATGTTGATCTGAGGGGTAAAGTGCAAAACGTAAAACATGAGGCCATGTAAAATTTTATTTGTAGGTATTCTGCACTTTGATGAAAGACAACATATTTACAATTATGCAAGAATTTTTGTGGGGCAACTATGATTTCGCCATATGGCTGATCTGTGTTTTCTTCTGCTTTTTGAAAATGCTATGAGCAGGAGATTCACCATAATTTGCCTTTCAGTTCTTTAAGTCTATTTTTCAGGGTTTTTTTTCATGTGAACAAAGTCTACTGTAACACTGAAAATCTGGATTAAAAAAAAAAAAAAAAAATGGATTACAAAAAAATGTAAATGTAACTAAACCTGGAAATAGACACAATTTTAGTATTCTAAAAAAAAAAACAAATAAAAGGTTTTATTGTAAAAAAATTAAATAAAGAAAAGATGTTGAAAAATATGCATTTCTTTCTAAGTAACTAATTTGTGATATATTTTTTTTGAAGGCACATGATGCTCGGCAATTCTGAAAAATCTGTTGAAAAATCGGTAACACTTTACAATACAGGTGCACTAATATGCATTAATTCATGCTTAACTAATGCACAGATAATCATGAGTTAATGTATAACTAATGAAGAACTAAACCATTAGTTAATGATTACTGCATCAGCAACTAATAAAGAGTCTATATGATTAATAGATTAAGTAATACATGCAATTAATTCAATGTCTCATTATGTATTAATTCCTTAATAACATATTTTATTAACTAATAGTGTAAATTAATGTGTTAATTACCACAATTAGTCAATTAGTCACTTCAACTTCCAGTTGTCTGCTTTAATTAATCATTAGCTAATGATTTGCAAAGGTATCATTATGTTATGACTTTACTTGTTGGGGCACATCATTATTAACTAGTCACTTCTTAGTAATTCTAGTAATTTGCACATGAATTTGCACTAACAATGAAGTTATTATGTATTAATGCATATTAGTGTACCTGTCATATTATCTGGAAGTTGAAATACAAGGCTTTGGCTCATTCTGGTAATTAACATATTAATTAACACTATTAGTTAAAAAATGAGTTATACTGGAATTAATCCACAATTACATATTTAATAAATAACAATTAATATATGAACTAATACATTAAACTCACAGACTCTTAATTAGTTCCTAATGTGGTAATCATTAATGAATAGCTTAAATAATCATTAGTTACACTTTAATTCAGTATTATCTGTGCATTAGTTAAGCATGATTAATGCTTACCAGTGCACCCATATTGTAAAGTGTTACCGAAAAATCTTTACAAAACATGTTTTCAATTTAATGACTGTAAAAATAAAAAAACAGCGACAGAACATTATCTGAGTCATAAGATATCATTAGTAATAATAATAGCAATAATATCTTAGTTAATACTTCATCAATTAATCAGACTCATTCTCCCTCTCTTGTGTCCAGGCCACAGTTACTTCTTAAAAACATTTCTCCAAAAGTATTACATCAGACTAACACACGTGTCTGTTGAACAACACTTCAGTGGTGAATTCTCTCAGATCTTCATATAGGCCGTTAGAAGCTTATTTTATGTAGCCACTGCTCCTCATTTATGATACAATATTAATGTTTTCCTTTCCCAGCACTGATAAGAAAAAGTTGGCTTTTAGCTGGGCAACATTTCAGTGTTTCAGTTGTTTATTCGCTGTCATTTTGGTCAGACAAGAACGAGTGGTCCCACTGCCTCATTTTCACTTCTCAGTTTTTCAGAGTCTATTTTCTCAGCTGTGTGGGTGTCTGAGGGGGAGTTTGCAGCCAAAAGCAGGAAAACCACACGGTCACATATCTGCCCCCAGTCATGCGGCCGGGGGCCGACAATGGCCTCTGCACAAACACAATGGTAGGTCTCTGATGCAGCGATGCACTATACCACAGATACCATTTAACACAGTCTTGTTTGTTTTTATTATGACCCCCCCATTGAGATTACCCAAAGCACTGCTAACAGCAATGTATTGTCGTTCGTCACCAGCAAGAAGGTGTTTTCCAAAATGGCATTGGTTTAATTTTTGTGGGGTCTGATAAATGTGTTGTAGTGTCTTAAATAAGTTGACTCAAAAGAGAAATTTCTTAAGAATTGGAACATTGTGCACAAGTTCCATTGTTGCACTGTTATGATACTTTTGCAGCTTGAACACTACAGTACATTCTCTTTTTATTTGAATTGTACTAAAGGGAGTTTTCGAGCCCGATCTCATGAAAGTTCGTATCTATAGCACGAATGTCATTTCTCGTGGCATTTATACGCCACAAACAGTTTTTGCGTGTATATGGTACGCGTTTTCCGCGTGCATATGATACGCAATTTTTGGCGTATACTACGCACAAACTCCCCACCCCTCCCCCCTAAACCTACCCCAGGGTTTTTTAGTGCGTAGCATATGCAACCATTTTTGGCGTATAAATGCCACGAGAAATGACATTCGTGGTATAGATATGCATTTTCATGAGACTGTGTTGGAGTTTTCACAGTGATGCCATGGAAGAACCATTTTTGGTTCCCCAAAGAACATTTGTTCTCAGTGTGAAGAACATTTTATTCATCTAAGGAACCTTTTTCCATTATAAAGAACCCTTTGTGGAATGGAAAAGGTTCCATGGATGTTAAAGGTTCTTCATGTAACCATCGATTCCAGTAAAGAGTCTTTATTTATGGAAAATAGAGACCAGGACATTCTTCTTCAAAAAATAATTAGTCAAATAATAAATTAGTCAATTAGTCAGCTGGACAAATTTCACAGGTACAGTACATGCACAACCCATTGAAAGCACTGTTTATCCTTCACAACGTCTTTTTTATTTGTGCAAAATTAAATATGGTATCCATTCCGTTTAAAGATCGTACTCTTCATGATGCAAATGTGGGCGTACCTCTTTGGGGGCTTCTTTATCGATGAAAATAGCGTGTATCTGTTTGGCTTTAGTCTTCAGTTTGGTTGCGGACTCAGTGGTTTTGAAGTCTTCGCAGGCTAACCAAAACTCAATGTTCTCCTCGCTGAACTCAGTGCGCAGGAATCGCGTGAAGACTTCAACCCCATCTGAAACAAGATGCAATAAAACATTCATTGCTGAATGCATGATTACATTTATACACACACACACACACACACACATGTGCATGCACACAAATGGACTACTGAAATACAGTGTTACCAACCAAAGTGTTAAGTTGCTGTTTCTCCTTATTATTTAAGGGTGGCCAACATCAGTCCTCGAGAGCCACAGCAACAAAAAAAAAAAAAAAAAAAAAAAAAAAAAGGGTTTGAGCGACAGGACTGTGGCTCTCCATGACCGACGTTGGCCACTCCTATTATAACTACTGAACTGAATAGCTTAAACAGTTTAATTCCTTGAATTATGCAGATTTTAATAATCAAATGTCTGCCTGTTCAAGTTCATCTTACAGTTGTTTCATTTGCAACCAACAAGCCAAAGAGATATCAAAAGTAACACTTCTTAGCTTTTCACTGTAATTATAGAGGCCTGCAAAATACTAATAGGCTACATTCTTTACTTTCATGCATTTTTGTTTTTCTGTAAAATTGGCTCAGAATTCAAACCAAATCTCAAATGTCACATACAGTATTACATTTTTTTTTTGGTGTTCGACCGACCAGATTTTCCAGAAAAACCTTAAAGCTACACTGTGTAACTCTTTTAGTTTATTCTTCGCTAAAAACACTTAGTTCTTTCAAACATATATGTGCTCATTAATGCATATTTACTTCGTTCAAGTAATAAAGTATTCTCGTGAGTGTATAATATGCCATTGAAAATCCATACGGGTAAGGGGTTCTAATGTCAGTCGCCATGTTGCCCCTCCATCTTGAAAGTACATTAGCCAAAGAGGGACATACCCGTTAATTCAACCCGGTCTCACCCCAAGACGTCATATAACTGACGTTTTGGGACGTCTTTTGACCATAGGGCCCCCTTAAACGTCGGTAGATGAGGTTATGGGATCCTAACTCTACCCCATACCTAAACCTAACCCTAAACCTAACCCGTCACCTAACTGACGTTAAAGGTAAAGCGTCAGTTGTATGACGGCCCGGGATCGCCATCTACCGACGTTTAAGGGGGCCCTAAAAAGGCTGATATTGACGTATGGTCAAAATACGTCCCAAAACGTCAGTTATATGACTTTTTGGGATGAGACTGTGTTAGTTAATTCAAGCTTCGCCTTTCGCGTTTACGTTTGAGTTAACACTCATGGACGAGGTCGAACTGGAAGCCATGTTAATCTTGGACTACAATGGCCACCGTAGGAGTTAAAACGAAATTGGAATTGCAAGGAACAGAAACCAATATTCCCTGAATGGTAATATACCATTTCACTGCTAGATGGGGGTAAAAATCACACAGTGTAGCCTTAATGAATTTTAGTCTAGACATCAAACAGGAAGTAAGACATTATATCTACAGTACATCATTTTTGTAAGGTGAAACAAAACATTCTAAAAATCATTTTCACATTACTCTGATAATACAACAAAATTGTGGTTGCAGTGATTGCAAAAATTTGAATAATAACATTTTTTAGTAAATTTCCTGACAGCCTTTGAAGTTCTTCTCATAAATTCACCACCTGCAATTCCAACCCGATCTCATGGGAATTCGTACGAATTTTACGAGGTGGCTAATTCGTAACAAATCGTACGACCTCACTCGTACGATTTTGCTAAATCGTACATATTTTACGAATTAGCCAATTTGTATGAATTCGTACGAATGACCTACCCCTGTCCCGCCCCTAAACATAACCGTCACGTGGGTTTAGACAAATCGTGTACGAGTACGAATTAGCCATTTTTGAATCACTCACACGAATTCGTACGAATTGGTCGTGAGATAGCGTAGGCAATTCTGTCATGAGAGCTTGCAACAATACATTCACAGACATTGCTGTATAGCAGATCTATACAGGTGGAGCTGGGGAAGGTGTGGGGATTCTGAAAGCTCACTGCAGGTGGTCAAACTTTAGACTAGAGTCCAATTCTCACAGTTAACTAACTGTTAACTATGACTTTTTGCCTCTATAAACTCATAATTACTGGTTATTAATAGTCAGTGAGGTAGTTGTTAAGTTTAGGTATTGGATTAAGAATGTAGAATATGATCATGCAGAATAAGGCATTAATATGTGCTTTATAAGTCCTGATAAATTGCCAATATCATATATGCATGCTAATAAGAAAGTAGTTAATAGTAAGAATTTGCCCCAAAGTTAAAGTGTTACCCTGCAGACTGCTGACAGAAACCCTACCGGTATTTAAATGTTGAGCCGCAGCTCATTGGCCGTTGCGTGTGTGTTGAACACTATGTTCTCACAAGCAGGTTTTCGCATAATGTGGTTACAATGGGATGCACACTTCTTCTTTAACACAGTATGGCAGTGAGAAGCATTTAACTACAGTATATGAGGTGATCGTACCTGAGTGACTCAGCAACTCCTCAAATGAATCACTCCATGACATTGCCATGTCCGGCGCAATGCTGTTAAAAATCACCAAATTAGTAAAGTGTTTTAGTGAAAGAAAAGTGCTTCATCATGAGTAGTGTCACATCTGAATACTGAATCAATGTGTAAACATCATAAAGGCTTACTGGTTAGGTTTAGCTGGTGGCTTCTTATCGGGACTGACATTTTCATGTGATCCAGACTTTGTCAGAAGAAGACTGAGTCGACTTTTTTTATTCCTGCAAATAGAGAAAGCTAAATATATCTGTTTCATCTCTATCTGTCTGTCTGTCTATAACAAACCCAAACTCACGATATTAGGAAGTATATCGTGAGTAAGGTCAAGGTATCATTTTGCATTGTGCATAAATGTATACATATGCAATTAGACACTTCATACTTCCACCATGCTAAACAAAGATTTGTGCCAACACACGACAGCTATAAGGGGAAGTGTTATAGCACAAAAGTCAGTCTAATCAACAGAAATCGAAAATTAAAAGAGTAAATAAGAGTTCTGGCAAAAATGTCTATTGCTTGTATACGTGACTCACATGGCTTTACATGCATTTCTAATTATAGCAATAGTTTGTTCTGACTTTAACATGTTTTCATCTCAGCAAAAAAAAAAAAAGGTTTTAGACAGAGCTGTGGTTTATACATTACCACAAATACTCTTAATGTTATCTTTAATTGTAAAAAAAAAGGTACATAAGTCTAACATGGGAAGTAGACACAACAACAGGTGTATTTTACACTTCACTACAATCTTTTTTTTACACTGAAGTGAATAAAATGTTGCTTTTCCTATACATTCCAAAAGAGCGAAATAACAATAATAAAAGACACATAGATTTGTGTTTGCTCACAACGATGAGCTCCAGAAATAAAGGAAGTCACACACAACAAAGAGAAACCTACCCAAACTTAATTTCAATGTACTTGCTAAAAGAAAGTTCAAAAAACCCCAGAGGCTGAATGTGCAAGATAACATCTCTCCTTTTCAATGCTTTCTGTGTTAATTTGAGAAAAGTGTAGGGGAGAAAAAACTGTACCTCGAGTGGTTCTCTTTCATTTCGCAGGCAAGCAGCTCGTCCTCACTGAGCATTTTGAAATATGCTTCCTCCTTGGGGGCCGAGAAGTTGAACTGAGGAAACAGAAACACAAAAATCTTCATGCTCTTCCCTCTAGTTGACACTTGTAGATCAACACAGCAGGTCCTCAGCTTTGTGTGAACTACCAAAAAACTGAAGCTCATATTTGAGTGTTAAAGTGTGTTAAGAGGTCATTTCCCATACCTGTCAAGATGACATCCTTTCAGGGAAACTACCTGCAGTTTATTGTAATTTCTCTCGAGTTTCCTTGCTGTAGTATATCCATCTGCTGGTAAAGTTTACGTATTGTTTTTGTTTATTTTCAGGCACATGCTTTGGTAAAGTTACTTAAATATGTCCTAAGCAAAAGCAGGATGGAGGACTGAAGACACTGAGGGCTGTTTTAGAATTTGTAATAAATCACTTCATCACAACCGCCATTATTCACGCCTTAAATACTGCATGTGTATTGCAGACACAAGGATTGATGTAGTTCTACATTTATTTTCTAATAATATGTCTGAAAACAATCAAAGTTAAAGTATTTTTCCTGTTCTTAGATAAGCATTATATTCATGTTAGTTACAAACGTAGTCAAATGTGACTAATTTTTTAATAATACTTGTCTTAATTATATCGGTAACACTTTACAATACGTGTGCACTAATAAGCATTAATTCATGCTTTACAATTGCACAGATAATACTGAATGAATGTGTAACTAATGATCATCTAAGCTATTCATTATTTATTACCACATTAGGAACTAATTAAGAGTCTGTAAGGTTAATGTATTAGTTCATACATTAATTGTTATTAATTAAACATGTAATTGTAGATTAATTCGATAATAACTCATTTTTTTAAACTAATAGTGTTAATTAATATGTTAATTACCAGAATGAGCCAAAGCCTTGTATTTCAACTTCCAGATAACATGACAGGTACACTAATCTGCATTAATATATCTTTAATTACTCCATTGTTATTGCAAATTCATGTGCAAATTACTACAATTACTAAATGACTAGTTAATAATGATGTGCCCCATCAAGTAAAGTCATAACATAATGATACCTTTGCAAATCATTAGCTAATGATTAATTAAAGCAGACAACTGGAAGTTGAATTGCATAGCTTTGACTAATTGTGGTAATTAACACAATAATTTACACTATTAGTTAATAAAATATGTTATTAAGGGATTAATACACAATGACACATTGAATTAATAGCAATTCATGTATTACTTAATCTATTAATCATATAGACTCTTTATTAGTTGCTGATGCAGTAATCATTAATTAATGGTTTAGTTCTTCATTAGTTATACATTAACTCATGATTATCTGTGCATTAGTTAAGCATGAATTAATGCATATTAGTGCACCCGTATTGTAATATATTACTTTCAAATGGTAAAATCCCACGATATGTTTATACACAGGGTTGGACCAACTTTTGCCTTAAGAACTGCCTTCATTCTTTGTGGCATAGATTCATAAAGGTGCTGGAAACATTATTGACATGATAACATCATTCGGTTGCTGCCGATTTGTCAGCTGCAATCCATGATGGGAATCTCCCGTTCCTCCACATCCCAAAGCTGCTCTATTGGATTGAGATCTGGTGGCTGGAGAGTTTAGTGACTCACTATCATGTTCAAGAAACCAGTTGAGCTTTGTGATGTGTGTGTTATCCTGCTGGATGTGGCCACCAGATGATGGAAACACAAAGAAAATATCCTCCACACCATTAAACCAACACCAGCAGCACCAGCTGAACCGTTTATTGAAGGCAGGATGAATCCATGCTTTCATGTTGTTTATGCCAAATTCTGAACGAACCCTCTGAAAGACTCATCAGACCAGGCAACGTTTTTTCGATGAATAGATGGATGGAAAATTGTAGCTGAGTGCTCAGACTTCAGAGTAGGCTTGAACTATCTCTACACTGTAAAAATAATTTATTTCCAATTTGTAAATAAAACAAAGATGATTGGTGTACGTTTTACAAGAAAATGCTAGATTTATCCACTTCAAAATGTCACAATTTTTTTGGTTATTTTTTTTAAATGATCAATTTCTGGAACAAACAATTTTGTTTTTACACCATTTTTCGTTATTTGTTAAAGGATCATAGAAATTGAAGAGAAAGACACCCTCCATATACCTACTGTTGCTGTTGCTTCTGCAGAGCCATTATAATGATGGACAAATCCATTTCAGTTCAATAAATGAGAGGGGGAATAGAAATGTCCTCAGACAGAGACAAGGGTGACATCTTCATTTAATCAACCGCCGTAGAGGCACACTGACAAAACCACACAATCCTCAGTGTACTTTTGAGGGCAGGATCTCAAGTGGCTCACTTAAAGGCTCTGGGCAGTGCTTAGTAAAATGTTTTCTTTTCAATACATATAAACCATTCACGCATGAGCAGAATGAAACACTTCTTACTTGTTGACAACTGTAACTATCTTTAGTTGCTTCCAGGCTAGGCCAGCACATTCATCAACAAAATAAATATATTTAGATTGGAAATACAATATACAAGCTATACTAGCAAGGTTTTGACGTTTTATTGTATATTTTGCAATATACACTCACATAAAGGATTATTAGGAACACCATACTTACACCGTGTAAGTATGTTTGATCCCCTTTCGCCTTCACAACTGCTACGTGGCAGTGATTCAACAAGGTGCTGAAATATTCTTTAGAAATGTTGGCCCATACTGATAAGATAGCATCTTGCAGTTGATGGAGATTTGTGGGATGCACATCCAAGGTACGAAGCTCCCGTTCCACCACATCCCAAAGATGCTCTATTGCAGGGCTATTCAATTAATTTGGAATTGGGACCAGTTCATGAAACTGAAGCAAAATAAGGGGCCGGAGAATATGAGTAGGCTAATTATGGTAAGATAACATACTGAAGGAATCAATATATCCTATTTTGTAAATGCAGAACAACATATGCACATTGTAATGCACTGACACATAGGCCCAAGGCATTGTTACATTAAAATGGAAATACAATGTTGACAGGCAACATCAAATGTATCTCAACCAACAAAAATAAAACCAAAGTGCATAATAGAATTGAAACAACAAAAGAGGAACAACACACAGGATTCGCATCAACGACAATAAACGCATATTTCTGTGTCCATTCATTGTTGAACTGTCTGTTCTCTGTCAACACAGTCAGTCAGTCAGTCAATTTTTCTTTTTTTTAAGGTAGAGAGAGACATTTCAAACTTCGTGTTTGTATCGACATTTATATAAAAATTACTTTGTGCTTGGCCAGCCCGTTCTCATCCTTTAACGTCATATAGAACGCTGTATGCAAAAACGGTGCTATACTACGCACATGGCCCTTTATCGTTAATATAACACGCGAACCCAAGACGTTATAAATCCTTTAGCGTGAATATGACACGCACACCCTACCCACACCTAAACTTAGCCCTCACAGCACGTGTTATATTAACGATAACGGGTGCCATGTGCGTAGTATAGCGCCGTTTTGTCATATAGCGTTCTATATGACGTTAAAGGATGAGAATGCGTTGGCTTGGCTTGAAAGTAAGCCAGAGCGTTTAGAGCACGGCACTAGAGTGTGACGCGAATAGGCGATTTTGATTGGTTATGTACCTGTTTTGCCTCCATGGCTTAAAAGGATGCATATCGTCTCATACTGCATGAAGGAATTTACAATTAACCATAGTTCTAATTCCGCACTCTAATATTATTTTTTTTCCTTTTTCTCATCAAAATGGATTATGTTTATCAGTGGCTAAATATCAGGCAGGGATAAGTTTGTGTGCATTTTGTTTTTTTACTTTCACTGTAACGAATAGACAAGAATCTCCACAACAGATTGAAGCGTGCGTCCGTCTGAAGACTGCGCGAGCCACAAGAGATCACTGTATCTGCACCACTGATTACTTTGATCACTTGATTTAAAAAACAACACATTTCAGTGCTAGATCGCCTTGTATTCAACAAACGAACTAAATGAGTGCTCTACTAGTTTACTGGATATTTTTTATTTATTTGTATTGGTAGGTTACATTCGTGCTGCGAGATGTTTCAAAAGTGATGTGGATAATTTCCACTCGCAAATTACGTCTAAAGGGCCGGTTCAAAATCCCTCGAGCCCAGAGGATGCCAATTGAATAGCCAAGGCTCTATTGGGTTGAGATTTGGTGACTGTGGGGGCCATTTTAGTACAGTGAACTCATTGTCATGTTCAAGAAACAAATTTGAAATGATTGGAGCTTTGTGACATGGTGCATTAACCTGCTGGAAGTAGCCATCAGAGGATGGGTATACATAGTGGCCATAAAGGGATGGACATGGTCAGAAACAATGCTCAGGTAGGCCGTGGCATTTAAATGATGCCCAATTGGCACTAAGGGGCTTAAAGTGTGCCAAGAAAACATCCCCCACACCATTACACCACCACCACCAGCAGCCTGCACAGTGGTAACAAGGCATGATGGATCCATGTTCTCATTCTGTTTAAGCCAAATTCTCACATCTGAATGTCTCAACAGAAATCGAGACTCATCAGAGTCTCGTCTCAGATATGTTCTCACTCTTTTTCCTATTTGTAGTGGAGATGAGTGGGACCAGGTGGGGTCTTCTGCTGTTGTAGCCCATCCGCCTCAAGGTTGTGCGTGTTGTGGCTTCACAAACGCTTTGCTGCATACCTCGGTTGTAACGAGTGGTTATTTCAGTCAAAGTTGCTTTTCTATCAGGTTGAATCAGTCTGGCCCATTCTCCTCTGACCTCTAGCATCAACAAGACATTTTCGCCCACAGGACTGCCGCATACTGGATGTTTTCCCTTATCACACCATTCTTTGTAAACCCTGGAAATGGTTGTGCGTGAAAATCCCAGTAACTGAGCAGACTGTGAAATACCGGTCAGTATTTCAGTACAGACCGGTCCATCTGGCACCAACAACCATGCCACACTCAAAATTGCTAAAATCACCTTTTTTCCCCCCATTCTAACATTCAGTTTGGAGTTCAGGGGACTGTCTTGACCAGGACCACACCCCTAAATGCATTGAAGCAACTGCCATCATGTGATTAGCTGATTATTGATAATTGCATTAATAAAGAAATTGAATAATTCTTTAGGTGTGTGTGCGTGTGTGTATATATATATATATATATATATATATATAATTTTAAACCCTCTGTGGTAAAATTATTGTTAAACAGAAAATGTTTTACAGCAGCATTTCATTTTATTATCTTGTAAAAATACTAGACTATGCAAATGTTCCTCTTTCATGTCAAATATTAAACAGTGCTGCTTTTGGCACAGTCTGACCTTCCTGATTTACACGCTAAAAGCATCTATTACCATAAAACAGATTTTCGTGAGGAACTGAAAAGCAAACATATTTAAGCTGTGAATGACAAGGACACCATAAAATTTGGAAAAGATTGCAAAGTAACATTTATCTACACAGTCAAGATATTCTTTCAACACTTCACTGGTATGGTTCCGCTATGAACAATTTTAATCTGTCAATGTGCATTACCATAAGAAATGTGTTTTTATGATGTAGCTATTGAGTTATTCAGAAGCTCTCCTCTTAGGATGTTGTTCATCAGTCTTTTACATCAATCTTTTACTCAAGTGTGATTCATTTGTTTCAGCTGTCAGATTCTCATAAGCTCTTGGCTAAAAAAGGGAAATGCGAGAGAGACAGAAATTGAAACTGAAATGTGCTGACGAGAAGAGCTACTTCCTGTCTTTTGCCCTGGTGAAAATACATCTACCGACACTGTCAAATGCCCTTTGACACCTGATTTGCATTCCAACTGCTGTAATTGTGCATTATCCAAAAGCGAATCATGAATGCCTTTCAAATTCCAGTTCACGTCCAATTGAATTCAGTCATAAATCAAAAAACAATGCATTCATTTATATTTGAAATTCATATGCCACCCAAAGAAATGAACATTTAAATTTAATTATAATGAAAAAAAGGTTGTTCTAAAGCTCTTGTTGAAGTCAAGCGTGGTACTGTGATAGGATGTCATGCCACCTTTGCAATAAGTCATTTTGAAATTTCAGTCTGTATTTATTTCAACTGTAATTGGTATTATTGGAAAGTGGAAGCGTTCGGGAACAGCAGCAACTCGAAGTGGAAGACCACGTTGAGACACAGAGCTGGATCGACGAGGTGCGGAAGAGTCGCCAGAGCTCTTCTGATTCCATAGAGTTCCAAACTTCCACTGCCATTAATATCAGCACAAAAACTTCATGGAATGGGTTTCCATGGCCGAGCAGCTGCATGCAAGCCTCACATCAATAAGTAGAGTAGTTTAAAGCACGCCATCACTCTGCTCTGGAGCAGTGGAAACATGTGGAGTGACAGATGGCTGGTACGGCTAAGTACGGTTCGGCGCAGCACAGTTCGCTTCGCTTTTCCACTGCGTGGTATGACTCGGCTCGGTTCGCTTTTGCTCGTTTGCTTTTCCACTCCAGTTAGTATCGTTTCAAAGTGGGTGGGATTATAGTCTGACCATTATAGTTTAACCGCTCCTTGGCAGTCAAGGAGAGGAACGTCTGCACTTCGTCCGCTGACCACATTCAGCCACTTCTTTTTTGGAAGTTTTCTTTCTTTCTTTTCTCTTCAAGCAAGTAATAACAGGTGCTACAGTGGTGGCTGTTACTGGCTATTTAAATCTAGTGGGTTTGATGTCTGACGATTCTGTCTAATCAGTGATCTGCAGTGTGTTCACATCACATTTTAATGTTGTTACGGTACACTTGGAACCTCAACAGAGGTGGTACCATTTAAACCGAAGCAAGACCTACCATAACATCCAATGGAAAAGCGTGCCATACCGAACTGTGGCGTACCGTACCATGCAGTGGAAAAGCACCAATAGAACGGGCTGACTTCATCGTGTGGTGGAAGAAGGATGGGGGTGGTATGGGCTGTTTTTCAGGGGTAAAGCTTCCAGTGAAGGGATAACTTAATACTTCAGCATATCAAGACATTTTGGACAATACTTTGCTTCCAACTTTTTGGGAACAGTTTGAGTAAGGCCCTTTTATATTCCAGCATGACTGTGTCCCAAAGCAAGGTCCATAAAGACGTGGTTGGATGAGTTTAATGTGGAGGAACTTGTTTGGCCTGCACAAAGTCCTGACCTCAACCTGATAGTACACCTTTGGAATGGATAATATGAGCCAGGCCTTCTTGTCTAACATCAGTGCCTGACCTCATGAATGCTCTTCCAAAGAAACACTCCAAAATCTTGTGGAAAGCCTTCCCAGAAGAGTGAAAGGGGGACCAACTCATATTAATGTGGATGTATTTAGAATACGATGCCATTACAGTGTCTGTTTGCGCAATGGTCAGATGTCCCAATAATTTTGTCTATATACGTAGTGTATACTGTACAGAGACATATTACATAATAAATAAACCTGAAAACCAAGGTGAAAAAATAACCCTTTTGGGTAACACTTTATAAGAACTGCACGCTATTAATCATTAGTTAAGCATGAGTAAACAGTTAATACATCATTTATAAAACATTAATAGACATTAATATGCAGTTTATAAATATAGCTATACATGCTTTTTTCTTGATTTATAAGCATATCTATAATGCGTTTAATGATTGTATTTTCATACTTTGTTAATGATCAATTAATAATTTCTAAATGAAGTATAACATTATTTGCAAACCAGTTGTTTAAGAGTTGTCATTCATTCATAAGACCACTTAGAAAGTGTAAGTAAATGTAGTAAATACAGGTAGTTATAAAGCATTTATTAGTGGTCAGTTAACTATTTTTGTGAGCTAATCTAAAGTGAGGACTATTCATGCTTTGTAAAGCATTTATAAAGGCGATTTAAAGACTCGTCAATCTTCTAAACAGTAAAATGTAACAAACACAACGCAGTGATACAGAACATAAAAATATTTAAAAATGCTTTACAAGGCATGACTAGTCCTCACTTTAGATTAGGTCACAAAAATAGTTAACTGACCACTACTAAATGCTTTTTAACTACCCAAATTAATCCTTAATTACAGCATTAATACATGTTAATAAAGCATTTATTAACACATTAAGTAACCATCACTATATGTCTGAATAATAAGATGTATGAATGTACATTTAAATAGTTTATTAATCATTTACTTACTCGCTCTAAGTAATCGTATGAACCACGGACAACTCTTAAATAACTGGTTTATAAAAAATGCAATTCTTCATTTAGAAATGATAAATTGATCATTAATAAAGGATGAAAATACAATTATTAAACAAATTATAGATATGCTTTTAAATCAAGAAGAAAGCATTTATAGCTGTATTTATGAACTGCTTATTAATGTCTATTAATCCTTTATGAATGATGAAGTAATGGTTTACTCATGCTTAACTAATGATTATTAGCGTGTAGTTATTATAAAGTGTTACCCACTTCAATATTTTGTGGGGCTTTATGAGAAAATTTAAATGAATTAGTATTAATGGTTAGTATTGGACTTATAGTATGGTAAGTTAAAGTTAATCAGCTTAAATAAATAAATCTGTATAATAATAATAATGGATTATTATTAACATTATAATTAGTTTTTTAATATTTGTGTTGGATTGAAATTTTAAATTGTAATTTACTTTTCATTCCAGTTAAACTTGAACGTGTAGGCCTATAAAAGCCAATTCACATTTAAATTCAGATTCATGAATTGACAGGAGGCCAATTCTTTAAGTTTGAATATTGATGCTTGAGAATTCTGTATCAGCAGATCTTCATCCTCAGTGGACCACTTTCATTCCTCCGAGAGAGAACCGAAGTGGCTTCAAAACGAATGGTTATTGGCCTGTGGTTAAAGGGACCCTCATGTGGTAGAGTCTGGCAAACTGCTCTCATCTATTCAAGGGAACTTCGACATCTGTGATCATAGACATCCTACTGTCTCCTTCTCATAGTCCTTTTCATAACTGCCTATTCATTATACATTTGTTCTAGCATTCCCTTTTCCTAGTTGCACATTAGAAGCAAACAGGGCATGTGTCTCTCTGCTGGTGCTCAGCCCCGGCCGAGGGAATGTCGAGCATTTACATTCATGAGTCATCAGCTGCTTTAAATATTATTTGCCATTCATTTTTTCTGAAACAACAAACGATTCTCTGCAATAGACACATATGACATTCAGTTCATTCCAATTCAATGCAAAGTTATAAGAAAAATGACATGTCAAACTGAATTTATGCTCACCATACCCTTATTGATGAGATGATATTTAAAATGGCACTAAATTATTACCATATTTCGGAATATTGTACTATGGTTTCTACAAAGAATACCATATTCCAATATGCAAAAAACAAAACAAAACAAAAACATGGCACTGCTAAGGTACTTTTCAGTAGACACCAAAATCATAACAAATCATCAGCTATTATCATCAAATAAAAAAAAAATTAAAAATGTTTGTTGTGTTATGATCCTCAGGATGCTTATAATAAAACCAGTGACTTTCAGTAAATTCATTTCCCTTGCAGTTCAGAGTAACCCCAAACACCTGCTTGACAACAGTGTTAAGACAGTGCAGATTCAAGTGACATCACTTCCTTTCTTACCAGCACATTTGACTTTGACTGTATCTGGATACAAAAAAGCCGCACTAGGCAGGATGCAGGGTTTTTCTCACACAAAAGATATTTTAGAAGACACCAGAAAGCCACTGTCAAAATAATATGGGTAGGGGGTTTTCAGGGATATGACACCTGATGAAAAACACCTGTTTTGCTAATTTACTGGAACAGATCAAATTCTTGACAAATAAGGGCCAACTTTATTAATGTTACTGGCTGACACCATCAATACAGGCTGATGTTTAGCAAGGACCCTGATGTGTCAGGGACTCTCCAACAAAACCTTCAATTATACACCGATGCATTGAAACAGGCAAACAATTGCCAACATTATGCTGCAAAATTAATGGATAGTTTATCCAAAAATGGTTCACTGCCCTTGAGAAGTAAAACTGCATAAGGTATTATTAAAAAAAAATACACACACACATACACAAACACAAGATTAAAACGCACATTTGGGTAAAATATCAATCATATAGACAGTGAGACCTATAGGGAGAATGAGGACGGAGTATGTCATGAGTAATATCCATTATTAGTCTCAATTAGTTCATTTAAGGCCTTTGTATCTGCCTCTTGAAAAGAGTTTTGCTGCCCACTACAGGATGACCTGACACAAGTTTCTCAGTCTGCTGATTCATGAATATTGTGTGTAATAAGTGTGCAATGGACTTAATGTACATTTTTCTGTGGCTCAACAGTAATTATTTAGCTATGTTCCCATGCGAAAAAATTTCAAACTGCATCCTTTTGCAGGTCTGTTATTTAATGATAACAGTTAGTTTTGTCCAGGTATTATACTCCTCCTTGAACTTGAGCAGTGACATGACAATTTTGGGCTAACCCATAAAGCATTTTATAAGTATTGACCTTTCTACTGTGAAAATGTTAAAGTTTTCTTTAATTTATTTGCTAAATGTAAAAGCTTTCACAGAAGCAGTTTGCTAAACACTCTTCACCTCCTGAGCAAGTAAACAACTTAGTAATTTCACTTCATCATCTTCAACACAGCAGCTATTGTCTGAATCACTAAATATCATTCCTAAACACTACATTTCTCTTAAATATTCAGTTGAAAAGCTGATATTAAAATTTAAAAAACACATCTTCGCAGTTGTCATACGCTGAGCTTTTCCCCAAAGTTGACATGACATGAAAATTTACATTTTGCACTGGTTTCATGGTGCATGTTATTCCACATTTGTTTCTTGCTACTTCAAAAAGTAAATAAAATCAAAATGTAACAAATTTACTTTCATATTAACTGGCTCAACCTACTTACTAGCAACATAAATTTGGTTGCAAATGCTGGATGTTGAAGGGAAATTTTCAATGTTCAAGTTGTAATGCTTTTTATCTCTGTTGTGCAGCTGTGTTCGATGAAAGATGAAGATGCATGCATAATGTGTTTATCTGCCGGTGAACGGCGGCAGAATGTCTTTTGTCTCAAATTTGCTATTCTGAACATAAAATCAGCTTTCAAAACTAGCTGTAAACACAATAATTCAAGTAAGAAAGCTTGACATGTATTACCCCATGTATCAGTAGTTGTCAAACAATGCTCAGGTCTCCCTCTGGGAAAATGGGATAATAAGAAACATCCAGCAGAATTTAAGTGACACATTCGAAGAGATTTAAGTGTTAAAATTTCAGCCTGTAGAGGAGTTAAAGATGATGTGTGTCAGTTTTCAATTCTAACTCTTATCCAGGCTTAATAGCCAGCCCATTCTCACCCCCAAGGCGTCACTTAACTGACGCCTTGGGAAGCATTTGGACATGCTTCAATATCTGACGCTTTAGGCGCCCTTTAGCGTCAGTTAGATGACGCCCTAGGATCGCGTGTACCCTACCCCCACCCCACACCTAAACCTAACCGCGTCCTCTAACTGACGCTTTCCTTTAGCGTCAGTTAGATGACGCCGTAGGATCGCTTCATGTAAGTGACGCTAAAGGGCGCCTAAAACGTCAAATATTGAAGCATGGTCAACAACGCATTCTCACCTTTGACCATGCTTCAATATTTGACGTTTTAGGCGCCCTTTAGCGTCACTTACATGACGCGATCCTACGGCGTCATCTAACTGACGCTAAAGGAAAGCGTCTGTTAGAGGACGCGGTTAGGTTTAGGTGTGGGGTGGGGGTAGGGTACACGCGATCCTAGGGCGTCATCTAACTGACGCTAAAGGGCGCCTAAAGCGTCAGATATTGAAGCATGTCCAAATGCTTCCCAAGGCGTCAGTTAAGTGACGCCTTCGGGGTGAGAATGGGCTGTGGTCAAAGGTGACGCCTTGGGGTGAGACTGCGTTGTAATAGCAGAGAAAACTGTAAGCCATGCGTAGCTTTATTCCCTGTGGCCAGTGTTGGGTAACCAGTAACTGATTAAATTATTCAATTCAATATTTTTCAAATCAGATTCGAAATATGAAATACTTGTAATTACTTGTACTTGTAATTTAAAAGCTTTATGGAATTGCACACAGACTGGCCACTATTCAAGTGACTACAATGACATGGAAAATTTTGAGGCAGCACATGCAGCATAAACAACAGCAACAACAAAAAGGAATCTTTTTATCAGTTTTATTTTTGTATGATTTAGCTTCCCATCAAGTTAAGAACCCCCTGAAGTTCCTGCCCGAAATCTGGTTAACGAAACATCTAGCTTACGACTGCAACAGTGTTGTCAAAATACAGACTTCGGTACAGAATCGGTACTGAAATTTAAAAAATGTGACTGTATCAGCATTTTACTTAAAAATTTTGCGCGCTGTTCAACAAATACTGAAACACCTCTGGTTTGCCATAAAGAGCCTAAGTCCCTCCCCTCCGCTTCTGGCTCGTGGACCTTATTTTGGAAAAAAATATGTAGTCAATGGTGAGAGAAACTTATCTTTTTAATCCATCTGAACTGTGCCCTGAATTACACATATGATGTTTGTCAATTTAAAAGATAATTCTGAAAGTCAAAAAAGTGGCAGTTTATCATAAAACAGAAGAGTAACATTTAGTTTTATGTGAAAGTCGCTCAATTAACTACATTTCCAATGAAGCGAAACAATGAGCGAGAACCGTTGCTCGTATGTGTGCAGTCGTAATAATGTTTCGTACGACTATAGGAAAAAATTACAGACGTTACTTCAGGAAAGTTTGCTTCATTCATTGAGAAAGGTATGAAAAGGTATGACGTCACATGTGCGCCTTTCGGGTTTGTAGTCTTTGTAATAAAGTATTTTCACATCTTATACCTCAACAATTTTACATCAAACTGCGACTTTCTTGACGTTTGATCTTTTAAATTGACAAACATCATACAGTATGTGTAATTCAGGGCACAAACGACATAAAATATTTGTTGACTCTCGCCATATTGACTACCATGCAATATTTTTTTTTTCAAAATAAGGTCCAATGGTCTTCCATCGAAGAGAAGGGACTTTGGCTCTATGTGTTCACGCCCTCAACGTATACATATCTCTGATTGGCCATTGTGTTCACGTGCTCAACATATCTGATGTAGTAAATAGATGTCTTTGACACTCTTCACTGAGTGCTTACACATACACGTGGGAGCATTTGAAATAAGGCGTCTATAAACGGATCTGTCGCCTGCTTTCAAATGCTCTCATTTACAAGAGTGTCTATTTACAACAAGTTTTTGAAGCGTTGATCATTGTAGTCAATCCAAGACAAACATTATTCGAGGTGCAAAAATGTTTTGCCTCCACACACACCTATTACAATCCAGGTGTTTAAAGCGGTCTTGAACTGACTTTTTAAATTTTATTATTATTGTCTGAGTTGTCAACTTATGACGTTCGGTTGTTTTTTACATTCAAAAACATCAAAAAGAATAAGTAATAGGCTATTTTCTACCCTAGATTTGAGCTTAGTTGAAAAACGCTCGGTTTTTATGGGCGTCTCACACTGAAGACTTGGAAGTAAACGCCCACTGCTGTGAGTGGATAACAGTTTTGCATATTATAATGAGTTTCAACTCACCCGTCGATGCACTTGGGGGAAATTGTTTTGAAAACGTCCAATGTTGTAAAATGACAACCGGAATGATTCACCCCATACATGTTCGATTCAGAGTCCGTGTTTTAATTCCTGTCGGATCTTCGGTTCTTTAATCTCAATCGGTTTTCTCAAACTTTTCAATGCTAGTTTAGATCCAGAGAACTCTACGGAGCAACAGGAAAATAAATACTTGCTGATTTGATTTTTAAACAGGTTTTTCCAGGATTAGACCAATGATAAGGAAATAAAATGTATTAAACAGCCTGATTTGAACGTTGCAAACATGAACCACAAAAAGGTCTTTAAAAGATTTAACATTGCTGCTTTCCCACAAGAAGTTTGAAAATGAGGGTTGTTAAATAGGCTCTTGTATAACCTTAAAATAAGTTCATATCATATTTTCGAAGAGTGATAAGCATCACTGAATAATTTGTGAAGCAAGAGATGGATACTGGCAACAAGAAGCGCAACAAACACTAGATATAGATGTAGAATCTTTGCTCAGAGGTAAAAGAGAGGAAATGAAGTGATGTGAGCAATGCCATTATTTGGAATAACTAAATAATTATAATTGGAAAAATAATTAGGTTAGTTTTTGTAGTTCAAATCCTGTCTGCAATGGCATAAAGTTAAAAGCTGGATTTTTTTTTTTTTTTTTTTTTTTTTTAGCAGAGCATGTAATGAACAACTTACAACCATTCCCATTTTTAAAACCAGACCAACTCTGGATGACTAATCTGACAGCTGAGACACATTAATGTTCACTCTTCTGAAAATTATATGTGCAGAAAAAATAACAACAACTTTTCCCTCCTCAAGGAAATAAAACTGACAGGCATACCAGTTAAGCCTGGTAAAATTTGCATTCAAAACATTTAACACAACCTCTTATACAGAGCAACATAGATAAAAAAGCTCAGTAATTTTCATATGCGATGTGAAATCATCTGTTATAATGCTTTTCTGCATATAATGATCACCTTAACAGCTGCAAATTATACATCAGAGGAAGAGGATTGAGAGTGCTACAGCGAGAGTTTTTAGAGCAAGAGCAAACAAAATTGTCACATTTTAAGACTCAAATGAATGTTTTTCTTCAATTGGGAGTCAATAGGATGTTTCTAATTGGCACTAAATATAGGAGCCAAACATCTGTTGTGAAGAACAGGCCAGCGACACCACACTGTCATTTACTACGCTTACCAAGAGGTCAGAAAATAACTTCAAACATTATAATTCACAGTGAGTCACTTAACCAGCTACAGATACTCAGCTGCTCTGGGCTTGTTGCCAGTCCAGAAAACACAGTCAATATTGAAAAGCAAACTTCACCCGAAAATAAAAATTCTGTCATTATTTGCTTACTTGTTGTTCCAAACCATGCTGCTATGTTTGTGGAAAACAACAAAAAAGTTTTTTTTCTTTTCAAAATACACAATGACCACGTCTGTCAAGGTCAAAACGAGACAATCATAACAGAGATTGAAACTTGCCGGCCCAAAAGTTATTAAAGACATCATTAAAATGACGATGTCATAGCGATGTCTTTAATAACTTTTGGGCTAGTGTTGGGCGATATGCTCCATTTTCATATCGTCCTATCGTCAGCCTGTGAGATCGGCGATACACGATATTATCGTGAGGGGGCGGGGCTAACTTATTTGATTATTAACTTAATTATTTAGCCTACTCATTAATTTGCTTGTTTTATTAGCCTACATCGTTTTATATACGAGAATCTTTTTTCTATTTTGCTAGCAAAGGTGGAGTGTTTATTAATAGGAACAGGTTATTTCCTGGTATAGTGAGGTAAAAAAAAGAGATCCTAATCCTTTTGTTTGTCAACGGGAAATTTACGGACACATTAGCCTATCCTCATGCCGTTACATGCAGCATTTTGACAAGGGCCTATTTCTGCACGAGATGAAAACACGTTTTAATAATTTCTTGGGTCAGAAAGAGTCAGAGTTTGCGATATGTGCCCCCCTACCAGTGCGCTCTCTGCGCACTTCACATGCGCACTTCAGTAAGCACGAAGTAGGCCTACGGTTGTGTTTTAAATGCCGGGAGAAACAAGAGCAAGGGCCAAACGTCTAGCTGAGTCGATCGGTTTATACTTATACTTATGACTTGACTCTGATAAAGGAAACGTTTACATGACCACATGCATTGTCAAGTTTGTTCAACATAATCAGGTTAAGAACGTCGTCGCATGTAAACGCGCTCAATCTCTGAAAGTGAAAGTAAAAACGGACTGCTTTCGGCATCTGCATTAACGCCGCGTTCCCTCAGAGACGACGATGATAACGGTAACTATAGGCTAATACTATTTTAGTGATATTATTATTAATACTATTTAGTAATTGTATTGTTTTTGGTGTTAGTGTCATTAAACGTTTTGTTAATGTGTTACAGAAACAAATACTGACGAACAACGATGCCGTTTTCATCTTGGATCTGTAGGAAATTGAATTTTGCGTCTGTTAAAACGAGCACACTTGATAATTTGTGAATGGATCACCTTGCAATTAAATTTTGATGTGGGATGTTTTTTAGTCTGTTTTAAAAACATTCTCTTAGAGGAGTCCTCATTAGTGCGTGTGTTGTTGCAATTGTTATAATGTCGTTGTAAATTTAGACAAGGCAAATTAATTGTAGTTCCTAATATTCATTTAATAACAATACTAGCTTTATAATAATAATAATAATAGGCCTAATAATAATAATTTAATACATTATGGTAAAACGAGACAATTATCGTATTGATATCGTCAAAGGCATCTGCCATCGGCGATATGTCAGACTATCGTCGATACACGATACTATCGTCTATCGGCACAACCCTATTTTGGGCCATCAAGTTTCAATATGGAGGAGTGATCCAGCTCTCAGTTTTAATCAAAAATATCTTAATTTGTGTTCCGAAGATGAACGAAAGACTTACGGGGTTGGAACAACATGAGGGTGAGTAATTACTGACAGAATTTTCATTTTGGGGAGAATTATCCATTTAAGCCCTCAGTTTCCTTTGTTTCATTGTCTGGTATTGTTTACTGTATGTTAAGCGTGGTTATTTCCTGAGCTTCTTCCCTGTAATTCTCCTATGTGTTACTAGTGGAATATGCAACGCATTCTCATCCTTTAACGTCATATAGAACGCTATATGACAAAACGGCGCTATACTACACACATTGCACCCGTTATCGTTAATATAACACGTGCTGTGAGGGCTAAGTTTAGGTGTGGGGTAGGGTGTGCGTGTCATATTCACGCTAAAGGATTTATAACGTCTTGGGTTCGCGTGTTATATTAACGATAAAGGGTGCCATGTGCGTAGTATAGCGCCGTTTTTGCATACAGCGTTCTATATGACGTTAAAGGATGAGAACGGGCTGGAATATACTATGAAAGAGTCCTTTTGTTATCCTTTCTGATCGTGCGTTTACTGCGGCCGACAATTCTTATAAAAGAGGTGCAATTAATTGTGCTTAATGTGCACTTGTTGTGAAATTAAAGGAGTAGTTTACTTTTAAAAAAAAAAAACATTTGCTGATAATTTACTCACCCCCATGTCATCAAAGATATCCATGTCATTCCTTTTTCAGTCGAAAAGAAATGAAGGTTTTTGATGAAAACATTCCAGGATTTTTCTCCATACAATGGACTTCAATGGGAACCAAACGGGGAATGCAAACTGTTCAAAGGGCTTTAAATGATTTCAGACGATGAATAAGGGTCTTATCAAGCGAAATGATCATCAAACGATCATTTAAAATAAATAACAAAGTTTAAGTTTTATAAGCTCAAATGGTTGCCTTGCACTGTTCTGTGATGTGTGTTCGTGACTCTCCTGTTCGAACTCGTTCATCAAAATGAACAAATCTTTTCCCGAGTCAACTTGTTCATTTAGTTCGTTAAATGAACCAAATGACATGAAAAAAGATTCGTTCATTTTGATAAACATGAGTAAATTATCAGCAAGAGTTTTTTTTTTTTAAGTGAACTACTCCTTTAATAAACTATTCATGAAATAAAATATCACTTACTCAAAGAGAGAATATAACTTCTTATGAGTGTTGTCCTTTCAATTTTTTCTTGTCTGACTCACCTGAATGAAATGCTCATAATTATGCGTGTCTTTGTCTCTCTCAGGTGAGAATCACCTAATTATACTGTACATGATGAGGGCTGGCCTGCTCATGCCCATTCTCATATTGCCTTGGCAAACAAAAAATGTTTTTCACAATATAACCCAATTCACAGTTTTATGTGAACGATTAGGAGGATGATTTTCAGATCAATGTTAAGAAAAAACTCTAGGCCACAACATCCATTAGTCAAAAGTATTGTGGACGCACATTCCGTATGTGTTTTATGGCCTTATTTCAGAAACTTTCATTTTTAGTATTTTCAATAACCATAAATGAACAATATTGTCTCAAAAATACAAACATGTACATACATGTTGCTCACATATCATGGTAGCCCTGTTTGAATGTAATTTCACCTGTTCCATTAATATGTTTATAAGCAACTGAAAAAAGTATAAATGTCAGGGCATGTCAGAACATCTCAAGGACCCCAAACACACCTTGGTCCCCAGGGGGTTAACACGCTTAATATAAAGTGATCTTTGTAGGCCCGGTTTTACAGACAGGGCTTAGATTAACCCAGGATTAGTTCAATGAGATCATTTAAGTAACTTTTATAAACGTGCCTTAGAAAAAAAAAAAAAACTACTGGTGTGCATCTTGAGACAAAACAATGGCACTGCCACATTTTAATATATGTTACTGCAAGTTGCTTTCAGTTAAAACAGCTTAAACATGCATTTTAGTCTGAGACTAGCTTAAGCCTGGTCAATTAAACCGGGGGGATGAAGATGCATTTAAGTCCTAATTTTAGAAGGAATACTTATTCTAATATTATAATAGGCAACAATCTTTTTTTATTTATTAATTTATTTTACATTTTGCAACTTGCAGACATAGTCACTTAGTGTTCTCTTATGGAAAAGAGGTGTTTAGGGAGTATGGGGCACTCCAAAAATATCCACGCAATAGTTTTATTTCACACAATAATAACAGCATACGACTTTGGAACGACAAGAGGGTGAGTAAATAATAGCTGGATCAATTTTGGCTGTTCCTCTATGAAGCTAAACTAATAAGAATGGTCCTATGGAGAAAGCTTATGTGTTATTATCAGCCGAGACAATCCTCAGACAATCAAAGATTGAGTTAAAATGAGCAAAACACATTAAAAGCATTCAGTTAAGTGGAAAGCATTTCAGCAGCTCATGGTTTCCTCTCACTGACAACTGGTGTCCCTCTTTCTCAGAACAGATTCTCTTGTTCAGTAGGCATTGAATTGCTGCTGCACGAACAGTGCATTCACTCGGGGGCGATTAATGGAGATGATTGGCCATTTTATATCCGGTCTTTCGCTCAGCACAGACTGTACCACTGTATACCACTGAGAATACTCTGAAATAACAGGATCCCTCGGAAGCAACATTATCCTAGCAGAAGTGAATTGCAGTTCTGTTTTAGTCTTCTCTGCTCAGAGAGGGCATTGATTACAAGGATCTGTGTGTCTGCTAGGCCCATCTAAAAGTGAATGTACACATAGCAATGAGTTGTTTGTGAAATACTGACTGTTATGGTTGCTTGACTACACTATAATAAACTAAATGAACAAGATCAAGCTGCAGTCATAAAATGACGCACTCAATATGAGGTGTTTAGAATAAGACTGACATCAAAGATCTGTGTTTAATTACAAATAAGAGTGTCCACGTTAAGGAAAAATCTAGTTTAAAATATTACTTATATCAAAACTATTGATTAATTTCTTAAAAAAAAAATCGTAGATAAATAAAAGCTTATGCCAAAATAAAGATCCCTTTCAAGGGATCTTCGAACTGCGTTGTCAAACGCAATGGGAACGCTCTGCGTGATTGCGTCGTGAAGCGTCTGTACAATCAGTCCAATGAGAGAGTAGGACGTCAGGTGACGTCATCGACCAGGAAACTATAAACCACCCTTGAGATCAGACCGCGACACTGTAGCCTTCAGCAAGCGATTTCTGTACTCTGTCCTTGTCTATTTATTGTTGTTTGTCAAAGCAAAGAAAAGAAATATATATCACTATCTATATTAATGGCAAGCAATATTATAGACGCTGTGTGGTTCCCTGCCCTCGTTACATCACGGGTGGGGACACACATCAGCTATTTGTTTGGGAGTGGAGCATGCCAGCAGTCAGATCTCGAGGGAGCTGACTGTGGGCATTGCGAGAAGCTGTCCGCGAGGACGCTCCGCTCCCGCCGGGCGTTCTCCGAGGAGGACGGTTCGGTTCGCGGTCCCCGCGCGGGTCTCTCTGTTGCCGAGGCACGGAGACGACTCGCATTTCGGGGTTCACTAATGGATCTGACAGCGGGGGTTGGGACGAGCTCCGCTCTATCTCAGCTTTCACGTGCCAGATAGTGGACTGCGATTTCCAGTTCCGAGGAATTGGTATCGTTAGTGTTTTGTTTTAAAAAGAAACAGTACAAAACAAATAAAAATGTTAAGAGAAAGGCAGATGTTTGACTTTTAAATGAATGAATAAATAAGTCAGCTCATATCTGCTGAATAAAGAGGAGCTTTTAAAAGGAGGTTTTATTTATGCTTTTGCCCGTTAAAATTTTACTGGCTAGCTGAAAATTATGAGATTGAAAAATAAATAAGAGTTTTTAGATTAAATTTATTTTAAAAACTAGAAAACTCTGTATCTCAGCCTCCTCGTCGGGGTTTATATTTTATGTGTTTAATCCCCAGATGTCTAATTATAGCAATGTTTGGGTATTTCAGTGCCTCGGGTTAAAGAGACGCTTGCAAGCTTTCTCTCTCCCGAGTCAGTGTCATCGTTTTTAACCCCGACGTTACCCACCAGCCATCATAAATAATGAATACATTTTTATTAGGCAGCCCTGGTGGGTATGGAATAAGTGTGAGGAGCGACTCTCTGAGGAGGGTCGCAGCGCTGCCAGTTCGGTTGTTCCCGCTGGTGGCCACAGAATTATATGTACGTAATGTTTTTCCGATATAAAGATAATGGGAAAATAAAGATATAAATATTTCTGTTCTTCTGGACGCTCCGCTTTCAAGAAAACTATGAAATAATCCATTCAGCAGTGTTCCAGAGGTTTCTTCCTCACCAATGTTCCTGAGACTGCTGGACGAGAGCAGTCTCGGCCTATTAAGCTCCTCGCAGCACAAGGTGCAAACAGAACAGTCTATAGCCAGTTAGAGATATGCAAGATCTGAGGACTGTTTTATCTCTAAAAAAGCTTGGACAAAGAAGAAAGCCCTGACGCTGAGGCGGTCAGGCTTCTAAGGGTGGTCCCCTCTGTAGGGACGGTTTTGAGAAATCGTTTCTCCTCAGTGCCCTTTGCGGCGCGACTCTCTGAGGAGGGTCGCAGCACTGACGGTTTGGTTTCCCTGCCGGTTCGCCGTTTCAGGGCACCAAGGTCTCAGTGTCCCCAAACGAGCCTTAAAAAAGAGCAGTCAGTTCGGTTTCCCTGCCGGTTCGCCGTTTCAGGGCGCCAAGGTGCCTGCTTTATCCAACGGTCCTCCGAGGAGGGTCGTAGGAACTAAGCTAGTTAAGAGATAGGCAAGATCTGAGGACTGTCATCATCTCTAATAAAGCTTAGACAAGAAAATGAGGCTTCTGAGGGCTTCTCCGGGGCAGGGACGATTTTGAGAAATCGTTTCTCCTCGGCAACCTCTGGGGTGCGACTCTCTGAGGAGGGTCGCAGCGCTGCCAGTTCGGTTGTTTCCTGCTGGTTCGCTGTTCAGGACACCGAGGTGTCGGCGTCCCCATACGATCCTCCGAGGAGGGTCGTAGAGCGGTCAGTTCGGTTGCTCCCTGTCGGTTCGCCGCTTCAGGGCACCGAAATGATTGTTCAAGCAAATCCAGAGGCCAGTCTAGAGAGACTGGTTCCCCTAGTAGAATTTCTGGCAGCATAAAAACTACTGCCACACATTTCTCAGTGGGTCCTGCACACTATAGAAAATGGTTTCAGAATTCAGTTCGGTTCTTGTCCGCCCAGATTTCTAGGGGTCCTCCTCGTAGTGGTGGACCCGAGCAGGCTTTGGTTATGGAGCAGGAAGTATTGACACTTCTGTAAAAGGAGCTGTAGAAGGGATTCCTCCTCCCAGCAGACAGCCATTACTTCATTGTTTCTGAAAGAGGATGACTTGTTGCGTCCTACTTTGGACCTGTGTCAATTAAACAGCAGGTTTCAGAATCTTAAGTTCAATATGCTTAAATATGATTGTGTCACAGATTCAGTCCAAGGACTGGTTTCTCTCAATAAACTTAAGGGACACTTACTTACCTTTCCAACCTCATCACAGGAGGTTCCTGAGGTTTGCTTTCGGGGGCGAAGCATACCAACATCGGGTTCTCCTATTCAGCAAAGGTTCTCACCCCACATCTTTGTTTTCAATATGCGTGGATGCAGCTCTGGCTCCTCTGGACTCCAGGGGCCTCATGCATAAAACTTTGCGTAGATTTCATCCTTAAAGTGTGCGTACGCACATAAGGCAGAATTTGCGTACGCACAAAAGTTTTCAGATTTATAAAACCGTTCGTAAGCCAGAACCTGCGCAGAATTCACTTTATAAATCCCAGTCAGCGGGAGATTATGCGCACGTGCGTCTCCTCCCCGAAATAACCATATATGGAGATTACAACGCCTAGTTTTACTATGCATATCCTCATCTGCATATCATTTGCATATGATTATTCATCCACGTGATACCAAGTTTAACGGTACAAGACGTTAGGAAAATATGAAATGCGGATGTGCCGTCACATTATTACAAACATTTTTTTTTTTGTAGCCTATATCCTTGCCTTGTTTTTGAATGAATAAATCAAATAGTGTTAAATACATTTCAGAGAAAGTTTTTCTCAATCTTTTCCACTGGCCAAATAGTATTTTTAATTGATTTATATTTTAATGGATAATGGAAGAGATTTTAATGGAAGAGATAGACATGGTTGTGCATTATTTGCACGAAACAGTTTTCTCAGACAATCTCTAGTTAAAACATTAAAACACAGCATGCCAGAAGAAAAGTGTTCAAAAGCAATGCATCCACAACAAATAGGTCTATTTCTATTTATTGAATATATATATATATATATATATATATATACATATATATATATATATATATATATATATATTGTAACTTCAGTAATGATTTCATGTAGTTTAAGAGTTTAACTCCATTAATGAGAATGGCATATTTAATCTAAATGTTTATATCAGAAGTAAAACATAGTACCATTCTTTTATTTATTTAAACTATTATTGTGAATATGGACTGTATTTATGATTTGGACTCATAATGAAGATTTACGGTTTTACTCCATCTGCCGTTAGATTATAGGCTATATGTGCGTCAGTTTCACCAAACGGCCCAACGCGCGTGCTGGCGCGGTCATTTAAGAAGGGATGGATGTTTGCTTCAAGTGATGATAGGTTTGTGAAATTATATTTGTATTATCTTTCTGTAGATGTATAATTTTCTTTAGATTCTCTGTCTAATAGTAAGCAAAAAGACATTTGACTCCAGCTCACCATCGGTGTCGCCAAAACCCGTAATCTTCTAAAAGAGTGCGTACGCACGGTCAAGAGCATCCTTACGGTGCGCACTTATTTACGCCAAGTTTATTTTTTATAAATCCCGATGTGCACGTGGAAAAATGCGTAGGCATATTTCTATGCCCATTTTGTGCGTACGCAACGTTTATACATGAGGCCCCAGGGCATTTGCGTATTATACTATCAATGATTAATTGATCCTATCTCAATCTGAGCATGTGGCAGTTCAGCATTGAGATGTCGTTCTGTCTCATATTAAGATGTTGGGGGTTGTTGCTCAACGCCAAGAAAGAGTATGCTCTGAGGACCACTTTTCTAGGTGTAGCCTTTTACAGCAGTAAATGGGGTATATATCATGGCAGCTGCGTCCAACGTAATTACTTTTGGCCTTCTGTACAT
This sequence comes from Pimephales promelas, assembly GCF_016745375.1. The sequence goes on along the minus strand of NW_024121954.1, from coordinate 481,702 downwards.
GAGACCCATGCAGTGATGGCTCAGGACCAAGGGATTTTCTCTGAGGAGAAAAACGTTTTTCGCATGATCAAGGCTTTTCCTTCGTGCTTCGGTCTTAAGGAAGAACCTTGGTTCCTCGCCCAGGCCCACTGTTGGGGGCTTCCTGTCGACGCATAATATTATCGACGGATGCTTCCCTCACAAGTTGGGGGGTATATCTAGGCCAGTTACTCACTGTCAAGCATTTTTTAGACTGAAGTCTCTCATGGCAGCTGTGTCCAACGTAGTTACTTTTGGCCTTTTGTACATGAGACCCATGCAGTGATGGCTCAGGACCAAGGGGTTTTCTCCAAGGAGAAAACGTTTCGCATGATCAAGGCATTGCTCTATTTGGTTCTCCCTCACACATCCAGCTCTGCTTGGACTGGATGTGATCTATTAGGTGTGGTTAACACTACACCGGTACGCATTTCCTGATATCTTTGCTCCCGGGAGTTCACCCTTATTTGGAGTTTGGATACTGTGGCTTGGCCTCTGAGGGGGCCCGGCTCATAGAATCCTGTCTCTCGACTGAGGTCGTTGGGACCGTTCTCCAATCCAGAGCTCCTTCCACGAGAGAAACTATATGCATTGAAATGGAAATTATTCTCCATCTGGTGTGGGGAACATCACCAAGATCCTGTTAACTGCCCTGTTGGTACAGTTCTTGATTTCTTGCAAGACCGTTTCTCTGCTGGATTATCTCCTTCTACCTTAAAGGTTTACGTGGTGGCTATATTGGCCTACCACACCCCTCTGGGGGGTACTTCTATCGGGAGAGATCCTCTAATTACTAGTTTTTCTCGGTGGTACATGAGGTTGAAACCTGCACTGCACTCAGAGCACCGGCTTGGGATTTGGCCATTGTACTTGAGGGTCTGGCTTTGGCTCCCTTTGAGCCCATTGAAGAGGTTTCAGAAAAATTCCTCACTTTGAAAACATTTCTCCTTGCTGTTTCATTTACCGGAGATTTGCATGCCCTGTCGGTTGCTCCTTTATGCCTGGAATCTGCACCGGGTATGGTGAAAGCATTTCTATACCCTAGACCGGGTTATACTCCTTAGGTCCCAGTTTATTTTGTGGGGCCTTATAGTGCTGCAGGCCTTTTATCCTCCACCTTTTAATACCCCAGATCAGGAACGACTGAACCTGTTATGTCCAGTTCGGGCATTAGATGCCTACGTTCACAGAGCTGCCCTGTGGCGTAAGTCTGAACAATTATTTGTCTGCTTTGGGTCACTCAAAAAAGAGTCCCCTGCATCTAAACAGGTTATGAGCAAATGGATAGTCGAGGCTATATCTTTAGCTTATGAAGCGGCTGAACAGCTTTCACCTATGGCTGTTCGGGCCCATTCTACTAGAAGTATGGCGGCCTCTACGGCCTTTATTCCGAGTGTTTCCCTTCTTGATATTTGTAATGCGGCAGGATGTCCTCTCTGCATAAATTTATCAGATTTTATGACCTTGGCCTCTCCACTCCTGGGGCTAGGTTGCTTGCTTCTTAGTGTGCGCAAGGACTTCACACAGAACGGGCATTTCTCAGCATGGCTTAGTGGGTATGGGGTTCCCATCGCGTTTGACAACGCAGCTCTCGTTCCCTCTCAGGGAACCAGGGTTACATACGTAACCTGAGACGTTTTCTTATTAAAAATGTTATGCTTTCATTTCATTTTACTTAAATACACCACCCCAAAACATACAGCAGATATTTTATAGATAATGGTGACAATTACCAGTGTTGTTATTATTAACTAAAACCATAGCTATTAAAATAGTTTCTATTAATTGAAATAAATAATAAATGTAAAATACAAATATTACATGAAAAACTTGAAAATTAGAAATGCTGCCTTGGCAACTAACTGAAATTCAAAATAAGTTAAAGTACAACATGATAATAATAATAATAATGCAATATAAAACATGGTTAGCTTAATATTCAGTTAAAAATTTCATATATATATATATATATAGTAAGGGCAATTTTAAATGGAATATTAAGCTAACCATGTTTTAACATTTGACCTCATTTAATCTGCTAAATCTCTGAGACATTCTGTACTTTAGATGAACGCCGGATTCTCTACAAACAGAAGAGACTGTAAATGAAGAAACATATCATCTTTTTGATGTATCTTTTCTTTTTGAACATATATCTGCTTGTGTTTTATAAAACATAGATGTTTTAAACAATAGATGTGCCTTTTCAGAAAATGATGTGAGTTCAACTCACAATGCTGAAGGGGGCAACAGAGAAAGTGGAAATTTCGTTAACTGGGGAGGCTGCAACTACAGTCGCATCAGGCCATGCACTTCTCATGGAGCTTGAGGGGGGCAACAGGGAGAGCAGCAATCAAACTGCTCTCTAGTTTATCCATCGCCCTTCACTGGGCGTCATCTTAAAAGGCTCTTGCCACTGAACCCCAAGGGACCACTACAACTCTCATTCAATGGCCCCAACCGCGGACAAATAGTGGAAGGTGTCAAAGTGGTTGTCACATTCAGTGTTATCAGGTCAGTCTGCAGGATGCTCTAGGTATAAAACTATCACCGCCTCTACACTGGTAGCCCAAGAGTAGCTTGGAGGGGCAGGGGGCAGGATGCCCAAGGGCACACAATCGTCAACACAACACAACACAACATTGACACTGCCCATAGAAAAGTAAGCAAACATAAATTGTATAGACTACTACCTGCAGAAGAACCAACTGAGAAATTGGGCCTTCAATACAGCCTGCTATCTTTCCACTAGTTGTCCTGATTGGCAAAGGAATGCTCTATAGAGAGTTCTAGCAAAGAGGTATGCTGATGCTACACAGCGACCCTATAGCCAATGCTGGGGAAGGGTGACAGATAGCTGTCCACTCAGTTATCTGTCCACTCAGTTATCTGTCCACTCTGAGGAAGGGTTTATAGATGGATACTTCTAGATTCATACCTCACCTCCAGCTTCAATACGGAAGGAGTCAACAAAGGAAGTGGGCTTTTAGTCAAGGCAGGGCACAGCTACCAACACATATACATTTATTCATTTAGCTTTTATCCAAAGTGACTTACAAATGAGAACAATAGAAGCAGAATAGGACAACAATAAGATAATAAGATAATTGATATAGAATAGAAGACAAAGTGTTAGTTCAGTGGGGTTCTCTAAATCCAGCTCATCTTGGAAATTACAGACCGGTATCCCTTCATCTATTCGTCGCAAAGACACTTGAACAAGTTGTTTTCAACCAGATCTCTTCCTTTCTTACACAGAACAACCTCCTGGACAACAACAGTCTAGTTTCAAACTCAACTGAGACTGCCTTGGTCTCATTACATTACATTATATTACATTTATTCATTTAGCAGACGCTTTTATCCAAAGCGACTTACAAATGAGAACAATAGAAGCAGTAAAACTAACATAGGACAACAATACATACTGTAAGTGCTATAACCCCTCTCAGTTTAATTTTAGTGCAGTTTTTGTTAGTGCAGAGAAGAGAAAGTGTTAGTACTACTGAATCAAGTGCTGCCGAAAAAGATACGTCTTCAGCAGTTTCTTGAAAGTGGCCACTGACTCTGAAGCTCTGGTTGAGTTAGGCTGATCATTCCACCAGCAGGGAACAGTCATGGTAAAGGTCCGAGATAGAGATGTTGTGCCTCTTTGAGATGGTACCACAAGACGACATTTGCTGGCAGAGCGCAAGTTTCTGGATGGCACATAAGTCTGAAGTAATGAGTATATGCAACGCATTCTCATCCCAAGGCATCATCTAACTGATGCCTTGGGAAGCATTTTGACCATGCTTCAATATCTGACGCTTTAGGCGCCCTTCAGCGTCAGTTACATGACGCGATCCTAGGGCGTCATCTAACTGATGCTAAAGGCAAAGCGTCAGTTAGATGACGCGGGTAGGTTTAGGTCTGGGGTAGGGTGAGGGTTAGACGCGATCCTAGGACGTCATCTAACTGACGCTAAAGGGTGCCTAAAGAGTCAGATATTGAAGCATGGTCAAAATGCTTCCCAGTTAAATGATGCCTTGGGATGAGAATGGGCTGGAATATTTCTGATAGAAGAATGTCAGTAACCAGACAGTTTCTGGTCTCATTGACTTCCATAGTAGGAAGAAAATATACTATGGAAGTCAATGAGACCAGAAACTATCTGGTTACTGATATTCTTCTAAATATCAGAAAATCGACTGAATGGATTCGAAAACAGTAAAACTCAACTGTATAACTCTGGGGGAGTGGTAAAATGAGCCTGTTTCCAAAAAAAGTGGAGTATCCCTTTAAAGCCCAGATATAACACTAGTCTTATAAATGCAAAATGCAATTATAAAAGATTATAGTTAGATTTACGATGTTAATAGCTGTAGAAATGCATCATCACAATCTGTGAAAAGGGTTCATGCTCATAATCAGTGATTTTGAATTCTGACAGCCACTTAAATACATTGTCTATAAGAAAGAGCATTGATCTTAAACAAGCTCCTCAGTCTAGCATGCACTTGTTACAGTAAGTACATTTATTCTACTTAGACTGGTAGAGAAGGGCATACACATCCATCTCCACTGGACAAGCAGACATGTAGGGTAGTGAGAGCTCAGCACATGATCCGATGCTCTAAGCTTAAATGTCTGCATAAAAAGGACAGAGTACTGGTCGCTCTGTCACTTAGCAGTGTCCCATTCTTCAGACCTGCTGAGTGATGTACTAGTAAAAAGGTTGGGACAGTTTTCTCTATTACTGGTCTATGAAAGCTTCACAGTCCCTGTGGTAATCAGACACAGATGCCAATAGTGATGGATTCCTGCACCCGAAAGGCCCCTGGCCTGGACAGCGCACCCATACAAATCAGAATTTACATGCCAAGTTCCCTTGATCAATGCACATTTTCCCCTTAAAACAGAGCCTTCTTCATTTTCTCTCATCCAGCTGAAATTGAATGCCACTTTTTCACAAATTGAGTTCCTGGGTGGGTCAGCTCTTTGGGGCAAGTAGGTTGGAACATGTCATGAAAATCTCACACTGAGAAATGAGCCTGAAGCTTCTAATAAAACCAACGTTTCCAATGCATCTCTAATTAGGGTTTTATTATCCTGTTGTTGCACATCCTTGCTAATTAAATTGTGAATGTTAAGAGAGTTTTTCGGCTTGTGCAAACGAACATACCTTAAATAGACTATATTTGATGATGCACTCAGCAGATCCACAGTTGTTGTATATTTAAGCATTTTAAAAGTCAAGACTAACGGCTGCTCTAGAAATGGTTATTGTTTCGGCACACAATTGGAGATGCATAATAAAATTTTGATGATTTTCCCCTCATTCATAACCACGCATCATGCTGTTAAGATGCTGCAAGCCTTCGAAATTGCATTATAAAATGAGAATTCAATTACAGACCCAGCATCCTTATCTCTTTTGAATGCTTCTTGCTGCTCTTTTCTTTAATTGGTCATGGACTGTCTCATCAGTAGGCAAGAGCAGCTTCTTATGTGCACAAGATGTTATGAAGAGCCCTTTTTTTATCATTAAACATTTTTCAGGAAATTTTAACCACTGAATTACAAACGATGCATTGAAACTAAGCTGTCTTTGAAATGGTTTAACGTACTGAAACCTAAAATTACTAATTAGTACCTTTTACAAAGGTTTGTGCTATACAAACATGATTGATAACTCAAATTATGTGGCTTGATGAGTAGAGCTTCCCACTTTTGTCAGGCTGATGATAGAATGGATGAATTTGTATTTATTTGTTCCTTGCACAACCCTATGCTATGGCTTCAAAACACCATAGTGCATAATTTGTAAACTAATACATTTTGACGTTTACATCACGTAAATTTTCATCCGCTTGTTAAGTCGTAATGTAAGGAATACTGCTTCCGTTTTTAAGCCTCTACTCGATTCAGGCCATGTCCACACTAATACGTTTTCGTCTGAAAACGTATATATTTTTTCTCCGTTTTGGCCTTTCGTCCACACCGAGACGCCGTTTTAAGTCAACAAAAAACGAATCATCTGAAAAACGCTCTCCAAAGTGGATAAATTTGAAAACGCCGTTTTCACGGTATTTCAAGGTATTTCAAAACGATGACGTAAGTTTAGTCATGTGATCCATGTAGTACCAATATATATTCATGTTTATCGGTATTGTGCCTGTTATGTGTTATTCATTTTTACACTATTGCTAAAATATGTTACTTTCTATGTTACTTAATATGTGCTATTCCTACCCTATCTCACGACCAATTTGTACGAATTCGTGGGAGTGATTAAAAAGTGGCTAATTCGTACTAATTTCGTACGACCTCACTCGTACGAATTCATTTGTCCAAACCCACGTGATGGTTAGGTTTAGGGGCGGGGTCAGGGGTAGGTCCTTCGTACGAATTCATATGAATTGGCCAATTCGCAAAATATGTACGATTTATCAAAATCGTACTAATTTGTACGAGTGAGGTCGTATGAATTGTTACGAATGAGCCACCTCGTAAAATTCATACGAATTCCCGTGAGATCGGGTTGGCTATTCTTCATAGCAATACAAAGATGACAGATAATGTACTTACATTTGCTGTCCTGCGGCAAAACAGGAGAGCAGTTGCGTTTTAGACCAAACATAGGGTGACTGAATGCGACCTGGACGCATCAGTGATGGTGAGACATTTTGCTAAATAAAATGATCCTGTTATTGTGCGATAACATTATTATCTCAGTGAGCTTTTGTGAAGTTTCACGTAGGCGCAGTAAAGTGAATTTAGAAGTTTCTCATCCACACTGAAACGTCGGAAAACGGCTGAAAACGCTAGTGTGGATGGACGGAGAGCGTTTTTAAACGAAAACCCCGTTTTCAAATGTATCCGGATTAATGTGGACGTAGCCTCAGAGATGTATCCACAAGCGCATGTTTCCAATTAGCCTGGGTTGACTTCCTAGAAACTAATAGCAACACCCAGGCACGTTAGTGCCAAGTTTCGCACAGACAAGCACCACTCGCATTATAAAGGAATTCAATTATTGCACCTTTTTGCACTTTTAACTTTCTTCAGTGTGTAATGTTGCGTTTTAAGCAGGAAAAAGTTCGACAAATTTACAAAACACAAAGTCCACTCCAAAGGGAGTTATTCTCTGTGTCAGTGTGCACTTTTCCTCAACTCCTTGAAACACCTTCATTGTAGTCTTGAGTTTTCTTCAAGAAACGTACACGTCACAATATTTCTCATTTAAATAATTCCTTCCCAAGACATTATAGTTTTTTTCGATTGCTAAACGACAGTGAGCACGACTGGAGCTAAATGTGCAAAACTCTAACTACAGTCTGCCAACAGTCACCTGAGCACAACTCTTAACACACGGCTCAAAACAGGCTCAGTGTGCACAACACTATGCACAACCCTCACTGAGATAACACACACTGTCACTCAGAACACACTGAGAGGAAAAACAGTAGCACCAAACACCAATGTAGAAAATCCAAACTTTTCATCTTTGTTTCAACAATTTCACACTTCATACAAAGTAATATTTTCTTCAAAGAAAATATTGATATTTCATTTTCATTTGATATTTTTACATTTTTAGAACATAACAATTGAGAATTAGCAGTTTGCTTCAATAGTCTGTAATTTACAGAATTACAGTAATGAGAAAAAAAAGGTAGAAACTAAAAGTAAATACTGTAATACTGTAACCCTACCTCTCTCAGTCAAGCATTAGGCCACAAGTTTTCTGCCTTTCAGCTGAAATTGTTTGAAAATCAGCAGTGTGTGAAAGGCACAAGGCTGAAATTTATTCTTTTTTGAATGAGTGGTTCACAGTTTTGACAGCAGTGTGTTAGCATTTCAACAAAGTGCTGTAAATCCAATCCAGTGTTGTGCAGGTTGTGGTTAAAGTCATGGGATAAGTGTGTAGAGTTTTGAAAACTGATTTCAAGCAATGAAAAACGATCTAGAGTTTGGTCCACATGAACTGCTGCTGTGCAGACTGTAGCTAGAGTTTTGCACATGTAGCTCTAGTTGTGCTCCACTGTGGTTAAGCAATCGAAAAAGAACTATAATAAAGGAAAGCCAAGTTCACACTACAGGATTTTAAGCCCGATTTATGCCGATTTGCAAATCGTTGAGCTCGCCGACATGTCAGGGTGTTATCGCGTGCAAATCGCGGGGGATTAGCAGATGATGAACGCTTGCCAATCTGTTAGTATGAAAGAGCCAACAACGCAGCGGAAACGCTCGCAGACGCAACGCCGAGCCCAGAAAAAACATCTAGCATGCTAAATATCCAGAGCCGTCGCGCGACACCAGGTAAATCTAAGTTTTTATTTTTTTTGCATTTTTTTCTCAGAGCAGATCGTCACGCAAACAGTGTGCAGCACTAGTTTCTGTCTGACGTCCATATTCGCATGTTGTGTTCTCTTCCTCTCTGGGTATTGGCTCACGTGCTGTTTTGCGTTTTATTGCGTGGTTTTTCGTGACAAAACGTGTTTTGTAGACAAGATAGAATCGTTGAGTGATAGAGTTGTTGTCAACTCGTTATTTATTTGATTATTTTCAGGATTTAGACCGTAACATAGTACTGAAACAACTCTCATAGAGTCACAAATGATTTGCTCTTATCATCCGATCGTGGTTGTATCTCTATCTATCTCCGTGTAGTGAGTTAACTCCTGTTGTGGATCAATCACGTTGTGTTGTGTGGTGTGAACAGCTAAACATTGAGAGCAAGTCATGTAGTGTGAACCGTACAGCAGTGTTGTAGTACTCAAGACTCGGACTCGTCTCGGACTCGGTCTCGAGACCATATTTTAATGGTCTTGGTCTTGTCATGGACTCGTGTGCATTTGGACTCGGAATTGACTCGTACTCGAACATTTTTTTTTTTTTAGGACTCGGACTTATTCCCGAGTCCACTCGAGTTCAATTCAAAATATTTTTCATGATTATTAATGTATGTTAATAAAATATTTCTTTAAATTGATTGACACGCCCATTGATTGGTGATTTTCTAGTGCGCATCTGCGCATGACAAATTGTAATAAAATTACTTTCAACACCACCTACTATGTGGCCTTTTTACCCTAAACTGATCATATTTTTGAAGTAAATTCAGTAAAAAAAAAAGAATTTCTCTAAGTAAATTAGGTAATCAACCCTCACTGGTCTCGGTCTCGACTCGGACTCGACCATCTCTGGTCTCGGACTCGACTCGGACTCGACTCTCTCTGGTCTCGGTCTCGACTCGGACTCGAGTGAGGTGGTCTCGACTACAACACTGCCGTACAGTTCAGCCTGACGTTTTAAAATCATGTAGTGTGAACAAGGCTTAAAGGGTCAAGGCCTGGTTAAGTTGCATTAGTCGTGTGTTGAAACTCACGGTTATGGTAAGGGGCGTGACATTTCTGAAACACGCTCAAAGTGGTTGACCAATCATAAAACACTGGTCCAGCTGACCAATCAGAGCACATTCCGTTTTCAGAAGGAGAGGCTTCATAGAGACAGGAACTGAACAGAGTGTTACTGACAGACTGTGAAGAGAGGTGCTGCAATGTTGTAAGATATGTAAAAAATAATGTGTTTTTTCAACATTCAAAAAACCTGTTCCAGTAGACGCCAAAAACAAAATCAAGCCTTTGGAAAACTGCATAATAGTGAAATTTAACAAGAAATTAGAATTAGTAATTAGAAAAGACAAACCCCCATGAAACCTATGTGAGCTCAACTGGAGTTTGCCAAAATGTATTTGTGGTTATTTATTTGCATGAACAGTTTTTTTAGGTCTAGATTAAAATAATTCAAACCCATGCAGTGCAAAACTAGTCTTTCTCATAATTCAAAACCATACTTGCAGTGAAGTGCTGGAGTGGAGGTAGCGTCAAGCTGTGGGGGGCATGCTTTTCATCAGTAGCAAATCTTGTTAAAAGAAGAATGTGAACAACCATGAACAAACACCATATATTTTTTTAAAATGACTTGCTTGTGTTGGTTAAAGCTGGTCTATCTGAACTCCCAGCATGAACAGCTAACAAGTGCCCATCCTCTGGGACCAGCAAACCACTGAGCCTCACAAATGACTAATTTAAATGCCTCTACAAAGGAATTCAGGGGATCTATAGCACAACTCAAATAAATGCATGGTTGCAAGTAAAAAAATAAATAATTTATTGATTTGATTGATTATTGCAGTCAGAATAAGGTTCTACACCTCATTAGTCCAGAGAAACAACAGTTTTGTAATGGTTTAAGTTAACAATAATAACCCTGTGTAGAACAACTTTTGCATTGGGAACATGTATGATGCCTATTATGCCTTTTTCCAACCTCTTGATTTAGGGTCTAGAATAGGGTTTCATGCTTGTTCAAAAGCCACATTATTTTTCACATATTTGATATTGTTGCATCTCCCGCCTTTATTTTGTGGAATTATTTAAATGCGGACTATTGTGACATGTTCGTACCCGGAAGAAAACTAAAATAGAGGTGTTTCAGGGAGAGGCCAGAGCAACTCGATTTGGAGTGACTTTGTTTTGTATCTTTTTTATCCTCAAACAGCAACATTGCACACTAAAGAATTTGTAAAAATGCGTAACAGGTCCTGTTTAATATGATCTTTTCCAGTCAACAGTCTATAAAATGTGTATTAATTTTTTTCCCCCAAGGACAATGTCATTCTACATTACCGTTTCATCATTTTGGACTCTCTGCTGGTGCACAAAACCATACCCTCAGACACTGACACCTGAAATATCTTCTTGCCCAGATATGTCCTCAGTCAATTCTGCAAAGTGAAATCACTCCATGTTTCACACCTCTTTGAAGAATGATGAAATGGCCGTCCGAATTGTGACAGCAATTCGCTTCACTTCAGCGCTTTTCGGACAGGGTGGCGAGCAGGGAGGGCTTGCGACGGACGGGATGACACAGCTCCAGAATAGAGCAGATGATGAGGGGAGATCAGTTTCGACTGACTGATGTTTGTCCGCGCCAGTCTGAGTGCCATGCAGTCTCTCTCAGTAACAAGATGTGTAATCTTGCTCCAAGAGTGCAAGGCAATTTTGGTCCAATGTCTATTCATTTTTGTGCAGTGTTTGATTACAAGACTACATTGCAGAACATGAGCTGTAAAATGCTCACAAAGAAGCACTTAGGATAAATAAAAAAAAGCCTGAAACCACCTTTTGTGCATAATTGCTCCCATCTGAGACATTGGAAATGTACGTGGTTAAAGTGAAAATTGCTAATACACATCCTCGCCCTCGAGAGAAATGGTAATGATGTATTGTAACAATTTCTAAACCCTACATCAGGTGTTCCCAGAGCACTGAGCCACAAACATCACGGACATCTGCGAGACGCGCTTATAATTGGATCGAGCGTTCTCATTGCACACAGGTTTAGATCTGCATAGTTTGCATGCTGCAGAACAGACAGCAATTCATATTGTTTCTGTGTATTACAGAGTATTGTTTTCCCCGCCACGTCTCATAGGAATTCTGGTTTATAGCTTCTTATTCGCATTTATGGGTTAGAAAATTGCTGCAGGGATGTTACTTTGTTTGTTGGCTTCTGAATTGTGATTCACTTTGATCTTTGCCGTTAGTGCAAAAGATGTGAAATGCTGAAAGAAACTTCTGTTCAGATAAAACTTTACATGAACAAAGACACAGATGCAGCTCATGTGCAACGCTTTAAAGCGACCTGGTTGTTTGACTTGGTCTAATATGAAAGTTCATTACTAATCTGGGTAAACACGGATTACAAAACACACATTATCTCTGCAAATATCAAAGCTCTGTCTGAAAAGTCATACAGCAACAGCACAGTTTTTGATCTCACTTTTGGGGGCTTTTGAGACCATTAATATTTATTCAAATTTATAAGTGAATTCTTAGCACAGAAAGACCTCATGGTCAAATTATGGACCATTGATTTTTAGCTACAGCTATCCACACCAATTCAGAATACTGCAAACACCAAGTATTTTTTTTTTTTAATATTTAATCAACAGAATTTTTTTTGTAAAATGTCTCATAATGTTGCATAATTTCCCTCCGTTAAAAAAAACAGACAAATATGGGTTACTGTCACAATTCCTGTCTTATGTTTTCCTTGTCTTGTGTGGACTTTAGCTATTTCCTGTTCCGTGCCATGTTTTGTAGTCCGTTGTAGTTTTCTGTAGCATCGGGGCCAGAAATAAGTCGGAGAGCGAATCCAAATGCAACCACTTTTAATTAAATGAAAAGGTAATACAGGGTAAACAAAGAAACTCAGAACAAGAACTCAGAACAGGGCTACAAGCAACAACGACCGACAACCAACAACTGAAGCACAGTGGTATAAATACACAGACAAACAAGCTAAACAAGATAACAAGGGGGCAGGGCTGATTAAAAACACATGGAGAGACTCATCAACAAGAAAAACTACAACGGACTACAAATTAACGGAATAGGAAATAACTGAAGTCCACACAAGACAAGGAAAACATAAGACAGGAATCGTGACAGTTACAGAGTTAGCATTGTACCTACAATGGCTGTGAAAAATAGTTTACACAACTCAAATAATCCTTAAGTTTTATCAAAATAATTTGTGTAAGTGCTTTTATAAAATTATAAGCTTCATAATTCTGCTTTTAATCCAACAAAAACTGACCCCATACACTTCCATTTTGCTTCACTGTAGCCTCGATTTTTTTTATTTTTTTTTTATTTTTTTAAACAGAAAATGAGGGACAAGGAAAAATCATGTTTCGTGGGAATCAACATTTGTTTGAGTTTAAATACAGCCTGGTCTCATCCGAAGGGTCATATAGGTGACACCCTTTAGCGTCAATATGAAAAGTAGATATGTATATGGGCCAGAAGGCACCTCCTAGTGGTCTAAGGCTAACACTACCCCAGACCTAAACCTACCCATAACCGAAGCGTGTTATATTGATGCGAAAGGGTGCCATGTGCATCGGATGTAGATGCAAGTGCAAAAGTGTCACCTATATGACGCCCTGGGATGAGAATGCGTTGTTAAATATTGAACCTATAGAACAATATCCCTTTTAAATTAAATTGCATTGCTATTTTCTTGTTACACAAACACATGTAGCCAACTTACTATATAATCGTGTGGTGAACAGAAAGTGATAAAATCAATACACTCCAGTGTCAGATGCATAACTTTGTTAGCATAGCTCTTTAAACCCATCATATCAGCATAATGAGACCGTTATCTTTGAAATTCCCTTGCCTCTGCTGCCTATGCCGAGAAAAGAAATTAACATGCAGCAAAACCAGGTCACAACAAAATAAACTGACTGTCGTGATTCATTACAGTATCAAATCTCAGTCCCTGTTCCCTGAGAAACCACATCAGCTAATCAATAGACACAGTAGAAGCTGTCAGCATTAGCGCAAGAGGCAGACACCAGTGCATTATCCTTTTCACTGAATTTCACTGCATTTTGTACTGCACTGATAACGAGGTTCATTATCACTCTCAATGCATTAAGGCCTCGTTCATAATGATTCAGCCTCATTTTCTTGCTATATGAACCAATGTCAGAGCAGCTGCTTAGATGTGTAGCTTGCTAAGCTAACAGCTCATACTTTAAAGTCTAGATACATAGGGATCTTTTTAAGCACTGAACTATCCAAATATATAATTTAATAGTTATAGCTAACAATAATAACAAAACAATGAGTTTTTTGAATGAATTAACTCAGTTAAGGTGATTTCAACTTTTACAGATATAGCTATTTATGCTAAAAACAATACTAGAATGGGCCTATTAGCACTGCAATAATAAGTCCTAAAACCCAGACACATTCAACCGTCCTAAAGCTAATGGGATTTTTTGAATGGGTTTTTGCTAACACAAGCTCAAGATATTCTCACATTTCATTCTACAATGTTTAATGACTAAATAGGATTGCAGAGGTTCCCTTACGAAAAAGAAGTATATTTCAAGTTAATTTTATGTAGTATACTTAAGTAATGTTCAAGTATATTTTTAAATATACATTATGTAGTAAGTATCCCAGACAGCAAACTGACATTGAATCAACGTGGAAACAACGTCTCTCATGACATTGAAACAACGTTGATTTGCTCATCGAATTAACGTTGAACCAACGTCAGACGCGGCATTCTTCAAAGCTAAATGAAATCGAAAATTGGTTTGCTTTCATAACGTTGAAACAACGCGTTGATTTCAAGTTGATTTTCCGTTAGTTTTGAAAGAATGACGCGTCTGACGTTGCTTCAACGTTAATTCGATGAGCAAAACAATGTCAGATCAACGTTGTTTCGATGTCATATTTCCACGTTGATTCAATGTCAGTTTGCTATCTGGGATACTAATGTCACTATGTACTAGTATAGTAAACTTGTAAGTGTACTATTTTAAAACCACTTGGGACTAAATTGGCCCACTTTTAGTACATAAAAGTATATGTTTAAGTGTAACAGTAAGTGCACAACTAGTTCATAATTATGTATCTCGTGTGTACTGCAAGTGAATTTATGGGTATACTAGTCGTTTACTTTTTTACTGTAATACTTATACAAGTATACTTTGAATACTTAATTATACTTTTAAGTATTTGTGGATCAAAAGATTTAGTACAAGAACAGGACAAATATACTTGCTTTTCTCTCAGTATAAGTCAAGTACACTTAAGTGTAATTTGAAGTATATTTCTGAGAATTACATATAGTATATACTTCTGAGAAGTACAGGAAAAATAAACTGAAAGTATACTTTCTTATTTTTAGTTTAAAAGAAGAATACTAATGGCACACTTGAAGAAACTTCTTTTTCGTAAGGGTTGTCACACCGAACAGCTAAACCTATCACCTGTCCACTTTCACAGCCTTGTTGTGTTTATCCTCACACTCTCTCAAACTTTCCAACTTGTATTTTAAACACATACTGGAAAAGTTTTCAGAACGTGGTGTAGTTTGCTTATAGCCTAACTTTAGCTTTTTGCTTCTGCATTTAATAAAACAATTGGTGTTCATTTGGTTCAAATCATACATTTCTGTATTGGCCGTTTGTCGAGGGAAACAGGGTGATGCTAACTTCCAGGTTGGCCTAAAAACTCATCATCACGGCAGCACCCTATTTAACCAAATTTAAAAAAAGACACTGGTGAACAGCAGCATACACTATAGCTAGATATTTCACTATATTAAACAAACCGGCATCTGTTGCTATTTCTTGTTTCTGGGAAAACTGTTTTAAGCTGCTGCCACTAGCTTTGTTGAAATATTTATTTAGTTATAGCTTTTTAGTCAGAACATTAGCTTCTGTGAAGTATTTATATTATATTTGAAATACAGAACCATGCTTTTTGAGACTGTAGGGATTACTAGAGCACTTATTGAAGAGCAAAAATTATTATTAATACTTTATCCGATAACACTGTTCTGTCATCATTGAAAAACTACAGGAACATATGATTAAGAACAATATTAAAATTAACTACTGCTATTATATAATAAGAATATGGTAATGCAGAATAAGGCATTAATATGTGTTTTGTAAAAAAAACAGCCAATATCCTAGAAATATATGCGTGCAGGCTATGATCTTTACTTTAGAATGAATTATACATTTTGCATCATTCACATTCATTATGAAACTGTACACAGTATATTCTATTTATCTGGGAAGTATGAAACAAAACAGCTAATGGTGAAGTCTTTCAGCTGAGCACAGAGTGTTAGTTAATAGCAGTAATATTCCTGTGGTTATTCATGAATGACAGAGATTCTAAAGTTACCCATTATTCTCTTATTAAACTGCTGATCTGTTGATGACAAAAATCAGATCCTTTGTGTACTCAATGTTTTATAATCTTGCAACTTTTAACAAGCAGGGTAAAACTTAGAAACAAAGTGAATAAAAGTTTTTGCTACTTTGTAAGACTCCCCCTCCCCCATGTCCTCATTTCCACATGCATTGCAGAATGGGGGAAAAAAAAGTCATGAGGCAGCAACCTCCTCCATTACACCTTTCGTCAAACACACAAAAGAGACATGCTACTGCTGCTATGCATTATAATTTACTTTGTTCTCATCCCCCAGAAAAAGTTAATTAATAGAGAATTAAATCAACCTGCTTCTTGGAGTGACCCGGTGCTCATTATGGGCATCTCACAGGGAATCGGTTAATCAAAGGAAGCTGTTTGCAGAGGGGTGAGGAGAGTGTCCACATCTCCAGACGAAAACAAATAGATCATTAGTGCTGTGTTTTGCGTGCCGCCACCCCTAGGCGCTCGGTCTCAGTGGACCATAATGTAAATCAGGAAGGTCAACAGATACATGGTATATCATTCCTCACTCTGATGCGTGATTCCAGACAGCAAGGGCTCTCAAAACAGACTGCAAACCCTGAGGGGGCGTGGCTTTGATGTATATATGCGCCTATATATCCCTTTTTATGCTGACTTTCTGGCACCTAAAAAAGAAGAAAGTACAGGAGGCAGGTGGCTGTTAACACAACATAAACAGATGCTGAAACATGTAACAAATGCTGTCAAATTAAGATTATTTTATAATTAAAGATATAGGACATCACCTTACCTTTTATGTAAATTTTGTAATTGGGGATTTCATATTGAGAAAGAGACAAGGCATTTTAAATCCAATTTTTGAAGGAAGATTAGTGTCATCTGCTGGGAGTAAAAACTAACTAGTGTAACTACTAGATTCCTATAAAGAGGATTCTAGATTCTAGTTGTTTTTAGACATTATTGTCTCCCTCTTTTTGCAATGATATTTTGGTGTGTCACCCTACACCGCTGTGTGCTTTTTTATGCATCATGGATTATTTGTAGACTAAACCCCCCCAAAATTGCTCTTTTTTCATTTTTTGATATTTCCCATTATGGTGGTCAAACTGGTCAAGTGTTATTTTTATTTTATTTTTATTTTTTTTATGACCATTTCGCTTTTTCGAATCAATTCCATCAGTTTCGCACCTTTCGGATGAAATAGCGATTTTCTGAAACACCTACAGAGAATATTTCAATCGCCACAACAGCCTCTTAAACCTCTACAGACATGTCAACCAATATCATTAAACCAACATCATTTTCATTTCATTAATTCATTAATTGATCGATATTATGTTAATTACTTCGATTTAAATTTTTAACTGACTGATAGTTCAAATAAAATAAAAATAACAACATTTAATTTCACACATTTGTGGCAGGGAGATTTCTGGATCAAATGTTAATTTGCCCATCTTCCTTTAATTTAGCAAAAAGAGAGCATTTGTGATGTTTTACATTCAATCCATGAGATTCATAATTCATAGCTGTCTAAGCTTTGCCCCCAACTTTGATATGTAATCACTTGCAAGAAAACCCAACACTTTAATGGAACAGAGGAGAATACATTATTCACTTGAAATATTGCTGTCAGTGTTATGAGAATCTAGAGTCAATAACAGCTATCAGTGCCATAATCATCCTCTCTGTGGTATCGCATAAGATATAGAAAACGTCCAATATAGCTTCCATTCTAATCCTTAATTAAAAAATGAATTAACAAATGAATTGGATACATAACCCCCACCCCCCATTCATTTTTGGCAAAATATATGTGATTTATTGAGTAAACTAAACTTTTAACATAAGGGTCTTGAATTTGCGTTTGTCAGGACATTAAAAACATTTTTTTTTCATCGATGCAAATTTTATCTGAAGAATAATTCATGAAAAAGATGTCACTCTGAAAGATGTTAAAGTTGTGCAAAGCCAGATATCGGCTTATGTTATGAATCATAAACTGTCCAGAAACCATATTCTAATAAAAATACAAGTACGAGACACATCTTTTATATTTGATTCTATATTGGACTTCAAACAGTGCATTTGTGTCATCTGCACCCCTTGAGTTTTTATTCTGCATAATCAGACACAAATATGTTTGATGTATGAATAATATATTCAGATGGGTGTCTAGGTCATACGTGCAAACCACTGACAGTTTATTTCAATTATTAATAACTTCAATGCGATAGCTTGCACAGAGGCACATACAATACGTCAATGTACACATCAAATATTTATAATCTAATCCGTGATAATAGTGCAATCAACATACAAGCTTATTAAAAACTTGTGCATCACAATGTAATGTTTTTTATGACAAGGTTATCCGTTATGCTGGAGATTACAAAAGATAGAGATAAATGATAGAATCCAGATGAGTATGTGTTAATGTGACCTGTCATATCACTACAGGATGCTTATCCTCTGGTTGTTGTTTATTCAGTGTATTATAACCTTCATATGGGTGGTAATTTATCTGTGCATTAATAAAGTGTGGCTATGATTTGGCTGTGTGCATTTGAATAGAAATGTTACCGTGAATTCAGGATTAGCTGTTGCTAGTTCAAATAATCACAAAGTTAATGTTAATTAACTTACATTTTAGATACAATATTGCCAGTTACCATAGCTGTTTTTTCTCCCCGAATGAAAAACAAAGCTACGGCAGAGCAGCTGAAACAACAGTAGTGTGGTGTTTTCGACATAATAATTTCGACGAATGATTCAATGACCCAGGGTTATGCTGCATAAAGGCACAAAGACAAAGATGAAGAGTTCACACTATGAGGCAGTGGATACCGGAAACGACTCCGCTCGTTTGTGGACGCTCCCTTAGCATGCGCCTCTGAAGTATGAATGAAACTAATCCAATCCTAATGGGCTATATGCACGCATAAATTCCGCATTTGACGTAAGGATGCTCGTCCATTTCCGGTTGTGTAGATTAAAGCGGAGGAAAACCGGAGAAAACGGAATTATGGCAGAGTCTTCAATATTTACTGTCCTCCCGTCTTTGAAACGAAACGTACATACGTTTAGATGTAATTTTATATATAGTTATGTTTATTTAATATAATTTTAAAAAGAAGCATAAACACAACGAGGGGTGTCTGTTTTATCTGTTTTTGTGACTAACGTTTCATTAGTATAACCATGGAGTATAAAATTCAATATAAATTCTCGGTATTGCATTGGACTCTATGATCGGCGGAAGTTATCGAGCATCCTTACACCTTCACCGGAAATAACGCCGTGCATAGAGCCCATTGTTGTTGCGCCCTGAAGGAAGTATAAAAGTTACGCCGGCACACACTCGTGTTAGCTTTCTTTAGCAAGCGCTCTCTGTTGTTGTCAGTCTTATTTGGTGTTGTCTGTCTGAGATACAAAATATCTCTATAATGGCGATTGAACAATTCACAAAGTGTGTGAACCCCTGTCCTAGATATATAATGGGTGGGCACACACCTCATTAGTGTGTGAATTGTTTGGGAGTGCATCATACACAGGCAACTCTCGAGGAGTGTGCCTGTGAACACTGTGAAGCACTATCTCTTAGAGTGCTACACTCTTGCCTGGCTGTCTTTAAAGATGGCCAGGCTCGCGATCCCCAGGGTTTGGGACCTTGCAGACGAGAACGAGACTGCCCGAAGCACTTTATTGTTCTTTGTCTGAAGGTTCTCTGGCACTCATTCATGGTGCAAAAGCTCGCGCTGCGGCTTCTTCTGCCCATGATTAGTGCCCAGTGCTTGAGATATCTGGTTCTGAGGAAGTGGAGGTGCTCAGCATCGATGCGGATGAACATGAGTCTTACTTGCAGTGTTGTAGTCGAGACCACCTCACTCGAGTCCGAGTCGACACCGAGTCCATAGAGAGTCGAGTCCGAGACCAGAGACGGTCGAGTCCGAGTCCGAGTCGAGACCGAGACCAGTGAGGGTTGATTACCTAATTTACTTTTATTTACTTAGAGAAATCCTTTTTTTTAATTTAATGAAATTATCGTAGAGTTTAAAAAATATGATCAGTTTAGGGTAAAAAGGCCACATAGTAGGTGGTGTTAAAAGTAATTTTATTACAATTTGTCATGCGCAGTTGCGCACTAGAAAATCACCAATCACTGGGCGTGTCAATCAATTTAAAGAAATATTTTATTAACATACATTAATAATCATGAAAAATATTTTTAATTGAACTCGAGTGGACTCGGGAATAATTCCGAGTCCTAAAAAAAAAATGTTCGAGTACGAGTCAATTCCGAGTCCAAATGGATACGAGTCCATGACAAGACCAAGACCATTAAAATATGGTCTCGAGACCGAGTCCGAGACGAGTCCGAGTCTTGAGTACTACAACACTGCTTACTTGTCGGCTCATGTTCCCTGCTTATGCAACCCGGTCTCACCCCAAGACGTCATATAACTGACGTTTTGGGACGTCTTTTGACCATACGTCAATATTCGCCTTTTTAGGGCCCCCTTAAACGTCGGTAGATGAGGTTATGGGATCCTAACTCTACCCCATACCTAAACCTAACCCTAAACCTAACCCGTCACTAACTGACGTTAAAGGTAAAGCGTCAGTTGTATGACGGCCCGGGATCGCCATCTACCGACGTTTAAGGGGGCCCTAAAAAGGCTGATATTGACGTATGGTCAAAATACGTCCCAAAACGTCAGTTATATGACTTTTTGGGATGAGACTGTGTTAGCTTATGAGGAGTTATAAGAGGTTGTGACCCCCGGTTTTACTGTCACGACAACAATGTAACCGGCATTTCTGAAAATCCTCCAAAAATGTTCGGTTTTAGTGTCCTGATACTGGATTTCTGTATGGACGAATGGCTGAACCATGTAAAAAAAGTCACGGTTATAAAAAATACCCGTGTCCGTGTGGACAAGGCCTTAAATACACAGTGATTAAAGATACACATCTGACCGTGATGAAAAATCAAATTGGTCACTATGACGACGGACTAGTGGGGTGAAATGGTGCAAAAGTCAGGGTGAGATCGTGACAAAAACAGGGTGAGATCGTGACAACCTGACTGCATACTAGCATAGTCTACTTCTATTATTTTATCTTTATATGGCAGAATTAGAAAGTACGTTTTAGTCACATTAGTGAAATGTACGATAAATTAGTAGGCAAAATTAAATTCTATGCTAAATACAAAGATCAAACTGAAATCTCTTTAAAAGCAACTAGCATTCTTTTCGTCAGCACAGCGAATTAGCGTGACTAACTTGAACATTAGAGAAATCTGCATGTGGAACTTTTATGATCACATGCAAAACTCCCAGATGCTCCTATAGAAATTACTGGATTTTGTCAATCAACAGTAGACCTGAGTGTTTCGTTTCACTGTGAAGTTGTGAATTCATCCATGCATAATTGCATATTCTCTGAGTAGGTGCTTCTTTTGAATGAGCAATTACTCCACGCATTAAAAATGTATGCTCTATGTATGACAGTGTCTAGTATGCGATATGGATGTACTGCATTCACCATGTTGTCATTTTCATTTGACATACTAGCATTAGCTGCATCATTTCACTGCCATTTTTAACTTCTCTTCCATGACCTCATGAGACAGTAAAAAGTGCTGGGGAAATTGAAACTATCATCTGTTACATTTTACTAAGAAAAAAAAGTGTAATTAATTTACAGTAATGAAAATGTTAACGATTACAATGGGGGGTTGGATCTGAATATTTTCTGTAAAAATTTAGGATATCTTTCTTGAATAATGTTAATTTGTTGCTTTGCCTGTTTTTGATGTGCAATGCCTCTTGCCATTTACAGGCAGATTAGTAAAGCGATGCTATTCTGAAGCTATTGAGAGTTTCCCTTGTTTAAATGTGCAGCACACCACTTCTGCCAATTACATTAAACTTTGAGAGTTGCCACCATGGTGAGTGATACAAATGTGTTCCAGTGTTGGAAATTTGTATATTACTTCATCCAGAAATCAGAAAAGGGCTCAAATATAACAGTTCAGTGCAAAATTTTGCCAATATTAAAATGGTATTGACATTGAAGACTAACAATGCTATTGACATTGTTAGATGCCAGTGTTTCCTTAAGATTTGATTGCAAAAATAGTTTCATATAACTATTTCTTGTTATGATTTTAAATCTCTGATTTTAAATCTTTAGTCTGAATCTGTGGGGGCTGTGCTTTAAAATTAAATTATTATAATCTTAATTGAAGAGAAAGACTGACAGTAATCAGTGTTGAGTACTGTATAGGTTAACCCAGCCTGGTTAAAAAAAAGTTTGAAAATGATTAACAGTTGAAAATATCCATAAGAAATTTAGAAAAGTAATCTAATGTAATCAGTTACATTACTTAAATATAGTAACTGAAATAATTCAGTACTTCCATAACCTATTACATTTCAACACTGCCGGAAGCAGAAGTTAATCCTGGTACTTTGTGCCTGTACTATTTTATTAATGCTATGGCGCTTTTGAAATTCAAGCAGCTCTGCTAGGAGTTATAACATCCTACCTAGGAAAAAACAAACAAAAAAAAAAACTGGGTGGTTTGATGAAACTTGAGTTGTTCTTTTTGCAAGGTTGATATACTGTACAGTAGGCTACATGTACTCACAGAAGCAAGGTTGTTATTTTTAAAGACTTTTTACCCTTCATGGAACCCTAAAATAAAAAGGCATAAATGCTCTCTGAACCGAATCAAAATGCTATCCATGGGCTTCATAGATATGCATTCCCATCTGCAGAAATATGCACTGATAGAGCGTTCCACCTTTGGGGACCCCAGCATACAGTCCCAGTGGCAATCATTTCTATGAGAAAACCCAGGCGATTGCTTCATCCTCAAGTCATCAAGGGCCCTGTGACCTTGACACTGTTCAACTCAATCTTATCAGCCTGTTGTCCTCAAACTGTCTTTTAAACTCGAGTTTAGGTCCTCCGACTTTGGTTTTGAATAAATATGTTGGAACTGACTTGCTATTACTTATCTGCCCTTCTGGTTTGTAGGTTTTAATTTGTTTGCCTTCACTGATATCAAGTTTCAATAGAGTCTCCCACTACTAAAAGAAGATTTTTACGTAGATTATTATCATCCATCTGAACGGATTCTACACTAATTTAGGCAAAATCTTATTTAGCCCTGCTTCAATCCTTAATTAGAGCAAAACCAAGTATATCCGAGTATAAATGGATTCCCCAAATTCTAAGAACTCAAATGTAAGATTTCAAGGCATACAGTACCATATTGGATCCACAATATACTACAAGCCGAGTCGTAAAGTTGCGCAAAAGCTTTAACTAAAAGAATTGTGCAGTTCCAGGCACTGACGTCAGTCAGGTATTTCCTTCATTGTTATCGCAGACACTTAGTACGAGGTGTGTGCGCTCGCTAACGAGATGTGCCTTCATCTTCATGCCCATCAGAATCTCATTTGTGTCTCAAAACTTTTGAAGTTGTTCTTCAGGTCAGCCCCCAAAACCCACGCAACTTCAAAAACCATGACCTCGGAAATAGATCAACGCGAGCACCCTCCCCGCAGCGCTCACTTTCTCGGTTTTACCTTAATTAACCCACTTCGATTGAGTTACATTGGCAACATTCAACAATACCTTTCATATCCAGCCAGGGGAGAGCTTCATTTATCGGCAAGATGATCATTAGCAACCTTAAACTGGAAGAAATACTAATTAGAGACAGAATAAAATTTAAAAAGAGACTGAGCACTGAGGGAAACGTGCTATTCTTTGACTTCATGGAGGATATGAACGCCTGTCTGAAGGTCATGTGTTTGATTGCTTCTATTTCCTTTGCTTCGAGTAATTTTGGTCATTATTTCAAACATCTTACTTTCTTAATTTGGTGCAGTGTATTCATTTCTGAGTGCATAAGCTATCAGGCACAGAAATATTGCATTCTGGAAGTATTTACAGAAGCATGAACTCCAAACAGTGTTTTAGAATTGTTTTTGTAAGGATGAAGTTATGAGAGATGTGATTATTAGGCTTAAATGTTCTCGTTAGACCTGAAAATATTTGTTTGCGTTAACACGCCTGGGACTCTCAGTGCGTTTATTGCTTCTGTAATTGTATTGTTTGGTGATATATCACTGATAAATGCAAATTACTCTTTCTATTGTCTTCTTATTAAGATTTTCTGGATACACCATGGCTAGAAAAACAAACAAAATGTTTATTAGGCTTTGGTGAAGGTTTTTGTGACTTTTGATGTAGACACGTTCGTCATGTTAAGTTGTTTTCATCAAATATTCAAGGCTTTGAAAACATTGATGATGTATGATAGCACACATAGCCAATGTTGGAAAATGGTCCATTTCTTAATGCATAATTCATAAGCAAATCATATCAAGTAAAGTAAGCAACTGTCTGCTAGAAAACCGGGATATAAACAGTATATATATATATGTGACATATGTTGGGGTTGGTTTTATTCCACCAGGCAGGTTAAACATAGATAACTGCATGTGAAGAGTTCAGATGCAAGCCTCTAAATGCCATTTGAAATTTTTTTTCTTTAATGATGATTTTTATCAAACTTGTATATTTAAGTTCAGTAATTTCACTTAAATGGTAATCTTTATTTAAGTGAAATTGCTAAACTTAAATATACAAGTTTAATAAAAATCATCATAAAAGAAGAAAATTTCAAATGGCATTTAGAGGCTTTTGCATCTGAACTCCTCATGTCCAAATTTTTAACCTGCATGAACTGCATGATTAACCATAAGATTAATCAGCAAGATTTCCTAGTTATACAAAACCATGCTGATCAAGTAGCTGGCTGTGATGGATATGCTGGTTTATACATAATTTCTTTCTTTTTCTATCTGCTTGGCTGAAGCCATGCAATATTCACAAAGTGTCACAACTGGAACCATTTAACCATTTGTATCACTCCGCTTGTGGCAACTGTCATGGTGGTCAAGGAAATCCACCATATATTAAAAAAAAATACTGTTGTTGTGTCACGAAATGTAGTTTTAAGAGTTTTAGGCGAGAATGTAATTTTTTAGACCTCAAATTTGTGACGCATATATAATCATAGTGCCTATTTTACAATCTACTCAGATGCTTTCGCAATGCAAAGCTTGGCTAGTGCTTCATCACAATGACTCATCAGTACGGTCAGACTTTTTTGTGATTCAGTTTGGGGAAGACCTATTGGGAAAGTTCGCAATAGAGCCTGTCCCTCCAGGCGAGATGAAGAAGGGATTCTACAGTAAGCATCTACTTAATTGTACAGACGAAAGGCAGTGCAGAGCATTTCTTTTCTCGAGTCTTTTCTGGACTTAGTCACTATGACGGCACATCTCACAAACGAGCACACCCAGTTGGTGCTGAATTGCCAAAAGTGTTGCTGGGTAAAAATAACAGTTCCACTGAAACAATTTCAGAGGTTCCTGGGGCATGTTGCATCCTCTGCAATGGTGACGCCACTCAGGTTGATGTATAGGAGATTGCTTTAGCACAGTTTCAATCCTTGTGTTGTCAGGTACAAGCAGGTATGTTGCGAACAACTGGCCAGGTGCTCTGCTTGCACACAGCGCCATTCTCCTCCCTGAGGTGAACATGCTCCTTTTTTTTCCGTGTGATTTCCTGCGAACCCTGGATGTATCTTGCTTTTCAGCACTCTGAGGCACTCGAAGTCAGGAATTCAACACCAGGCCCAGTACTCGTGTTGCATGCCCTTTTTAGGTCAGTATGGGTAGGTCATACTGTTGCTAGATGCTCCATTTGTAGCAATTCCCTGATGGTGATCCCATATGAGGTGTTGTCCATGTTACGGTTTCCCTATCAGTAAACCTGTGTCTTCAACTCGATAGAGCCCTGTCTCTGCAACTGTCGCTGCATTTGTTGGTGCCAGATGGACCGGTCTGAGTATTTCTCAATCTGCTCAGGTACTGGGATTTTCACACACAACCATTTCTAGGGTTTACAAAGAATGGTGTGAAAAGGGAAAAACATCCAGTATGTGGCAGTCCTGTGGGCAAAAATGCCTTGTTGATGGTATAGAGGTCAGAGGAGAATGGGCCGACTGATTCAAGCTGATAGAAGAGCAACTTTGATTGAAATAACCACTCGTTACAACCAAGGTATGCAGCAAAGCATTTGCGAAGCCACAACACGCACAACCTTGAGGCGGATGGGCTACAACAGCAAAAGACCCCACCGGGTACCACTCATCTCCACTACAAATAGGAAAAAGAGGCTACAATTTGCAAGAGCTCACCAAAATTGGACAGTTGAAAACTGGAAAAACGTTGCCTGGTCTGATGAGTCTTGATTTCTGTTGAGACATTTAGATGGTAGAGTCAGAATTTGGCGTAAACAGATGAGAACATGGATCCATCATGCCTTGTTACCACTGTGCAGCCTGGTGGTGGTGGTGTATGGGGGATATTTTCTTGGCACACTTTAGGCCCCTTAGTGCCAATTGGGCATCATTTGAATGGCACAGCCTACCTGAGCATTGTTTCTGACCATGTCCATCCCTTTATGGCCATCATCCTCTGATGGCTACTTCCAGCAGGATAATGCACCATGTCACAATACAAAGCTTGAATCATTTCAAATTGGTTTCATGAACATGACAGTGAGTTCACTGTACTAAAATGGCCCCCACAGTCAACAGGTCTCAACCATGCCCATCCATCCAGGGCATCCCACAAATCTCCATCAACTGCAAGATGCTATCCTATCAATATGGGCCAACATTTCTAAAGAATGCTTTCAGCACCTTGTTCAATCAATGCAACATAGAATTAAGGCAGTTCTGAAGGCGAAAGGGGATCAAACAGTATTAGTATGGTGTTCCTAATAATCCTTTAGGTGAGTGTATGTTCCCTGATGGAGGGAATGAGTGTCCCTCCTACCACAATGCTTGATGTTTCACACAGGATAATGGTTGCCGTGAGGAAAATTATCAATAAAAACCAGAGAGATTTGTTCACTGGAACCTTTTCTGATGAAGGCAAAACTGACAATTTTTTGTCCACCAATTAAGTATTTTTGTTCCCCTTAAGCTGACTTCTTTGATTAAGTTAATGTTTTTTTGCAAATTGCAGAGTTTTGAATTCCCTATACATAAATGTAGGGTCTGAGAGAACTCCGGGAGAGCCTCTTTTGTTCTCCACAGTCTTGTCATGTCAGTTCACAGCAACATATTATTTAGCCTTTGAAGAATATCATGTCTTAAAAACTCACTTTAAAAGAACTTCATGCGCTCAGACATTTTACGATTCAATTTGGCTTTGACTTGAGTTTGTTGATTTTAGAATGTCAGAGGTCAACTTTATTCTCTTTTTATTTTTCAAACCTTTTATCCACTGTTTTTTTATTGCTGGTTTAAATCAGCACTTCATCTTCCCAATCTTTTCTCACTCATCTTTTACAAAATGCTAGCAATGAAATTGAACAGCTGTCTCGAATGGTGAATGCAAGACAATCAATGTTTCCCTCTGAGTCTGCTGTAAGCAATCGGCTTGAAAATGAGGAGCCACTCAGTAAAAAGGGAGTGTTTTTCTGAACCATAGGCAACAGAACTTCAACAGAACACACACAGGGTTTAATGTAACTTTTAATGTGTTATATAATAGTGCTCTTTAAAGTGGATACTGCAGTGACATTAAAGCTTTATGGAAATGCTGTTAGTTTGTTTGACCACATTTCAACTGATGGAATTCAGTTAGGAGCTGTCTTAATGCTAAATTGCTGACCATTTTGATGACACAATGAAAATGAATATGGGGTTTTCTTCAACTACAGAAATGATTATATCCTAGAGGTTCACTTTTATTAAAAACCAACTGTTTTCTTTTTGTTAAGGACACATTAAAACTGTATTGGACATTTTTTTTAACCAGACCTTCATCTTTATTTTTCTGTGACTATAACAAACCTTTTTTAGATTTTATTGTTGTATCCTTGTTAAAAAATTTAAATATATGCATCAATGTCACAGTTTTCATGGATTTTCTGCTTGTTTTCATCACGGGTTCCTTTGTTCTATAGTTTCCCATCACTCATCAGTAACTAATG
Organism: Pimephales promelas; assembly: GCF_016745375.1. Next base: position 453,797 of record NW_024121954.1, on the reverse strand, counting down.
GACACTAATGCTATTCATCACAGCTGTTCGTCTTTTAGTTAATCATCACTAATTCCTAACGCAGGAAGTTCTTTCCTGTGTTCTGTTCAGTGTCCGTTTTGCTCGTGTTTATGTTGCCTCGCATGTTGGCTGTCTATTTGGGTTTATTTAATCTTATGTTATACTGTCTTCATCGGATCTAAGCCTACACATTATATCTAATATAAACAAAGTGGACAAATTAATTAATTTGATAATTTTAATAAAGTTAGTGTTTGCTAGTTAAAGAGATTACTTGCAAATATTACTTTTGAGCTGTTAAAAATATCTTTATTTTAAATATCTTATTTTTTTTAAATAACTTAATATGTCATCTATGAGGTACCTTTTTAAATAAGTAATTTAAGTAAGTACTAATTTCCATTATTTCAATTATTTAAGATAAGTTAGAAATTACACTTTTTTTTTTAAATGACATTGAGTTTTGAGTGTGTTTTAAAAGAGTTTATTTAAAGCACAGAGGCCCTCTGTTAAAGATACTATATATCACATTGCTTGCATATCTAGTGCATTGACTGCACTGGATTTAGTTTCAAATTTATTCCTAGTTTGATTGAAAGCCTTTTAGGATTAAGAAGACTTTTTTTTTTTTAACTGCATCAACAGGACAACAACAGGGCAATCTTCAGCTCCAAGCTACCATACTGTAGCTCAATATACTGACATCAATAATCAAAAAGCAAAACATCTTTAATTCCTCAGCAGAATTTCTCCCTGAAACAAAAGACACCCATTTCATCAAATACACCATTGTTATCTTTCATGATAATGTCAAAGTCTATGATTAATCTCCACAAAATGAGATTATTCTTGTATTAGAAATATCTGTTATTTAACCAAAATGAAAAAAAATAATAATAATAATTTATAGAACGAAACAAAAAACAATGCTGAACTGTGCATAGCAACAGACATCCCAAGACGTCATATAACTGATGTCTTGGGACGTCTTTTGACCATACGTCAACATCCGCCTTTTTAGGGTACCCTTAAACGTCGTTTAGATGACGATCCCGGGCCGTGATACAGCTGACGCTTTACCTTTAACGTCGGTTGTGACGGGGTAGGTTTAGGGGTAGGTTTAGGTCTGGGGTAGAGTTAGGATCCGATAACGTAATCTAACCGACGTTTAAGGGTACTCTAAAAAGGCGGATGTTGACAAAGACGTCGCAAGACATCAGTTATATGATGTCTTGGGATGAGACTGTGTTAGGTCCTTCGAGCCACTAAGCCGGTCCGTGGTGGTAACAGAGAGGCACCTGGGCTTAATTGTGGCTGTGGCTTGGGGCTCAGAGAGGTCAGAGAGACTGGCTAAACTGAACGTCTGCTATAGCTGTCTCATGTCATCGATCTGTCTCACGACTAGATATCATCATATAGAAACTGTGTCTGTCCCCTAAATTAGGAAAATTCCAAAAACCCATTTAAGGGTAAAAATGTAATTGATGTTCAACAAATAAAAAGCCGATATAATACGGATGAACAAATGATAAAGCTAGGGTTGCTAAATATTCAATCCCTTATGATATGATTACAGATTATAGATGTGCTGTGTTTGACAGAAACCTGGATAAACCAGACGATTACCTTACTTTGAATGAGTCCACCCCGTAAGATTACTGTTATAAACACGAGCCTCGTCTGAAGAGGCAAAGGTGGAGGAAGTGTTGCTGTAATTTATAGTAATGGAGTTCAATGACATCATGTGTCAGGACCAACTCATTGTCGTATTCATACTCTAGATCTAATATTATCGCATGGAATCAATGTGGAAGCCATTGAAATTCTACAGCAGTGCATTGACATCTGATCATTATCTCGACTCCGTGTTACAAATATGTTAGACCTATCACTTCTGCCACTAAAGATTGCTTTATTAATAATATTCCTGATCAGTTTCATCTTCTGAGCATCCTGGATAGCTTAAGCCCCTTTCACACATAGATTCTGGAAAATACACGGATAATTTGACATGGCATTTGTCCCGGGATTGTTTGATTTCGGTTCATTCACACAGTGATTTGCCGGGATTTGTGAGTGTGTTCACACACAACCCGTAAAGATCCCTGAAAGACACATGATGTCACAATGGCACGAGCGTTATCACTATGACACACCCCTTACGGCATTGGTCCTGGCTTTTGTTCACACAGCTCGCGTTCCGTGACTGATTCAGGCAATGTTACTAGGTCTCCAACCATTGACCACAACATTCTTTTAAATAGACCTCAAAATGATGTTGGCATTAGTGGAATTTCATTAGCATGGTTTAAATCATGCTTATCTGACCGTTTTCAGTTTGTAGCAGTAAATGAATAGATGTTTTTTCGATCAAAATTTCAGTATGGAGTACCACAAGGCTCAGTACTAGGACCGTTGCTGTTCACTCTGTACATGCTACCCTTAGGATATATCATTAGGAAACATGACATTTCACTGTTATGCTGATGATATTCAGCTCTATATTTCTTCACACCCTGACGAAACTTAGCAATTCACTAAATTAACGGAATGCATAAAACTGGATGACTAGTAATTTCCTACTACTTAAAACAGAAAAAACAGAGATTCTAATTATTGGACAAAAAACTTCCTCACATACTAACCTAGAATACTGTCTAACACTTGATGGCTGCTCTGTCAAGTCTTCATCATCGGTTACGAACCTGGGTGTGCTCTTTGATACCAATCTCTCATTTGAAAGTAACGTGTCTAGTATCTGTAAAAACACATTTTTACATCTTAAAAATATATCTAAATTACGTCATTTGCTCTCAATGACAAATGTGTAACAGTTAGTTCATGCATTCATCACATCAAGGCTAGATTATTTTAATACTATTATGGGTGGTTGCCCTGAACACTTAATTAACAAACTACAGCTGGTCCAAAACACAGCAACTGGAGTTCTTACCAGAACCAGGGAGTATGACCATATTAGCCCGGTTCTGTCAAGACTGCTTTGGCTCCCTATTAAACATCGTATAAATGTTAAAATATTGCTGATTACTTACAAAGCACTAAATAGATCTATTTAGCATACAAACTGTCTAGAAATGATGGCAGTCGACAACACACTGAGGCGCTTTTGTCCCCAAATAAATCGGCCTTGGCGATATATTGGTTGACCACTACAAGAGAACGTATGGCTTCAGAACGCTCAAACAAATACATGACAAAACAGGAGTGTCAGAGCTCTGTCACAAAATCAAGAAGACAGAACTGAAAGAACTCTGATGCTCTCCTACTCAGATTATTAGGGGTTAAACTACGGCTTATGTTACCTTCCTATTATGGTATATATATATATATATATATATATATATATATATATATACACACACACGGATGGACCCAGTCCTTTATGTCGCCTTCCCCAGACTATATGTTAAAGCAAGATGATGCTCCTCTTTAGATCTGTAAGATAATGCCTGACAAAATCTATTGCCCCCCCCCCCACCCATGTATCTTCTTCAGTATGTGGTATGTGTATTACTTCCACTCTCTCACTTGTTTTCCCCCCGAATACTTGGGTAATGAAGAATGATTATACTCCTTGGTGAATGGGTGGTAGAGATGATAGATGAAAGCTAGGTGTGGTGAAAGCTACTTTTTTATTTGTTGCCTTTCCCAGTCTTTCAACTGATGTTTTTAAGCAAGGCTGCGCTCCCGAAGCTGGTTGCAAGGTTTAGCAGGGTAGACGAAATTGTTGCACTCCCCAGTTTTCTTTTTGAGATATGATAGTGTTACTTGGCAGCCCAATTTTTTTACCATTAAGGCTATCCTACCTATATTGAGCTTGTCAGATGAAATCAGGTAGTGAAATCAGGTTGAAGTAGGGTGAATCTGGTGGTCCAGTTTCATATATCATCTTCACCATCCTGTCTGGTTGGGTATTTAAGCAAGTTTATCCCTACTCCAGTTTATCGACTGGTAGTTGAAGTTGGGGAAAGCTCCCTGGCAGGGGCTGGCGTGAATAGAGCTTTGCAGTTGGGATCGGGTGTGGGAATTCCCACTCTCGTGCTTGTCATCCACCCCAATTGTCATTTTGGGTAGTGAAGTACAGTATATGAGTATTATGCTCCTTGTGTACGGATTGGCCCCCATCCTGACAGGCTACTCGAATGTTGGCTGGTTTGTATAGTGGTTAGCGACCCATTCTCTGTTACCTCCCTAGATCATTTGTCTGGAAGCTGGTAATTTTTCTTCGTTCAGACAGTTTGAATCTGATGACGTGTTTGCAGGCACCCTTTTACACACTACTATTGGCCACTATTGCCGTGAATTTACCCGTGCCTCGGATGCTGTTTCCGCAATAATGCATCCCTCAGACCAACAGCAACCGGCGCAGCGTTTCGTTCCCTTATCAGTTGCATACGCATTTCCTAAGATATATTATTTTGATTATATACAGTATAAGGTTTGTATTGAATTTTTATTTTCATTGTGTGTTTATACAATACATAACTATATATTTACGTATTTTTATTCTTTGATAAATATAAGAATCTTTTAATTATTCTTTGTGGTAGTTTGTAGGTAAAAGCCATGTTTATAAACCCAGGTGATCATTCTGAGCAAAGCTGAAACCAACTTAGTTTGGAAAAGTTTGATATTTTATCTATAACATTGACACAATTTAAAATGATGCTTAACTTTGCTAATACTTTTCTGACCACTGTTACTTCCACTTTAAATCCTAAGTGTAATATCAGGCAGTTTATGACACTGAATAAATCAATGTAGAAGCTTTGTTTAAAGGATGTGACAAAACTTGAATAAATGCATGCAGAGGCTATATACATGTGATCTGTATTTTGAAAAATAAAAAAAACTTACACTCTTTATTTATCCTGTAAATCAATTAGAAGCGACTATTGGAAATTATTTTATCAACAGCTCATGATGTTGCTGGTATCAGATCTAAAAAAAATATGGGAAAATTTTTAAAGTTATTAAAAATTAAATTTATATAAAATTATCATCTACATATACATGCATATTATATATATATATATATATATATATATATATATATATATATATATATAAAAAACAGTGATCGCTGAAGGAAACTGGAGAAAGGCACTAAATGAGTCATCCTGAACAGAGCTTTTTTTCTCTCTTTACATGTATTTCAAGACTGCTGTTCATGAATCATTCACACACACTCATAACTCGTATTGGTTTTTATACCTGTCTTGGGAAATCTGAATACCCTTCTACACAGCGCATTATGAGCCTGAAGGTTTGAATAGAGTTCTGAGAAAACAACAACATCCAAATGCATTTGTACCTTGCTTTTTACCATTTCTTGCATCAGAGATGGAACGCTTATGTATTATATGCGGCAATTTCACTGAAATAGCATCTGAATGTGAATTGGCGTAAGTTCTCATTATCCACAAAGGCACATTTCAACACTTTCTCTCAAGAACACTTTTGATCCTGGCAATCCTTTTCATTCAAAATCTCAAAGCACACAATCCCTTTTTGTCTTCTGTATTCAAGAACAACATGCATTAACTTCAAACATATTATATTTTCATCCTAATGTTGTTTGAGATATTCAGAGCATTTTCTTCTTTTTTTTTCATTTCAAAGACTCTAGCATTCGGGGAGTGTGGAGGCTTTCTTTTGAAAGATTCTCAATTAATGAGAAGTGAAATGCATTGCACAAATATAATGCGTCAAATTTCGCCTAAGAAATGCGATAATAAAAACTTTAAAAAACTTGAATACCTCTTTTACATTAATTTTAGGACTATATAATCAATAAACAATCAGTACTCTAATATTTGTTTTGTTTCTGGATATTACTTATTAAAACAAAGTTTATGCATTTTCAAAACATTTTTGGGATTGCTTCAAAAATAATAACAGATAAGTTCACATATCTTTTATGTGTAACTGTTGTTTGGCTGTTGGCCTTTCAGTATTTTAGCCAACAAATCTTCATTGTAAAAAGTGTGAATTTTAATTGGCTACATCCCACAGAAAGTTGAATTGAAATTAAATTTAAATTCTTAAAAATTTTCCCAACAAAACATGAATAACTACAATAATTTAAATGAATTAAAATAATGATAAAATTATGAATAAATACATTGATTTTAGCTAATAAAATACTTTAACTACAGTAATTATCATCACAACAGAAACCACAATCACCACAATAATAATAATAATAATAATAATAATACAAACATTAAAATTATGCTATTTTACTTATGCCTTTTAGTTCGATCTACTCCATCTTTCAAAAAAATATTTATTAGTAATACCATATAGTACTTTAGGAGCAGCTAAATAAAGTCAAAACCTAACAATCTTTTGGGTCTATTTTTAAGTTTTGGTGAATTGGTGGCTAATTATGGGACTGTAAGAGCTAAAATATGGTTCTTTAAAGAAACATTTCAGCCCACATTTCCTCAGAAGTTCTCTAGCATCAGGTTTATTGTTTATTGCTTGTAGTACACACACGACAAGTTGGGCTCTGGAGAGCCGCCGAAACGTATTCCAAGGATGAAGCCAACCCATCACACCGCTAACCTGTGAGGTCTAATAACCACAAAGTTGACCTTCCTGATCCCAATCTCCCATACGACCTTTCCCTTACATTCACAGTCCACCAACAGACCAGCTCTCCTGACAATAACCGTGTCTTCCAACTGCTAGAGGTTTCACTCTCCATCTCTCTTATTTTCACCCAATTGTTCATTTCTTTTCTTGTTCTTCCTTTCTCCTCTCCAGCACACAATTGTTCTCTCAGGCTCTTCTTGTCTTCCCCTTAGACTCATTACTTTTATACACATCTCTCTCTCAGAGCCCCTGTAGTTCTGGACCTGTAGTCTCTCTCCTCATTATTGCTCTTCTAACATTCTCAGACTGAGTTGTGCCTCTTTTCTTCTGTCATACAAGGATGAACGCAAACTCCCAAAGTACCTCCACAGGACAGTGCAACATCACAAGACTGAACAGTATTTATCTCCTCCTTTATCTTTTAATCCTGTCAAACTAGGGAATCTGTTTCATAAATATCTGGGATGCTGCTCAGGTTGTATATCCCAGAATATTATGTAGTTGTTGAGTTTGTTCACAGAGAGATAAAAAACAAACAAAAAAACAACAACTTCAAAGTGTACAGTATGTTACTGTTATTTTTTGTAATGTTTTTAATAAAAGTATTGTTCATTGTTAGTTTGTATTAGCTCAGGTCCATTAAATAACATTAACAGATTCAACTTTTGATTTTAAGTATGTTTAAGGAAATGTTGTAAATCACAAATATTTTTCTTTCAATAAGCAGCCTTATTGTACATTGTTATTAATTATTCTTTTTAAAGCCAATACTATTCAGATACTTTTGTTATTAATTGTTTTATTATTTATCATAATACGGCAGCAATACTTAAACCACCAACTGTTATTTTACCAAGAACGTTCGCGAAGAGGTCTAGATCCATAATAAAGGCAGTGCAACAGCAAATTTTGGACTAGATTAAAATCATAAAGTGCATCTATGAAACAAATGTACCTGAACTCTTCAGGGAAATTTTGTCAGTCTAGTGCTATATCTAGATAGCTATATCTGGCTATAGGGCCAATCACATTTATGAAAAGAAAAATAAATAAATAAATCAAGCTCAAGCTCTGTGAGTGCATATTTTCATCATTCAACATGACATCATGACTTTTGCGTAAACATACACGCCATTTTCGAGTCAAGTGGCGTGTTATCTCTACGCATTTTGAGCTACCCGCGTGTATGCGTGTATGTAACGTCCGAGTGATTCCGCGTGTCTGTACACGCCGTCAAATGTCCACGCGAAACGAACCAAAATGTAGATCTACATCTGGGGAGCGATCTTTTTTTTTTCCTAGGATGGTAAGGGAACAGTCATAAATTACATTAACCCCAGTGACGGTTAGGTTTAGGGACGGGGTTGAGGTAAGTCATATATTTATATACAGTAAGTCAACGGCATTCATAAACACGCTGAAAAGCGATTATGCGCCTTGATAGCACGCCAAAAATGGAAATACGAATTGGCGTGTCATACAAACGCTACTTCATGAGATCAGTCTGCATCATTAGGGTGTAGTAATTGGAGTATATGCTTTCAGATGATGAAATACTGCATCTGTAATACTGTATATGGAACACATGTATACTAAAATTAAAAATGCCCCGGTAACTTTATTTTCAGCCTCAGATAACCACAAGTCACAACCAGCATGTTTTGACCACTTGAAGTAGTTGTCAGGGAAAGACACGGATTTAGACGAAGGTACAACAGAAAAGTTTTGCTCTCAATGAGCACAGAAAAGGTGGCAGGAACACAAAATGAAGAGTGCAACTAACTTGGATGTTAGTCCAAACTAACATCTACTGTGCCAGGAGAGGACTGCACAACAAAGGCGGCATGACAAGTCCCTGAGTCGCCAGTGGCACAATGTCGTGGTGAGTGTAATTCCCCGATGAGTGGCTGAAAGGGGCTGGAGCCGTGGAGCCGAGTCTTGACAGATCAGATATCAGCAGGGCAAAGAGCAGAGGATGTAAAGTCTGGAGGGGCAAGCAGGAGGCAGGTCGGGAAAAACAAAACAAAAAAAAAAGGGCACTTGAGGCCTGAAAAATACGACACGGCAAGACATGGCAAAATAGAAATTAGGTCATAGCACTGCATGTACGACAACGGTCTGAGAAATGACTGAACACGAGAGGATCTAAAATAGGGGAGATAATGAGGAACTAATTAGCAACAGGTTTGACAGTGAACACAAATCAGAATTAAGTATAACAAGTGGAAGAGGAAACGCCACAAAGATAGTGAAGCACATGGCGAGCTGTCAAAACAAAGACCATGTGCTCAAAGGCAACAGTGCACACAGACCAGGATAACAAAACACAGCAGAACAGACTGAAGTCATGACAGTGTTGGGTTAAATTTAGCCTACCTGGTGTCCCAATAAAATAATATAGGTGCATCATGTCTCATGATGCTTCTGGTCTCCATTATTGTTTGTAACATCCGCATCCTTCATTAAGGCTCTGTTTACACCTTGTAAACAGGGCCTTACACCCAGTGTAACAGCGCAGCGCTTTTGTGTTGTATGTCAGAACGTAGGCTCACTATTGGCCAACTCTGGTCATGTGTGTGATGCCAACGTGATCTCATGAGAATACGTATGTATTTGTACGTAAAGCGTAGTTCTATCATACATGCATTTAATTACGTTTTATACGCGCAGAAACGTGTAATACTCATGTATTTAAAGTACTAAAACATAAAATATTTACGTATTGACAGCACAAAAACGTAATTTATTTACGTATGAACAAACCTATCGACGTACACATTTGTACGTATCACTATTTATGCATATTAAAATCGTAGCATTATGTTTTGACTCTATTGCATTCCACTGTCTTATTAATTAAGTTTTCAGTCGCATTTATTAATATAATACTCATAAATATTAACATTTTGCTTGTTTCGTCTGCATGGTGGTAAACAATACACTATAAAACCTTAAAATACTTTCTTTACTTGTTTAACCATTTTGTAATATATCGTTTATTTACCGTGAGACACAAAAGCATTTTCTTCTATAAAACACAACATAAATTCACAAAAGACATCAATTTTATTAGTTTGATGTAATCCAAATCTTTAGAATCCATAGTTGTTTGCAAGAAACAACTCCTAATTCAGCCTTTTATCCAGTCGTGATCTTCATCTCCATTTCCCAGCAGCGACCGTACACGTCAAATCCCGCACTGGTGATGAATTCAAATTCAAAAATTGCGCCATTGAGAAGCGTTACGTCATGTTTTACGGCAGTGATATCAAACGTTCATTGGCTCTTCCCTGCTTCGTCACAGATTGTGACATGAAGGGTTTCAGTCGGTGACGGTTAGTTGATTTGAAATGGTGCGAACCAAAGCAGGATTATTGATTATTAATTTAAATTCTGCTCTGTACTTCATACAAAACTATTACAATACTGCCAGAGAGGACTGCGACTGCAACACATCATCATGTGAACGGCTTTTGGTACTGGTTTTGACATTTTCGCAATAAATACATTATTGTGATTATACTTGTTTGTTAGTTATGTTTTTCTTTATAATCGTAGTTTACATAGTTTTAAGGAATTGTTAAGGGTCGGTTTAGGGGTGGGAGTAGGATTGGTGGCTCAAAATATATTTTAATGCTATATTGCTAATAAAACTGCCATTTCCCAACACATCTGTCCATTACGTTTTATCCTTTTTATATTCTGTTAAAATGGGTATGTTTAGGTTTGGAATTCGGGTTATGGGATCTTAAATTTATCTATAAAATGGTAAAAAGGGATATTATACAGATATCTTTATGATATAGAATATACGTAAATAGTTAACGTTTTGTAGCTTTAAAAACGTAATAATGTTACGTTTAAATGTTGCAGATACGTCCATATTATACGTTTCAGCATCTATCCAAACGTACTAAAAAGTACGTTTTCTATCTTTGCAAAAAACGTGAAATACCTATGTATTAACAAAGAACAGGGGTGCGTTTCCCGTACAGCGATGTAACTCACTGCTTCACTATCATAGTACGATGCATCGTTGGAGAAATCAACTAGCTAGTTGCGACCGTTTCCCGAAACCCATTGTTGCAAAGTATCGTTCAACCACGTTGGTTTCACACGTGGTGGAGTAATAACTACTTTTAATGAAACTGTTTGAGATCCAATTAACGCTATATTTGTTAATATAAATTACAGACATGTCATTTGAGGACTTTTTCAAATTGTTCTCAGTTATTTTGCTTTATTACCAGACTCAGTATTTGGCTCGTTCTTACATAGAGCACGTTCGCACATGCGCACTCTTCAAACACGGTACTTTAAATCTTTTGACAAAACTAAAAGGCGTAAATTCCATTTGTATGTATTCTAAATAAAAGGCACCGGGTGTACTGAATGTCAGCTTGCTTATTTTGCTCAAGATAAGGATTTATTACGTCCAAATGTCATGCACTATAGAAACTATGGCTCTAACCACAGGTCGGGAGCTGTCGTTCAAACCACACAACTTTGCGATGCTGTTTGCGAACGTTGGAACGATGGTTTCGGGAAACACCGACTTGTTGAACTATGCTGATAACGACGGGACTTGCGACCATAGCTGGCTAACGATGCTTTCGGGAAACGCACCCCAGGCTGGTGATGCTGGTCAATGAGCCTACATTCTGACCCACGCTGAATGCAGTTAGTAATCACTAATGGTGAGAAAACATTGTGCTTGGTAAGTTTTTCATCTTCAAACCCTGTCTGGCTAACGCGCTTCCCATAATGTTTACAAATTAAGTACTTAAGCATAACTCCGCCCCACCTTGTGGGTATATAAGGAAATACGCTGGCAACATGCAGTTATGTTACTGGCTGAAGAGCCGAGACTGAACTCAGGCTGTTTCAGCGGTACCTCGCAGGGCAGGGAGAAGTAAAGTGTCCGTTCCCTACTCAGGGAATGAGGGTTACATCCCTAACCGAGATGTTCCCTTTCGTAGTCACTACGAGTTACGACGTGATGATGAAATGGGATTCCCAGTCTAATCACACCACTCGGCTGTCTTCCAGTGCCCTGCGTAAGTCTGAGCTACCCATCGTGGGACTTGCATGGACGAATGATTCCTACTTAACACAGGAATGCCAAGGTACACTGGGAAGCATATCTCAGTGGAAGTATGCAGTTATTGACTTACAGAATACACATATGACCCGGGCGGGGGCTGCATATGGAAAACACTGGGGTTTCCAGCCCGCAGGGTGGAATGTTTCAACCCCAGGGGTGTTAAGGTGGCTTGCCAAGGAAGACACATGCTCAGAGAGGCTTACAGTGGAAATACATATGTGGGGGTTGCCCAGAGGGGGAACCATGCACATGACGGCACCTGAACAACGCGAAAGCTGCTGGTGGCATAACTCTGACGTTTGACGTCAACAGTGCTTGAGGTACTCAGGGCTTGTCGGAGAAGCTCACCTGAGGAAAATATGCCAAGCAATGTTGTTCACTAACCAGTTGGAGACTCTGGTTGGAGAGAGCCTTTCCCTTCAGCTTCCCACTATAACAGACAAAGAGCTGGTCAGAGGTCGTGAAACACTGGACAGTACTGGTACTGACAGCTTGACATTAACACCAACGCCAACCCACCAAATGGCGGGTAACACAGTCACTCCCACTAGCCACTTTGGCGTGTTGAAAAATTGTAGTCTTATCAAAAGACATCTGAGATAACAAACGAATTGCATTTGAAACTACTACACTACAACTCCCATGAGTACTACCTGCACATTGTCTAGTGTTTGCTCCATTCGTGAATCCTCTTGAACAACATTAGACATGCAGAGATTAAACTAGCGGACTAGCCGTCGGACTGAGGGCTGTTTTAGTTTGCCCTTAATTATCAACTTAATGTGATGATATAGCGATCTTTTTTAGTGAGGCGGAATGACTGGTCAAGGCGGAGCATGCAAATGTGGGGGCACGGTCATATGCCACATCCTGATAGAGAGGAGGCCATGGGAGCACCAGCGTTCCATGCGGGCCTGCTCTGACGGGGGTCTGCAACAAAAGGGGACGAGAGTGGCAAGGCTCGTAAGTGGCGTGCACTGCCATCCGCGCCCTCTGGGGGCTCAGAGATGGGAATATCAGTTCTTTGGAGAAGAGGTTCTGCCCCGGCCCTCCACCGAGGGAGGGGTGGCCCTGAAACACCTTCCTGAAAGAACTGCAATTGGGTTGCATCAGCTGGCTGCAGGGTCAGAACATGTCAGTCTGCTTCTGGGCGGCCAAGAACTGTAGGGCAGAGTCCTCGACCGCGCAGCCGATGAGGCTGTCAACTCTGGATCAGACTCGTTATGCTAGCACACCCGATGGTGGCAGCACAGACGAACCATCATCTCCAGAGGACTCTAACTCACTAGAGTGATGCGGCGGTGAAGAGGGGGGTGTGGACAGAGGATATTTCGTCGGTTTTGTTCCACACCTGCCGCCTCAGGTCACCTTGGCCACCAGCCGAAGTTTTTTCTCGCATGGAGAAAATAGATCGGGTGTGGATGAGAGGACTCTCGCTCTATTGAGCTCATCGAGTCTCGACTATAACATTGCGACTGTCATGTGGTCAGCGTGATCGAAGCTCAAACACGTCAAACAGATCGTGCCCATCAGCTGAATCTATCAGACTACAGCACTCAGAAATACACTTTAACCCTTTCACGCGTATGATCACACCGGTGTGATCAGTCTTGGCTGGTCCCTGGAGCGTACGATCACACCGGTGTGACTAGAACGTTCAGTGCACACGTCAGCAACTGCTAAATTCAAACTTGCTCTCGAGCGTTGGCTGGCGCTCAGCCAGAGACAGACGCACTCAGTGCTGTCATATATCACAACTATTGAGTGTTTTCAACCACATAATGTTTATTTTAGGTTTCAGACATTTAAATACACATATGTACTAGCAAAACAATGATTTTGAGTTTGTAAAATACATACAGATGTCTATGGAAGCGGCAATAATAATCCTTTCAATTATAATAAGACGACACATTTTATTCATATCAGATACACATTGTGTAAGTAGCTTAACATTTGATCCTATTCTTCTCCCAGTTCACCAGCCACTTACTATCATGTATTTCGTGAGAAGTGGATGAATTGACGTTATAAATCCAACAGATCCGATTCTCTGAACTGAAAACGAAACTAAAATGGCGCCGCCCGTTGTGCATACAGCTCAACTAACGCGATCGTTATAAACATGTCTAAACAACAAAACCCATCCACTTGCACATAATTGACAATCGGAATATCAGTGTTTCATGATATAGCTAATTCATTTTTGAATATTTTTAATAAAAAAGGAAAAATGACATAAAAGCAGATCATCATTCATTCCGCGCTCTGTTCTGGTTGTGCTGTGTCACGTGACAAGCAATGACGCGTCACCATGGAAACATTAAAGTGTCAAGTTCTAAATAACGGTCGCCTTGAAAACTCACACTGGGGGGTCAGTTAGAATATTTTAAACTTACGTGTGAAAGGGTTAAAAAGACGTGCCACGTGCAAGCTCTTTTTGAGAGAGAAAAGCTCACAACAGTGCCGAAGCACCCAGGGAGAAACACACACGCTATTGTAGACAACTCCACTGTTCAGCAGTATGGAATGAGAAACTCACTGGAACATGCCATCACACCAACACCGACTGGAAGCTGCTCATCTAGAAGATTCTCGAAGATAGTCAGAGAATAGGCTGCAGGAGTGAAGAGGACCTCTTGGCTCTGAAGCAAAAACATAACTGCATGTTGCCACTGTACTACCTTATATACCAGGGGCGGAGTGGGACCAAAAAATCTACCGGAAAATTTCGTAGACCACCAGCCCTCGTCGCCGGCACGATTAGCCAATAGCATTTACAGTTTTACTGATTTAAAGGGAACTTTGTTGTACTAGTATGCTGGAGTAAAGTTCATAAATGGTCGTTCTTTCCCATAGTACTTTCTTTACATATCCGTGTTGGGAAAAGGGAGAAGAGAGAGTTCGGCAAGACGGATTCGAACTCGCGTTCAGCGCATCAAAAAGCTGCATTCAAACACTTCATGCCCTACGACCTACGCCACTGAGACTGTTCTATGACGGGTGTCGTTTTGCTGTAAAGACAAGCATTTAGTGCAAATATATGCTCCGTTATAAAAAATGCAAAAAAAAAAATTGTTTTCTTCCCTTAGCTTGGGCCATGGCGAACTTCCAATAAATACATTTTATCAGACCGGGCCGGCCCTCGCGGCCTCGTAGCACTACCGGCCCACCGGGAAAACTCCCGACTCCCCCGATTGCCACTCCGCTGCTGTTATATACCCACGAGGTGGGGCGGAGTTACTCTCTGCAAAATCTCCAGACACATGCTATTTCTTGCCATTGGCTCGTTTTGTAATTCTCAAAGTTAATAGGCTTTCTAAGTGAAATCCCATTTCGTCGTTGCGACATAACTCGTATTGACTATGTGACGATCAGCAGCCCTGGTGCCCTCGAGAGCCACTAGAGGGCACTCTCTCCCCATGTTATGTTTCCCCATGGACTCTTTGTGTTATTATGTTCAGCTGTGTTTCATTATTGGTTATTGAGTTCCTTATTTAAGCCTGAGTTTTCCCTGTGTCCCTTGCGAAGTCTTGTTACCCTGTAAGCTTGCAATTCCGAGCGTTAGTCCCTGTTCTGTGTCTCCGTGTTTCCCTGGACTCTTGCCTGTTTCCTGGACTGTTCACGAACCTGTGCTGCCTGCCTCGACCATTGCCTGTTTAGACCACGAGTTTCTGGATTGCCCCTTTGTTTAAGTGTTTGCCTGTGTTCATGTCTGCTTGTTTCAGTTTTAATAAAGTGCTGCACATGGATCCGACCGTCTCTGTCCGTACGTTACAGACTACGAAAGGGAATCCCGTTTACCCTCATGAGGGTTTGAAAACAAGTCATATCAAAAGACAGAGGCTAAGTACAAATATTGTAGAAATAACTTCACTAAGCACAATTAATGCACTATAAAAATATTTTTCATCTTTTCAAAATAATATTTTAGTCTTTCAACAGCCATATATATATATATATATATATATATATAAATTGTGATTGAATGGCTGAGTGGTGGGGTCTGGTGTCTGATGCCAAAGCTGCCGAGATATCAGATTCAAATTTCCAGGTATAACGCACTGATACCGCACTGTTGGGCTGGAATTCGCCTGGCTTTCTTGCCCCTCGAGTGCTGCGGTCCAGCTAATGTAGCTCCCACCACAAAAATATGTGTAAAATATTAACTCTTTGAAAAGCTTCAAGGATTTCAGTTTTCTTCCAATGTTTTTCAAGGTTTTTAGTGTTTTTCATAATGTCAATTTTTGGCAAAATGCATGGAAACCAATTTGAGCCCAACACAAACAGAGTACCAAGATTTTTTTTTTTTTAACATTACTTTTACAATCATAGCTCTAGCAAATTCTTGCCTTTCCAAATGCTTTTATGACAAAAATGAAAACTACAATTGCAGTCTGACAGTGCTAAATCTGTGTCCTCAAGTACAGCCCCTTGAGACTGCCAACATTTCCTGACTGGGGCAAGAGCAAAGGTGAAGAGGCTTTATTTGAGCTGCGGGAAAGAGATAGCACAACTGACAGCCCAGGCTAAAGGCTCGTGTCCCCGAACACTCACAGCAGCTGTGATAGCATTGTGTTCTCTGAGATCTGTGTGCCTGGGCTGGCCAACATACCGCCTATGTGTCTTTTTCTCTTATTCACGTTTGACAGTTTTCTCTTTTTATGACTTCTTTCCAGGTGGCGCAGGACATGACCAAATGTTCACACAGGCCTTTCTTATTCTCCCGATGGATGCTACTGTATTCTTGATTCAGATGACAGTGACAGACCATGTTTTAGTTGCCAAATAGCAATTTAAATTGAAACTTTCAGTGGCTTTTTAAAAGAAAAGTCACAAAAGTGACTCAGAGTGACTAATTATTAATAAATATTGGTTAATGCTGTAGGAGCAAACCATGATATTAACCCTTGTGCTGCATTAGATTTTTAACACCGTTGAGTGCATTAAGGACCAAAAATGGCCACATATTAAACATTGCATAAAATATTATATATATTATTATTATTTTCCACTTTTACCAAGTTAAATCTTTTAACCAGCATCAGTCCTCATCATAACTACCAAAAATGTATTCAATTTCAGGATTTTAACCCTTTAATTACCAGTTTTGTTTGCGAAACCATCGATTTGTATAAGAGGAAAAAACACAAAAATTCAATTATTTTCAATAAACTAAATGCAAAGAGAAAACTTTAGATTTGGATTATCACAGTCCCACTTTGCAAAAAAATCCCACTTAGCGCGTTAGAGACCAAAAATTGCCACCTATTAAACATTGCCTATTGCCTAAAATAAGGTGCATTTCCACCCATAGGGAATAAATATGTAGTGACGTCATCTGGTGGAATACACTATATAATGCAAATATAATGCTTTTGCTTCAAAATGAAAGGATGTTTGTGCAAAAAAAAAAGGTTTCATGTATTACTGACAGCCTCAGATTTAAACAACGTTTTAATGGGTTTCAATGGGCCATTTTTTGGTCTTTATGGTGCTGAGTGTTACTATTTGATCTACACAGTGTGTGTTATACATATTTTGCAAAATGGGATCACATTTTTTACATGTATCCAAAAAGTCACAATTTTGCCAAATTTCATACCATTTGCATTAAAACAGCCAAAATGGTCAAAGAAATTAAACTGCAAAAGACCAAAAATGTCCCTAATGCAGCATAAGGGTTAAACATTGTCTATAAGTAGTAACGTAAGATATTGGACACAGTACATATCAGTCAACATTTTTGCCATTTGGCTGTTTTATTCACAATTTTTTACATTTATGTATATATGACAAATTTTTGCCCCAAAATTGGAATTGCAGCAACAAACACAGCTTTACACACAAATCGGTTCAACACAGGAGTATATGAGAAAGTTTCTCTCATCTGAGGGAGCTTCTGTGAGATTTACTGTCATCCATCTTTTAAATTGTGTCAGTTGGAGGCTGTGTCTTTAATGAAAAAAAATAAAATAATAAAAAGTAGATAAAAAAGGAATAAACTTAAGTATGCTGACTCCATATCACTGTGTTGTTTTCTTTGGCAAGTCCGCTCAACTCAAACACATTTAAGTCTGCTGTGTTTGTGTTAGATAGTGAAATGAAAACGCTGTAAATCCCACTATGCGTTGCTGCAGGCTAATATGGAAACCCTCACATACTGTGAGCAGGATTGCCAGAAGGAAACAATAATTCTTCACATCACTATTAAAATCTTCGCCACTGCAATGTTTAGATATGGATGAAACCCAATACTGACTCAATTCTGATCCCTTTCAGCTAAGATAATCCAAAGATATAACATTTACTCACACAAGATTAATATGGAACAGCAGTCTCAGCAGGTTTAAGTGCAAATGATTTCTCTCTCTCTCTCTTTTTTTGTATGTGGGTCCATCTGTTGGGTCCTTGTGTTAGGTAGAAATACGCAGCAGACGTGACCTTGGTGTAATGTGCATGAGATACGACCCACACATAGATATGGCCTGAAGTAGATCTCCCCTTTGGACAGCTTGAGGTGAGCTCTGCACCCACCATGAGTGACAGGTGTGGGTGGACGTGCACCTCAACCCACAACCTGCTGAAAATAGTGTCACACCACCCAGCTGTTCTTTTGAGAACTGAGTGTCATTCTTGGTTCCACATGTGGGATTTCTGAGATTATTTTGGCATTCCATGCACAGTTTTTAAATGTTTAAGAGATACAATGCAATATTGTTATATTTCTGTTTTTACTCCGACAAACGAATAGAGTGCCAAACAAAGCTAAGTACCATTAGCTATCACATTTCTAAACATGGTTTTTAGTTCCTGACTGAATCAGTGTTTTTTAAAAATACTTAATTAAGTGAATAATTGAATGACTTAAACCCTGAATTGCACTTAATTGTATTGAATGTGTACTTTAAATTTAAGTATAACTGAGGAACAACTAATGATGGCACAGTTTAACTTTTGGCTGACCAATCAGAGGACAGGAATATTTCTGTTTGAGATCACAGACGAATCAGACAAGATGGTAAGTTTGGTGCTTTTATTTGTGCAGTAAGGAACGCAGTCAGAGATAACAGGTGAGAAACCAATGAGAAAGAAACATAAAGGAAGCTTATGTCCTTTTTTTCTCTTGTTGGTGACTTGACGGTGGTTTGGTGCAGATGGACAGGTTTTGACAGAAGGAATGCAGGTAAGTAACAGGTAGGTGATCAGGGAGTTACCCCTAAAAAAAGAAAAGAAAAAAGGCTGAATTCTTTATTTTTTCTTCTTTTTTTTTCTTTTTTTTTAATTTTTCTACTTTCAATATTAAATTTAAAAAAAAAATCACTGAAGGATAGATTGTTTTTAATTTAATTTGTGATTTTTTTCAGGTATTAAAAGGTATTAAAATGTATTAATATAAATAAGGTAGATATAAATAGAATATAAATAGAAATTATTACATACTCATTTTTCCTTGTGTTTCTGTTGTGAAATTGTCTGGGGAAATGCCTTTATTTTTAACTTAATGATTTTTTTGCATGAAACATTGAATCTAGGCTTGTGTGCTTAAAACTATGGTTACGTTATACTGAAAATATCACCCCTTTAAGCCATTTCAGAGCAAGCATGAGTTTATTAACAGCTAAAGAAAAAAAAAACAGGTATACGGGGAAAAGGAATGCTCATTATAGCGAAATCAAATCTTTGCTACAGTATGTTTATTTCCTTTCAAGAGATCTCCCCTTTTTAAAGTAGGGATAAAGATTGATATCTTGAAGACACAACTAATAAGACACAGCGAAGCTGAACCTCATTTTCATTTCAGAGATTCAGGAAGGTATGTGAAGAACACACCAAAGAGGATCATTTCATACCTCTATGACAGATGGCAGCTTTTACAGCCTCATAAACGCTGCCGGTAGCCCCAGTCATCTAGGTTTTTATCGAGGAGAAGCCATCACGTCATGGTAACCTCATGGGCTTTGAGTACAGAAAATCATCTGACAGATTAGACAAACATCATATAACCTTTCAAAGGACACCGAGTTAATAATTATATTTTTAATGAAAACAAAAAGTGATTTTTTAATTGGTTTAACAGGATATGGAGGGATTTGGTTAAATCTAGCTACTATTTGCTATTAAATCTAACTCTTTTACATTTAATTATGTTCTGCTATCAACGTGTTCATTTGTCTTGAGTTAATGACACATCCGTAAACCAGCTGTACGAGGCTTAAAAGTGATTGATCACATTTATTTAACCAATCAATAAATATCAATTTGAGGTCAAGTGTCTTGCTCAAGGACACAATTTTAAAGGGACACTCCACCCATTAGCATTAAGCTTTGTATCTTTAGAATCCCAGTCATATTTTTGAATGGTCATGGTTTATTCCCTTATTTTCCTCTCAGATGGGAGAAATAAGGATTTAAGTGTTTTACTTCCTGCTTATTATGACGTAAAAATCGTCATTTTGCGTCATAATAAGAAGGAAGTAATATTTCATTAAAATATGTAGAGACTACAAACATTAGCTCATTATTATTCAAGGGTGTGGGACCCACTCACCCCACAGGCCTATTACAGATCAGTGGGTGGGACTTCACTTGCAGATACTGAATCAATATCAGCCATCTTGTTTGGAAGCTAAGCTAGCAAGCGCTGTGGAGATAGGAAGTATGGAAATGACGGAAGAAACTAAACATGATACGGAAGAAGAGGATTTTGAAAATCTGCTTCTCGAATCCGATGTTCGTGGCTATCTTTACGGGCCGCAATATAGTGAAGAGCAGCTGAGGCTGATGGAGGAACCGGAGGCGGCTGTCTGTTGCGGTCGAGGAGCACAGACTGGCTCGAGCTGAGGCAGAGTGCTGTGGCTGTGCTCTCACTGTGAACTACGAACACAGATAGAGTCTGTCTGCTGCTGAGAATTCAACAATGGCAATTTCTCCTGGAGGAAATCTCTAAATCAGATGAGCACACGGACGTTTGTGTTGTGATGTGATGTGAACCATCCTAGTTTCGCTTGTCTAAACATCCAGGTGTCATGCAGTAGTTCACCATATAGAAATAATACAAACGAGGAGTAATTCACTAATGAGTTTGCCAATGTAATGTTACCAGGGTTTGTTGTTGTGGGAAGAAGGAGGTGGGAACCGGCGAACATTTAAACATTTTAATAGTAAAATGAAAAAATACAAAACGAAAGTATAAGCCAGCAGCTCCTTATTGACGACTGCTGTAACGTTACACACAACAGAAACAAAACACAATATAAAATCAGGCCAGTTTCTCTCTCAATCTGCCGTGGTCGCTCCTCATTTTATGCTTTCGCTCCTCCGTGAGAGACGCGAGACCCGCACGCGTCTCACAGGTGTCTTTTATGATCACTCACGCAACCGGCCTCGCGCCGTTCTCTTACGTCCCTCGCCCCCGATCGTCCTGCTCGCCACAGCCAACTACCAAGAAATTTTGTGTGAAAAGAATTTCAAACTCTGTGACAGCTGATGTTAGCCTTGTAGACGGAAGAGTGAATTCTCTGTTTGCGCAGTTCCGGATTAGTCGGTGTCACTTGTGGAGCTGTGCAATGTGGTGCATTGTGGGAGTTGTTGTCCGACATACAAATGCGCCCTTAGGTTTTTTCTGCTTTTCTCGGTCAAGAGGGCACCTAAAAATCTTTTACATTTCGACTACAAATATGATCCACTTTCAATAAAGATTAATGTTGCAATGGGTGAAATGCTCCTTTAATATCTCATGGTTTAACCCGGGCCACATGACCAAAAGTTTAACCACAATGTCAGAAGAGTAACACAACCTGAAATTGTTCTGTAAATGGTCTTCCCACTGAGAGTTTGATGTTGTTGATTTGCAGGCAATTAATAATGTTAACTTAACGAGGTGAAATGTTAAACTGTGCAAATGAAAACAGTTTAGAGAGTACATAAAATGGCCAATCCCTTGAATGACTTTTCCTGGCTGATTTCAGAGCAAGTATAACTTAAACTTCTTGAATTTTGAAGGGCGAAACATTATTTTAACAAACCGCTTTATCTCGTATGTATGTTGCCACAGTTAACAGTTCCAAAACATACTGTACAATGACTATTTTCCCTTTGAAGCATTTTACCGCGTTAAGCTCAGCTGCTGTAAGTACATTTTCTTGGGGGAATTCATCCTCTAGGGAAGCATCCCCCTCAGAATGACAGAAACCGAATCCCCTCCCTGCTCCAGGAGACCTAATGACATCAGCTCTGTGACAGATGAAGGGCAAACGTGTGCAATGGCCTACTTGAATGTTGGTGTGACTGATAGGTGCATCAATCATAGGGCCGTTAATACTCACAAGACACCACAACTTTAAGAAAAGTAGGCCAAGGATTGGCAATGCAGTTGGCATTTTTGGTTTATGTGTGCTGAGAAGCCAAAACTACTTCAACACACCTGTAATCACAGGTTCATTTCTGTCTTTTAACGTATAACAGATGCTTCTCTTAATAAAACTGATGCTAATTGGTCAAAACATTACTTTTGGCTCAATAGCAGGTGTAATTATATTTCATGTTGGTGTCTATATTTTAATTTAACTTTGAAAAGAATGTGTAATTTACTTTAATAGGCATGCCTCGAGAAAAAAAAAAAAAAACATTACAAAAGAAAGCATTTGTGTCAATAAGGACACCTTTGATTCCCACACAATGTGCCACAATCTATTCTTTTCAAAACTGTCTCTTGGCTCTCGGCAGCACTGATCTTGTGTTAAAAAAGACTTTCAGGGGGCTGATCTTTAATGAGATCCCCCTCCGCCGGCACTGATATGATGTCAGTAGGTGCATCAACAGTCAATATTTCTTTGAGATAAGGCTCCGGTCCAAGTCAAATCTCATTTCTTTCACACTAAGTCCCTCTGTGATGATAACTCAGCAGCATATTTATGAGACGGAAGGGGGTCTGTTTTTACTGCCACACTGACATGCTGAAGCAGATGGCAGTAAAATTCATGTGTCTGATGAGACTTTATTAGTCAAAGGCTTTGAGGCAGAAAAATATGTCTGTCGGATGCCATGGTTTTGCAGTTTGTCACCTTTAGATAACATTAGCTTTCATTTAATGTTAAGTCTACAGAGCCAAATTCAGCTTCACCTCAGTGACTTCTGTCCAGACGTGATGACCTTTTAACTGTATGAATCATTTATCTTCACTAATCTTTTAGTCATTTGAATAGGTCTAAACATGTGTAAAGACAATGATAATAACATGCATTGTTGTATTTCCTGCTAAAGAAGTAAACCGTGTCTAGTGAATTCATAAAACCATTTTTTTTGTATTTCTTACTAGCCATGAAACAGTATTTTCACTATTAAAACCTTTCCTAAGTAGGAACAGTTTTGAGATTGTAATTCATGCCTTTATCTCATCTCGACTCGACTACTGTAACTCGCTTTATCTAGGACTACCTGCGTCATCTATCCATCGACTACAACTGATACAAAACGCAGCCGCCCGCTTGCTCACAGGCACTCGTAAACGGGACCACATTTCGCCCACATTACGTTTACTGCACTGGTTACCAGTTCAGTATCGTATTGATTTTAAAGTTTTGTTGTTTGTTTATAAAGCACTAAATAATCTGGCTCCTCAATACCTCACAGAGCTGGTGACTGAACACAGACCAATTAGACTGCTTAGATCACAGTCTAATCAAATGTTAAGAGTACCCAGGTCGAAGCTGCAATGTAGGGGTGACAGAGCCTTTGCGGTAGCTGGCCCCAGGCTATGGAACAAATTGCCCTTACATATTAAAACAGCGCCCACAGTGTCGGTGTTCAGAAGTCTTTTAAAAACCTATTTGTACTCCTGTGCGTTCAATGTTCTGTGAAAGTTGTTTTTATGTGTTTGATTGATGTTTTTGTTTTTGTTTTCTTATTTTATACGGATTTTAATAGATATATTTTGTACAGCACTTTGGTCGACCTAGGTTGTTTTAAATGTGCTTTATAAATACAATAAACTTGAAACTTGAAACTTAAAAAAAGTATGTATATATATATATACATACATACATAGGTTTTTTTTTTTCCTTCTTTTTAGAGTATTAGAAGACGACAGTAGACAAGCATACTGTTAGGGTAGGGTTCGGGTTAGTAGAATAAGTTGACGTAGTTGTAAAGTTGCTTATAATCAGTAGAATCTACAAAGTGGACCATCAAATTAAAGTGTTACTGCATATTTTTTCTCATTGTATTTTGTCACTTTAAAAGCTTCTAGGTTTGCGCTAGAGGTATTTGGAGGAAACGCATATAGATACAAAAAGGCATAAGCCTATGTCAATTCCATCAGACATCCCACCTATCAATCCAAGGGCTTCATCATCAAGGGCCTCATCATCACCAGGGCCTAATGGAGTTCTGTACAGAGTGTACAAGTGTGCTTCAGGAGTTTTATGAATTCTTTAGAAATTGATAAAATTGGCATGTGAAAAGCAGGTTATAACTAGAGGATGGCCCAAAGCAGGTGGAAGAAAAGAAAGAAAAGAAAAGAAAAATTTGCTATAAGCATCAGTCAGTTTCATCCTATTTCACTATTAAACGTTGAAGGTAAGATTTTCTTTAGCATTTTTGCTCAGTGATTGTCCACCTAAGAATGGCTTCATTGACACTTCAGTTCAAAAAGCAGGCATTCCAGGGTTCTCAGGATGCTTAGAACACATCAATGTTTTCTGGCAACAAATTCAGTCAGCAAAAAAGAGAGGAAGGAGCTCCATGTGATATTCCTGGATTTGGCTAATGCATATGATTCAGTGCCACATGAGCTTCTGTGGGCAGCATTTGATTTTTTTCAGAGTACCAATGTCAATAACAAATTTAGTGAAAGCCTATTTTGGAGGTTTGCATTTTAGCTTCTCAACTCCAGAATTCAGCACTACATGACAATGCTTAAAGGTTGGAATAATGGCAGGATGCACAATTTCTCCACTGGCTTTTACAGCAACACATTCTCACCCCAAGGCGTCACCTTTTGACCATGCTTCAATATTTGACACTTTAGGTGCCCTTTAGCGCCAGTTACATGACGCGATCCTACGGCGTCTTCGAACTGACGCTAAAGGAAAGCGTCAGTTAGATGACGCGGATAGGTTCACGGTGCGGATCCACTTGTCCGCGCTCCGCTTTATTCCTATGGGTGACGTCACGTGACTTTAACGCACCCGCAAAGCATCCCAGGAAGGCGTCGCTTCATTTGGAAAAATGTTGCGCGTCAAAAAGCTGGCCGATGCCCATCTTTATGCAAATGAATTCCGTTGAACGCGCCGCGACTATCCAATAGAAGTAGAGCATATGGAGATGGGGGGAAGTCTCTCGCAGGTCCTCTGTTCTAGACTGGCCGCTGGCTCAAAAGCAAGCCCATAGCGGTAAACTTGAGGAACGCCCATCAAAGTACAAATGTGGGGAGGCGTCGCAACAACACGCGAATGTCGCGTCGGACAAGTGGATCTCTACCGTCAGGTCTGGGGTAGGGGTAGGGTTACACGCGATCCTAGGGCGTCATCTAACTGACGCTAAAGGGCGCCTAAAGCGTCAGATATTGAAGCATGGTCAAATGTTAGGCGTCAGTTAGGTGACGCCTTGGGGGTGAGAATGGGCTGTTTACCATGAAAATGGAAGTAGTCATTAGGGCATCAAGATGGGTAGTAGGAGGAGAGCGCTTGGCTTCTGGGATGCGACTCCCACCAATCAGAGCATACATGGATGACATGACAACCATGACTACAACAGTAGCCTGCACTAATCAGTTATTGGGGAAGTTAACAGATAATATCGAATGGGCACGAATGCAATTTAAGCCCTCTAAATCAAGGAGCATCTCGATAGTTGAAGGAAAGGTAGTAGATAAAACGTTCTTTATTAATGGTGAGGCAATACCAACAGTTTCTGAGAAGCCAGAGTCTTGGGAGATGGTTCGATGGGGATCTAAAGGACACAGTTCGAGTGGGAGAAGTTAGACGACAAGCAGTGGAAGGGTTGAAGAGCATTAACAGCTCTGCTCTACCAGGCAAACTAAAACTCGGGTGCTTTCAGTTTGGTCTACTGTCGAGGTTCCTGTGGCTACTGACTGTGTATGAGGTTTCTTTGACAACAGTGGATAAGCGTTAATAAGGTCATACATCAGGAAATGGTTGGGAGTTCCTCAGCAGAGTGGGACTTAATGGTAAAGGAATACCAGTCTCTGCTTTAACCGAGGAGTTTAAGTGCGCCAAGGTCAGACTGGAAATGACCTTAGTAGAGTCAGGCAACAAATGTGTAAAGGAGGCAGTACCTGTGTTAAAACTGGTAGAAAGTAGTCAACAAAGAAATCTGTGGTAGAGGCAAAGGCTCCCCTTTCAAATTGGTGATATCGTGGGACAGGTACAGCATGGAAAAGGGGGTTTTGGGCTCAGTTTAGCTCCTCCTAAATGGAACAGGGCAGGCCCAGCTCAAAGAAGGATGCTGGCAGTCAACAAGGTGCGAAAGCAGGAAGAGAGGATGAGGTGTATAAAGGCCATTTCCCAGGCCAAGCAGGGAGAGTGGATGAGATGGGAGAGTGTGGAACAACGCAAGTTGGGCTGGCAAGATCTTTGGTCAATGGAAGAGAGTAGGATCAGTTTCCTTATCAGGTCAACATATGATGTTCTCCCATCATGATTCTTGCCCAGGACAACTGGAAGCTGATAGGGACTGTAATATGCTGGATGATCTCGATCAACGGCTTATTTTTCCACCTGAGATTCCCACCACTAACCTCAGACCAGATATTGTTTTGTGGTCTGGATCAGCACGCATTGTTCACCTGAGTTAACAGTGCATTGAGGGGATTCTGAGGCGTATGAGAGGAAAAAACTGCGGTGTACTCATCTGGCGCACTGAAGCAGGACAGCGAGAATGGAGAGTCCAGGTTTATCCAGTGAAAGTGGGTTGTTGAGGATTTTTGGCACACTCTACAACCTTGTTCCTCAGAGACGTCATATTCAGTGGCCAAGAGTTGTGTCACACAGTAAAGAATGTATCTGAAGCAGCAGAGAGGAGCAGCAACTGGCTGTGGTTGAGACGTAAATATTCTGCCTGTCTGTGTAGGCCGCCACACTACGGTTTTGTAGAATTCTTGACTTCTGTTCTGTTTATTTGTATACTTTGCATAGTAATTACAGTTATTACATTCCTGTGTATATTGCGCGACTGAGGGTTGGTGTTTGGTCAGATACTGTGTTTTGCCATAGGTAGTATGCCATACAAAACCTTTGCCACTGAACCTACTTTACTGACGACAGTGGGGCTTGACAGCCTTAGTGAAATGGGTTGGCGCGTATGGTTGGGTTGCGGAGAGATTGTGGTTAGGTCTCAGTAGCAGGAGGGATGTAAAGGTCAGTAAGCTGGACTGAGTTGAGTGGGGGACAGAGGAGGGTTACTCTGGGATGCCAGAGTCACTGTTGAGCCCTCTTGAGGTGTCGTGGGCTAGTCGACGAAACACTGAGGACGGAAGGTGCCCACTTGAAGACCCTAGAGATGTCCCCTACTAGGCTCAATCCAGACGGATGGTTCACTGGGGAGATCACACAGTGGTTGCAGCTGTTGTGTGTGCTGACGCGCCAAGTACACTGCAGCCGTTAACACCGGACAGAAGGAGATTCACATCACTATATGGAAAGAAGAGTAAATGGATGGAGAAGCATACAGTAGGTTACTGTAAAACTGTATCTTAGTTTGTGCTTACCTTGGCAAAAGCTGAGTACTAATCAGCTGGAAGTTTAAACATCTACTCTCGTGTAATGAAAATCAATCTGGTGTGTACGGTCCTGTAGTGCAACTGAAGAAATGTTTTGATTTTGCTCATATTATATTTCAGTGGCTTAATGTGTTTAATGTGTGTCATCACAGAGTTTTATACTGTAGGTGGGGAGAATCAAGATAAACTTGTAATGGTGCCAATATTTACTGAGCTTTTAGTAAATTATTTGTACTGTACTGCACTCGTTGATTTGAATTGCCAGCATTATGTCTGATACAAAAACAGCAAGAGTCAGACTAGCTTTGTTTACCGGACCAGCTGTTATCAGACGTTTTATGAACTTGCTGTGATTTTTACTCCCATTTGGCACCATGCTAATTTTGCATCCTGTACATATGTAAACCTTTCCATATGTGTGAAGGTGACATAGAAAATGTTAGTGTGCCTCTGAGGGGAGCATATGTCATGTTTTTCAGCTGGATCAGCCTAAGAGCAGCCCTCAGAGAGATCCTGCTGTGTCTATCAGCCTGGGCTCTTCCCTGTAGATATCTCTGAGAAAAAAGAAGAAAAAAAAATCCAATCCCACAGCCGATGATCAACGGGTTCACAAAGAAAATGCTTTCCAAATCCATAAGAGATATGATTAAAGTTAAGCATGTGAGTCCAGCATTATCAAAACTGCCCCGTTGGCAGATTTTTTTTATTTAAGTTTGGAAACTCAAATGGAAATTATACAGAACTTTATCTGAGGAAGAACTTTTTCTTCAATTGTGTGCTTGTCTCTTCAGACTAATATCATGTAAAGTACCAGAACAGATTTTGTTGAACCAGGATTGTCCAACCATGTCCATTAAATGGTTTCACTTAAAACGGTTACATACAGTATGTTTAATATAACATGTAAAATCCATCATCAAATGGATGTAATTATTTAGCAAAAATGCTTGTTACTACACTGTAATAACAATTATATCTGTACAAGTATTTACAAGTATTTTATAAAGCATTACTATCTATTGCATTACTATACAAGTATTATTGTGAAAAGTTTGCATGATAATAACATCAGTAAAGAAAAAGAGATAGCTTTTCCCCCCCAAATCGCAGGACAAATGACAAGAAAATACAAAATTCATGTTGACTTTAAATATGCATAGGACACAAGAACATGTTAAACGATCCATTCAGACTTTTCTTTGAATATAGAGAAAAGGTGACATTTGTGCCCATCCAGTGATGTCTTCCCATAAGTGGTTGATAATGAAACGTTTCCCACTGTGTTTTACATCAAGATGCTGTGCTGTGCATTTGTGGAAATTGCTCTTTAATTGTGATTTCCAATGACATTTGCAGTCCCTGACATATCACAACAACAATATAGTTATAGGTAGAGACAGAACATTTTATATGGCTGTTAATAAAAGACAACCTTTCCCTTTACTAAAGTGCTAACCTTAAAAAACTTGCTGATATTTGAAAGTGTCACCTGAAAATTAGCCTGGAACTTAACCGAGTGATCCGTGAGGTGGATCAAAGGTGTAATGAAAGAGCAGGGATGCCTTTAAAGCACCTCTGCAGGATACAATACCAAGCATTCAAATGGGCTCACAGTGTTCACCAAATTGCCCAATTGAAAGGAAGTCAGTTTCTAAAAGAAACTTATTACCGCAGCAAGTAAGCGACAAAGCAGGGAAAAAAAAAGAAGAAGGGGATGCCTTTTTTATTCCTATATCGCATGTCCTATCACATTTTCTGGCCATAAAGCAAAATACATAAATAAATAAATAATTCATAAAAAGAATGAAGAATTTGTCAAACTGAATTGGTAGGCTGATGTGGGATATCTCACTATTTTACATCCTTCAGTATAAACAAATTCAAAATATGTCAGCGCTTTTGCGCTTTAGGTCTAAAAAGTACATCTAAAAGATGTCGAGTACTATGACAAAGCATCTTGGGCAGTCAAATAAATAAATAAGGAAGTGAAGACAATAACAGTTAGAAAATACAAACAGTACTCACTAAATGCACAGAACAGCACATCCATTCCAACATAAAAAACGAGTCGCATTTATAGGGATCTCATCCAGCTCACTCGGGTTTATTTTTGTACAGTCTCTGACGCTAAGTATGCACAGGAGGATATTTCAAATGCCCTGGAGGATTTCCACAAGCAGAACACAGTATCTTGGGTTTCTCAGGCTTAGACAGAGGAAAAAAGGTTTATGCGGGCGCTGAGATTATCAGGGCAGATTACAGTGATTGTCTCTGCACCGAACAATAGTCTGGGCACTGTGATAAGACCCCGCCAAATCGTCAATAACACCTAAAGATGATGGATGAAATGCAATATGACCTACTGTGTTTAAGTCCCTTCACTGCCGCAGTGAGATTCCAAAACACATCTATGCAGCACAATATAGTATTCCACCCTGTTTCATTAATTTTTTTGAAAGGGGGTTACAAAATTGATATTTTAGTTTAAGAACTCACATATTACGTATACACAGTTTCACTGTTATTCTGGCACTCCACATGCAGTCTATAAAGTGCTTTCTTTTCTTTTCTCTTTTCTTTTCTTTTTTCTCTGACGCAACTGATAGTCTGATTAAATTAAGTGAGACAATAGACATTAAACACTCTACTTTGTGTGCGGATTTGTTTGTTCAATAAATGTTAAATGTTTCCTGCTAATAAACTCTTGAAGCAGTCTTGTTCAGCATTTTTTTTTAATTAGCAACACAGTAAACGTTGATTTGCTGTTGTCTGCAACAGGCACAGTTTCAAATGATTGTTTGAGTCTAAAGGAGACAGCACTATATTAAAAAGAGGTCTTTCATTTAAACCTTTTTTTTTCATTAATAAGAGAAAAACAGACCTTAAACACGTAACATATGTACCTCAATAATGGTGACCATCAAAAAAAAAAAAATCAATAAAGTAAAGAGAGAGAGAGAGAGAGAGAGCATCGCCACACAATTAACTTCATCAGACAATAACGCTGACTGCATTGAACAAAACAGCAAAGAATACAAAAAAAAAACCCAAAAAAAACAAAACAAAAAAAACCATACGATTAGCTGTGTAATTTATTTATGCTGCAAAGCATTCTGGGACCTAAAGTAAACGGAAACATTGATCAAAAAGTGTAAACACCCCACAAGCAAGTTGGGCCAAAATTTGGAGGGATATTGTTGGTTGAACATTTATTTTTACTGTATTCACAACCTTTCACATTTTCCAACATATTCTTGAGACTTGAGACTTGAGACAACAAACAAAGGCCTGTTTTTTGGACAAGGTAAGGTTTTTAAATCTCAGCTAAGGGTCTCAAACTCAAATTAACGGACAGTCGCAATCCAAGTGTTGTTCTCCATTGGGTGCAGTCAAACAGTTTAAATCCACTCTTTGAGTTTTTACAATCATGAATTTTAACTAATAGTTGGCATAGTTATTTGTAAAGACAGACTTTTAGGTGTTGAGCAATTTATCTCTCCCTCATCCATATTGCTTTGCATGCTTAGTGAACTAATGACTCCTGAAATTGTATTTCTTGAGAACTGCAATTTCTCTATTGGTAGGCAGGTCGCAGCTCAGAGAACAAAAGTGAGTCTCTATTGGTATTCAATGTAATGATCAGTTATTTACATAGGGATTTAGGACTAAAATACCAATTGGTCAATTAACACACATTTGTAAATAAAACTATTTTATTTCAGACCAACAGGGAAAATAACATGGCTGGAGTAGCTGATCGAAAATAGAAATCTGCCTTTATGAGTGAGTCATTGAATCATTCATTCAATCGATGGATTCATTCAAAACACTGATTAATTCAGGAAATGCCACTATTGTGTGTTTCTTGGAGATACGCAAGGGCTCTGCTGTCTTTTATTTACAACTGTTTGCATTGATAGTGCAAAAATAGACAAAGTAGCTGCCATTAAATGTAAGTTAGCCAATATTACCTTCATGTTTATTGGAAAAAATATTGGTATAAAGTACACACTCGAAATCATGTTGGTTTTCCGAAAATCTGAATGTGTGGTTACATAAGGTCTTAAATACTAATAGCTATTCGGAAATACAGAGCTCTTGCTTCTGTTATTGCTTAAAGGAGTAGTTCACTTTAAAAAAAAACTTTTGCTGATAATTTACTCACCCCCATGTCATCCAAGATGTCCACGTCTTTCTTTCAGTCGAAAACAAATTAAGGTTTTTGATGAAAACATTCCAGGATTTTTCTCCATATAATGGACTTCAATGGGAACCAAACAGTTCAAAGTCCAATGAGAGTTTCAGTGCAAACTGCAAACTGTTCAAAGGGCTTTAAACGATTCAAGACAATGAATAAGGGTCTTAACCAAATGACTCGAAAAAAGATTCGTTCATTTTGATGAACGAGTTAGAACAGGAGAGTCAAGAACGCGCATCACAGAACAGAGCAAGGCGACCATTTGAGCTTATAAAACTTAAAAGGATACTCCACTTTTTTATTTTTTGGAAATAGGCTCATTTTACAACTCCCCCAGAGTTAAACTGTTGAGTTTGACCATTTTTGAATCCATTCAGCCGATTTTCTGATATTTAGAAGAATATCAGTAACCAGATAGTTTCTGGTCTCATTGACTTTCATAGTAGGGAAAAAAATATATATACTATGGAAGTCAAGACCAGAACCTACGCTATCTCACAACCAATTCATACGAATCCGTACGAGTGATTAAAAAGTGGCTAATTCGTACTAATTCATACGACCTCACTCGTACGAATTCGTACGATTTGTCCAAACCCACGTGATGGATAGGTTTAGGGGCGGGGTCAGGGGTAGGTCATTCGTACGAATTCATACGAATTGGCCACAAACGAATTCTCGTGAGATCGGGTTGCTGTCTGGTTACTGATATTCTTCTAAATATCAGAAAATCGGGTGAATGCATTTGAAAACGGTAAAACCCAACTGTTTAACTCTGGGGGAGTTGTAAAATGAGCCTATTTCCAAAAAAAGTCAAGTATCCCTTTAAACTTTGTTATTTATGTTTGAAATGACCAATCGTTTCGCTAGATAAGACCTTTATTCATCGTCTGGAATCGTTTAAAGTCCTTTTAAAGTCCCTGGCAGTTGTATGTTCAAATACTATAATGTACGATATTGTTTGGAACCAATGCCAAAATGTTCATAAGCACAACAATTATTTGTTTGATTGATCACAGTAAATGCCCAGTCACATTAGCACAACTTTGGCATAATTTTGCAGTCAAAGAAGTCTATTCTCCATTAGTGTTGAGCAGCTTTTTATTGGTAAACGTGGCAAATTTACAAACAATCTTGAATGTGATGCAAAATCCACGTTTTTCAAGCGTAATGCAGTTTTCTTATGACTGCATTGCGCTTGTGGAATTTTGATGTCCAAATGTGACTGCAATTTTCTAAAATTTCATACATTTTTTTTCTTCTTTTATCATTTTTTAGATCTGTCTAAAGCATCTAAATGTGTGTAGAGTGTGACTCCATCATTAATACAGCTCAGTTGACTGACGTACCGCTGGCAGTCTGCCGATGGAGCACCTGCGCTCGAACACCAGAGAGTGAAGCGAGGAACTGATGTGTGCCGACCCCTGGGGTTAGCTCGCTGCTTTTACCTTTGTTCTTGTTGTCAAATTTTCTAATTCATTTGACAGCGCACCACTTGCTTTTCTCTTCCTTTTAAATGAAAGATCTCTTTTGATCCATCTTAAAGTTTTCTTTTTCAGAGGCCCAATTTCAGAGTCTAAAGTGACAGTTACACAAAAGTTATTCAGTGCTTCTGGCAAAGCTGTTTTTTTATGAGAGCCTGCAGATTTTTCTTCTCTTTTTTTACTCTCATTCTGTTCTTTTAATAAGTAATGATTAATCAACAGGAAAAGGGCCTTGAACAAAAGATATTGACTAAAAGGGTTTCATCGCTAATCATTTATCATTGTAAGTTATGACAATAGACCATGATTGCACGTTTGTTAGTTTTCTGCAGCAATAATTCTGATGAGTTTGGACTTTCAGTAATGAGAATGCTGTCTTTTCAATCAGCCAGAAATAAAAGCTTTAGCATAAATTCTGCTGGGAAGACTCAATTGTTACTTCACTTATCCCTCTCCTTCTCATCTATCCAATCGAGTTCTAATACTTGTGGTATAAAAGAGGTACTCACATATGTCAGAGTTTGCAGATGCTGACGCTTCTGTTCACCTTCATCCTCCCCACCACCACCAGGATGGTCCCACTCACAGGGACCGCTGTGCCCCGGCCTTCATCTGTGGGAAATGTGGAGTCCGGACCCTTGGATTGCATAGAATTTTATATCATAATATTGCTTGCTGGGCTGTTAATAAATGTTTAATTGTTACAGTATTATGTTCCCTAGTCTTTCTGGTAGAACTGCGTCTATTATTATTACATTATGTCTTTCCAAGTTGAACTGTATTATTCAATCACAATGTGTATTATTGGTGTTAAAGGGATTCGATGCAGTTTTTTTAGCTTAACTGAACAGCTTCAGAGTTATTGAAATGGTTATATGACTTCTTTCGGGTTGAATGGTGGCCGCCTCTCACGATGTAACATATTCCTTTACGGCACTGCACACATACACACCCCCATCCAGGAACAAGGTAGAGAGGGATGGAGTTTGTCACACTATCATCATGGCTGAGCCGGCATATGCAGAAAGCTTGGATTGTCGGAGGAACAGAGAAAGAGGAAATGGCAGACTGACCGAGCGAGGAGTCAGACACGAGCATAGGCGTAATTTGCGGGTGTGATATGTCCCCATTGAAACATCTCGCGGCACGGATGTACAGTACCAGTACAAACAAATAAAATATCTCCAGGTAACTCTAGTAGACCATTTATTTTGTTCGTTTGTTAAATAAGAGGCGATCTGAAGTGTGTTTTTGAAATCAAGTGACCAAAGAGCTTGTTGCCTCTGCGATCAGTGGCGCGGATACAGTGTTCTATTGTGATGCGCACAGTCTTCACACAGACACGCGCTTCAATCCATTGCGGAGACTCTCTATATTTGTTAGGGTGAAATCACAAACTATACAACTAGCACGGTTTAGAACCCAGAAGCAAAAGTTCTGCCACTGGACCATTAATATTCCTGGGGATAATTGTCGGATCTATGTATTGAATCACGTGGAATTAAAATTAAATATACTATTGTATACTATGTAACACGCCATATCACTCTCCGCATGTGTCACAGGTGAGAAGAATCCGAACAGGTAAGTAAAAAGAGGAATTTATTGATCAACAGGACAGACACGGTAGGTGGGTAATTTCAAAAGGATAGTCTTATGCTCCGTTCACACCGGACGCGAATCGCGCGTCAAATTCGTGCCTGACGCGTCTAGTTTGACGCTTGACCACTTTGTGTTAATTCGCGTTTCAAGAGCGAAACTGGCGCGCGTAAAAACAAAAGTTTGAAGCGAAATTTACGTGCGTCAGAATCGAAATCCGTTGGCGCCCATTGTTTTTATGTCGACCGAGCATTCATCAAGAGAGTTACCGCTCTGTATTTACTCTGGAGAGCAGAACAGCGGCATGGGGATCATCGTCGCCGTATATTTGTGTCCACCGGACCCTTCAGAGCCGAACCGTTTGGCGAGTTTCACCATTTGCTCGCTCCAGGAGCTGCGCTGGATGACGGCGGCTGTCAGCGGTACTTCCACCTGTCCCGCGCCCAGTTTGATGACATGTTGTCCCGCATCGGAGCGAGGATGACCCTCGCCCTCATCCATCTAATCTAGCTGTCATTTATTTTTTGTTTTGATGATAAATAGAGCCAGCCTTCAAAAGTTAAGCTGTCCTGTGATTTTTTTCTCTCTCTCACGTCCAGACACGAATTTATGCACATATGTTGATTGTCTTTACAACATACTATTTCATATAATCTAGCTATGGAATGAATAACATTTAATACAAAATGAACATGTCTCATATAGAAATAATGTTTTAAGTGATAAAACATTTGCTTTGTTGTGCATAATCCCACCATGCATTTAGTCATATTAACAAAATAATTTATTGAAGCATCCAGACACTTCAGTGTTTGGTTAACGCGGCGCGAATTCACGCCAAAGTTCAGAGTTTTCAACTCGGGCGGCAGACGCGAATTCGCGTCAAACGCGTGAATGCACAAATGGCACTAACTGAATCATTCGTGCGTAACACGCTTAACGTGCCAGACGCTCAATTCGCGCGAACTTGACGCGCGGATGAGGCGTATTCGCGTCTTCCGCGCCTCGCTCCACGCCTCATTTGCGCCGCAGGAATTTTTCACGCGCGTAAAGCGTCTTTGCATTGACTTAACATTGAAATCATTCGCGCCTGACGTGCTATTCGCGTCCGGTGTGAACGTAGCATTAGGAAGCAGCACAGAAGAGTTAAAGTAACCCAAGTCTCTTATCTGTTGCAGGCGTGGAAGTCAGGAATGAAACTGAAGACGATGAACCAGAATGCACATTGAAGAACCAGGTGATGCACGGGAAGCTCTGCGGAACGTCAAAGCGGTGTTTGGCTCCCTCCAGCCAGTGTGTCCACTCCTCCAAAGCCAATTTGTTAGCTAGCAGCTCCCGGTTTCCGATGTCATAATTCTGCTCCGCCGGGGACAGTTTCTTGGAAAAGTAGGCACATGGATGGGGTCTGGGAGGCTTCCTCCACGAAGAAAGGAAGATCAGGGATCGGGTGGACGAGAGTAGGAGCAGAACAAAAGGATATCTTGAGTCTTTCGAGGGCCTTGAGAGCTTCATTAGACCAGGATAGAGACTTGGCCCCTTTACGTAAAAGAGATGTGATGGGTGCACTGATCTGACTGAAACCTTCGATAAAATGTCTGTAGAAGTTAGCGAAGCCCAGAAATCATTGAAGTTCTTTGATGTTAGTGTGTAAAGGCCAGTTGGCGACCACTTCCGCCTTCCTCTGGTCCATGGAAATTCCTTGATGTGATCACATATCCCAGAAACTGAATTAACTCTCGATGAAACTCACACTTCTCTAATTTCAGGAAAAGTTGATGATCACGCAGACGTTGTAGGACTTGTGTGACATGCTGGTGGTGTTCGGATAAACTGGATGAATTAATCAGAATTTCGTCAATATAGATAGTGACAAACTGTTGCAGGAAGTCTCTGAAGATCTCATTCATAAAGCCTTGGAAGACGGCGGGGGCGTTGGACAGTCCAAAAGGCATGACTAGGTACTCATAATGACCTGCTGGGGTGATGAATGCCGTTTTCCATTCGTCTACCTCTCAGATTCGTACAAAGTTATATGCGCTCCGAAGGTCCAATTTTGTAACTATCCGGGCACCATGTAATTGTTCCAAAGCCGCTGGAACCAGAGGAAGAGGATAGCGGTACTTGACTGTAGAGTTGTTGAGGATACGGTAATCAGTGCAGGGGCGCAAGCCTCCGTCCTTCTTACCCTTAAAAAATAAGCTAGAAGCGGCAGGGGATGTGGAAGGTCGGATGTAGTCCTGATGGAGGGCCTCCGCAATGTACTCCTCCATGGCCTTCTGGATAAATCTTACTGCGTGGCAGAACAGCCCCAGGCAGCAGGTCGATCGCACAGTCCCATGGCCGATGTTTTGTGGCCGACATCCTGGAACGCCCGGTAGTGTGTAGGAATTACTGGTTCTGTGCTGGTAGCTGGACTCTCAATCATAGTAGCATTTATGGGAAGATTGGAAACAGACGAGGAAGAGGAAACCTTCTTGATGGGTGATAGACAATGAGAAAAACTTCTTTCTCCCCACTGACAAATTTCTCCAGAAGACCAACAGCTATTCGGGGAATGGAGTTCCAGCTACGGGCGTCCCAGGATGACCTCCACCGTGGAGCCCTCCAGTACCAGAAAAGAAGGTGGGTAATATCAAAAGGATAGTCTAAGGAAGCAGCACAGAAGAGTCAAAGTAACTTATCTGTTGTAGGTGTGGAAGTCAGGAATGAAACTGAAGACGATGAACCAGAATGCAGACTGAAGAACCAGGTGATGTACGGGAAGCTCTGCAGAACGGGTGAGTATAACAGGTAAGTTTAAATAGCCGATAGTTCACAAGAACAACAGGAGTCAGGACGTCTGACGTTATCCGACGAAACCAGACAAAGGACTGAGGAAAGGAGAGTGAGCTTGATTACAGATTGCCGTCGGCTGATGAAGACAGGTGGCCGTGATCAATACTCCGCGGATGAGGAACGAGTGGGCAGAGTGACGAGGTCTGGCGCTGATGACTGTGTGTTCGTGACAGCATGAGTGGTATTTACGACAGTAACGCTAAATTCAAGTACTCCACAGGGACTCTAGGGGTCGCTGTTTGACAAAAACGGGATTCCTGCATAGTGCCCCTTTAAAATACTTTCTCTTAAGGCATCTTAGAGACAAGAGAGACAGCATTTCAACATTGGCTCAAACCAATGGTGTGAGTTTGGCGGAAGGACAAATTTTTGACCAATGGAAAATGGGAAATATGCTTAGAAAACCTTTTTGAAAATGATTATTTATGTATTTTTTGGTGATACAAGTGGCATAGAACTGTCACACTTCAACTTTACATCCTAAAGAATAGGATTTATCCTATTTATAGAATATTATAGAATACTTTAATCTGAGGCCGCCACATAATAGTATTTATTTTCATTCCCAGGAGTTGGCACACTGTTATGCCGGAGTTTTCAGCAATAGAGCACGGTTCTGTTTGCTTGATTTAATGGCAGGCTGTGGGCCAGGCAATCGAAGGGAGTTTTATAGAGAATGAGAGAGTGAGGTTTTTATCGCTTCACCTGAGCGATGGGGCTGCATGATAAAGAACCAGATATGATTTGTTTTCCAGCATTTCCCATTCCGTCACTCTCACTCAGTGCAGTAAATGTATTCTGCATTCTGCATCATTATGACACCTGGGTAATTAGCTGTGTGAGGTTTAAAATGATCTTTTTTTCACGAGTAGCTGGGTAATGATTAAGTGCTTAAAATGATTACTCTAAAATATATTTCAAAATAATCTTGTTTCATTGCTGTCAGAAATAATAAAATAAGAACAGAGAGACTTAAGGAATTAATAATCTGCCATCATTTAAGGTGTTTTCATACCTTTCTATATCATAAATTGACCAGGTGAATACACGTTTTAAACAGTTGATTGTACAGGTAAGTTAATCGCCATTCTAAGCGAATGCACTGCTGCATTGTAAAGCATAGACACAAAGAATTAATTCACACGCAATCGCTCTCTCACTAATGCCTGCTACAGACTGTGCGATTTCAGCAATTCTATCATTACAAATCACACTGTAAGACAATTATCACAGGCTATCTTTGGCCGCAAGACCGTGACAACGGCCATCTTTGACCGTCTACCCTGTCAGCACATTCTCATCCCAAGACGTCATCTAAATGACGATTTACCTTTAGCGTCAGTTACAGCAGATGACGATGGTAGGTTTAGGTCTGGGGTAGGGTTAGGATTAGATGGCGTCATCTAACTGACGTTAAAGGGTACCCTAAAATGTCGGATGTTGACGTATGGTCAAAAGCGTCAGTTAGATGACGTCTTGGGATGTGAACAGGGCTGACCCTGTACGTCGCAGGACTACAGTGTAGGAGCCACGGCCAAAAAAAATCACCAAGATTGGACATCTTTCCAAAATCACACAATGTGTACTGGGTATAATGCATTCATTTAAATGTAAACTTTACTGTGTTACTTTATCTGTATCTGATTTAGAACAAGCAGAAACCTGTGAGAAATATAATGACCGAAGACAAAAGAACTGATAAAAATAAGCTGTTATGCAGGAGAAATAGCCTTGTGCGCAGTGCTGTGTGTCATATGCCATAGCACAAGGCAACCCGCATTTGAGTCTCAGCACGAGGCTCAGGCGTATTTGTTCATTTAGCAACTGGTCAACATTCATTCATAAGTCGTTCAACCCATCACTCACACACACGTACTCATACAAATGTAGAAATCATTTTTATACATAATTGATCAGTAACAGGAATCAATTTTTTGTCTGGACAGCATTTCTGCAGTGCAGTCCAGAATGTTCCGGAGAGGAGAAATTAGACTTAACCATCTTAACTTTTTAAGATGAAGAGGCACTCTTTGGTTTTCAAATGCCATAATTAATGTGCTCACCCACAGAATCAGACACTGCGTTTCCCATTATGAGTTATGAGTTTTTGGTCCACTGGGTCAGATTGCTTTCTCACCACAACCAACAGCTCCAGAGATGAGGCTGAGACCACCTCATTTAGGCTATCTCAGACTGTTTATTTGTTGTGGATCTCAGCACAATTGCTGTGTTCATTAATGCCTCAACTAACCAAACTAAAGGAAAAAATGTTCCTTGTTTCGAAAGAAATGCTTCAAATGAGCCAAGGTCTACAGGCATGTTTTTCATTTTAATTACTTTTTTTTAACCTGAGCACCGCGTTTTTTGTAACACAGTCTCATCACAAGAAGTCATATAATTGACGTCTTGGGACGTCTTTTGACCATACGTCAACATCCGCCTTTTTAGGGTACCCTTAAACGTCGGTTACATGACGATCCCGGACCGTCATACAACTGACGCTTTACCTTTAAGGTCGGTTAGGTGACGGGGTAGGTTAGTATCCGATAACGTCATCTAACCGACGTTTAAGGGTACCCTAAAAAGGCGGATGGTGGCGTATATGGTCAAAAGACGTCCCAAGACGTCAGTTATATGACGTCTTGGGATGAGACTGCGCTGTTTTTTGAATTTGAGACACTGAAAAAACGGTCAAACATGTCTGTCTAGTACGGAAGCCCTGAACCGCAACCTAAAAAAAAAAAAAAAGTCAGTAAAAAAAAAAAAAAAATCTGTAAAAAAAAAAAAATCTGTAAAAAAAAAAAATCTGTAAAAAAAAAAAAAATCTAGCATTTCGAGATTAAAGTCGAAATGTTTCGAGATTAAAGTCGAAATGTTTCGAAATTAAAGTCGAAATGTTTTGAGATTAAAGTCGAAATGTTTCGAGATTAAAGTCGAAACATTGTGCATTCATAACAGTGCGCGTCCACTGGCTAGCGCGCGCGTGTGGGTGTGAAGTCGAACTGCCATGGATAAACACAAAATAGTAGCTTTTTACTTTTATCTGAATTACTTATCTTACTTTATCGTTATAAAATATAATGCGCCGGAATAGACTTTAGCCTATAGGAAAACCAACACGGAAAACACTTTTCAGACTGGATGGAGAAATCCAGCTTTATGAATGAATGAATGAATGAATGAATGAATGAATGAATGAATGAATGAATGAATATGGCATTTATATAGCGCTTTCATATATGCCTAGACTCAAAGTGCTTTACAATCATATCAGAGAATCTCTCCTCAACCATAAGTGGTTATTAAATCTTAGGAAATCACAGGATCCGGCCAAATGATTGGATACAGAATGATGCACTTAAAATGTATCCAGAGCGTATTTACGTTGAAGAGGGAGACCAAACAGTACTGTTGTGTTCTCGACCCAGATAGTGTTGACTAGACGAGCACGAAAACACCCCAGAAACACTGCCACTAGCACGTGTGACGTGTGTAGAATTTTGTTGAAAGCCCAGATAAAAGTAAAAAAAGCTACTATTTTGTGTTTATCCATGGCAGTTCGACTTCACACGCGCGCGCTCTGAGCCAGTGGGCGCGCACTGTTATGAATGCACAATGTTTCGACTTTAATCTCGAAACATTTCGACTTTAATCTC
The DNA here is from genome assembly GCF_016745375.1 of Pimephales promelas. The sequence continues at coordinate 412,558 of NW_024121954.1, read as the reverse complement.
GAAACATTCCGACTTTAATCTCGAAACATTTCGACTTTAATCTCGAAACATTTCGACTGTAATCTCGAAATGCTAGATTTTTTTATTTTTTTTTACAGATTTTTTTTTTTTTTTACAGATTTTTTTTTTTTTTTTTTTTTTTTTTAGGTTGCGGTTCAGGGCTTCCGTAGTCTAGTGTGTTTACATTGAAAAACAAAGGAAAAGTAGCACAGTGGAATGGAACACATCCTCCCCCTTACTTACCATTAGTTTTTCCAAACCCATATGAAACTGTCTCTTCTATGGAACACATACAATGGAGAAAATTTGAAGAGTATACTGTATTGACTATTCTTTTCCACTTTTCTACACAGTTAAATCATTAGGGACTAGAGCTTTGTAGCTACAAAGAGCTACAAAGGCACCATAAACGTATCATCTGTACAACTTGTACCATATATTCCAAGTTCCAAGGTAAAAGATAGGTTTTTGTGTGAGGATTAGATACAAATTTACATCATTATTCAATTATAATGCTGACATGAAGCCAGACACATCTCCTTCAAGCCAATTTCATGAGAGAAAGTCTGGATTAATTTTTTTAATCAGTTTTGTGAACTGAATCAATTGTTTCATTGATACAATCTGACTTATATCACGGTTTTCAGTGACTAAAAGCCATGAAACACGCTTGGGCTTTGAGCGTCTGTTGGTTTAGTGTTGTTTCTAGTGTGTTTAACAGCAGTTTTTCGATCCATTGAGCATGTTGAATCAGTGGTAAATCCCAAAAGCAACCAAATGATGAAGTCAAGCGTACACAGAAGGCCCTTCTCATTTTTCATCTTCATCAAATCTGTGATGATTTTCATCGAATCCATCAGCGGTGAGCAAGATTGATGGGAAAATGGTTAGAAACCACTGCTTTCTTTACAGTTTGTATGTCCACAGTCCTTGTCCATCTTTTTTTTTCCTTCTTGAATGACATTCTAGTTGGCTGTAGTCTTTGCTGTGTGTTCATGTTCAACTTTCCGGCCAAGATGAAGAAGACTTGAGGCGACACATTATTCAGCTTTCATCACCAGATGTCGATTTAGCACGTCTGGTACTTAACTTAAATTTCTGTCCTTCCTTTACATATCTATCAAATGGCTTTAGAAGTCTAGATCAGTCTAGACTGAACTATTTTTGTTACACTGTACACTTATGCTTTCTGCTTTCATGCTACTTTTTGAAGCTTGACAGCCTCATTGACAGTCCCCATTCATTATAAATGAATGGAAAATAGAAAGAGTGAATTTTTCTAAATGAATGTTTCTGTTTGAGAAGATAGTATGTGATTTTGGAATGACATAATGAATTGTCATTTAGGAGTGAACTATATGTTTTAACATGAGCATAGTAAACATACTAATTTGCTTACAATACTGAAAGTTATTTAGAGGATCTCTTTAACAGGAAAAGCCTTGGGGAACAATTCACTTATTAATATGACTCTGCTTTGACATGTCCTTCAGATTTGTCAAGTGAGAACATGCCTGTAAGTGATGTAATGACGCCATGGACACCATCTTATTATTAGGTGTATTTCCTCAGTTCTGCTGCGGTCTTGCTGGCAAAGACTATAGACAAACATTCTGTAATCTAAATCCAGCTGAGACTAAACTGTTCCCAGCACAGCGTGGTATTAGGACCAGTCGGCCCTTGTATCTACTACTCAGAGAAACCCACCTGCTGAGAAAAGATCCATGAGTTTCTGAATAAGCCTAGCAGGATTTTCAGTGACGCCTGGCTGTTTTTCAAGTCTTTGTATGTTCTTTCTTCCAGCTCTGTTGGTGTGCCAGTCATTCGGTGAAAGTGCATTAATTGATTTTGGTGAGTGCCTACATAAAGGACCTGAAGATGTTTCATGGAAAAGTGGCCATGAAAACCTTGATACTCGTGACTAACACGGCCAGAGTCCAAAAGCCGTGAGAAATGTTACAAGTTAAGACGTGTCCACATTTCTTGTATGGAAATTCAGTACTTTGACTGTACATTGTGTCTCACTTTAATGATTAAGAACACCCTCAATGGTGTCAGGAAAGAAGTCCATGTGGCTCGCTAAACTTTTTTTTCACGTTTTTTGGCGAAAAATCTCAAAGGGATAGTTCACTTTGAAATTCATTTTTGATATGTTTTAGCTTACCTCAAGGGCATCCAAGATGTAGGTGTCTTTGTTTCCAAAGTATTTTCAATTTTGATATTTTTAGGTCAAACCGTTCTTGTCTGTCAGTCATATAATGCAGGTTTAGGGGGTCCACGTCAAAGAGCATGCACAGAGAAGTCCAAATTAAACATGATTTGATGACTCATAAATGTAAGTACACATTTATGGCCTAAGACACGAAACGAGCGTTTTGTGTGAGAAAACGAACAGTATTTCTATAATTTTTTACCTCTTGTAATCACAGTCATGTCGAAGTACTCTGAGGGCGAGGGCGCTTCTATCTGCGCAAGCGTGGCAGTAAGCTCGAAATTGATCTCTCGCGCGTGTACGTCACTCATTGTTTACACAGAGATTTCAGATGTGTTATCCGTCACTGTGAAGGTCTAAACATATTTAGATATACAGGAAATTGCAATGGAAGACGATTTTGATTCGGCACTTTACGGCGCTTGTGCAGACCGAATTGCCCATGCCTTCAGATCACTTGGACGTGACTGTGGTTACAAGAGGTAAAAACGATATAAATACTGTTCGTTTTCTCACACAAACTGCTCGTTTCGTGTCTTAGGCCATCAATGTGTACTTACATTTACAAGAAAATCAAGAAATCATGTTTAATTTGGACTTCTCTGTGCATGCTCTTTGAGGTGGACCTCATTTACCTGCATTATATGACTGACAGACAAGAACCGTTTGACCTAAAAACATATCAAAATTGAAAATACTGTGGAAACAAAGACACCTACATCTTGGATGCCCTTGAGGTAAGCTAAAACAAATTAAAAATTAATTTCAAAGTTAACTATCCCTTTAATAGTGCTTTAAAAACATGCCATTGTCCTCTTGAGCTTCTCCTCCTCATTTCAGAGCGAAACATTTAGAACAAGAAAATTCCTATGACAGGACTTAATTTTATACGTCAGATGTTGATTGGATTGTGAAAAATGAGAGTTGCCAACCAGAATGGAGGCAGATCTGAATGTGATTGGCTTAACTGCAGCATGGCTTTGCATATGTCAGCAGTGAGACAAGTTATGATGTTTTGATGGTCCAATATATAAATAAATAATTCACAGCAAGACCAGTAACATGCTTTAAGAAACGAAATTAAAGCTGACTTTAAAACGCTGGACAAAGGGGCATTTCCAGACTTATTGCAGCCATTACAGAATAGAGATGGAAATACGAAATGTTGACACCAATATGTTCCTAAACAACCTACTAATAATGAAACAAACAAATACATAAATGGATAAATAAACAAATAATCACAGCTTTGTGTTACAGCATTTTGTAATATCTGTGATAAAACATCTAAGAATGCTTTATTTCACACACAATGATTACTCTACTGGAAGTGGAGCCTAAAGTGCCTGAACAACAGCAAAAATGATTTGCATACGTTTATGCAAAATCTCTACTGTCATTTAGCACTGACGATTCTCTATTATCGTGTTTGTTCCGTAGTTTTGAAAGGTTCAGGCTAACCTCTCCACCCATTCTTAAATTTGCTTCCATTAAAAATGCATTAGCAGTGAAAAAATCCTACTTAGTCCATTATCAAATGGGACTCAATGGATCCTCTGCCATGTGCTGCAAACCATCCCACCCATGATAAATAAATGAAAGCACAGATAAACAGCTCCCATTTATAACAACGCCTCAAACAAATGGAGGGAAATCAAAGCTGCACATGTCAATTTGCTAGAGGGAGTTTGCTCAGAACCCGTTGAAACACAAAGGCCATGTGGTATGGCTAAGGCGTCTGGATTGCTAACACAAATACCCCTTTACACCTGGTATTAACATCAATCAGTGATCTGACCAGTGCTACAGTAAATACAGGTGCACATTTTTTCGTAATCCTCAATCACATTTATAGGTAAAAACACATGTGGGCACAATGCATTTGTATTGTAGAAGCTAATGTATCCAGGCAAGCGCGAAAGACCAGCTACCTGTGAATCAACCACTTAACTAAAACATCGACCTAATATTGTGGCTCTATTTTGTTTTTGACTTTTGCTATTTTATTAGATCTAAAAGATTTTAATCAACTACTATAGAACTTTGCCCATCTATGGGTTCATTTGTAATTATCCATATTGTGCCATCTAAAAATGTGGAAATTGTCCAGTTTTCAAAATGGGTGTTTGGACATAATATCAGCTTAAATCCTTATCAATTACATAATATCAGTTTAAACCATTTATTAGCAATTTTCATTGAAACAGCAATACTATTTTTTAATGCATAATAATGCAGTATGCAGTCATGCATCTTGCAAGAGACATAAATCTTGTTTGCTATGTTTGCTGCTTCAGTGGATGTGGATTCACATTGTTTCTAGATTATTGTGCAGAGTGGATGCATTTTAAATAATTGCAAACAGCTTTATTGTCAATAAAATAAAATAAAATAAACAAATGAATTACCTTTAGTTGGCCCTGGCACAAAATGACCATGCTAACATCATTAATCATCAGAACATGGGAAAGTGACTTGCCTGAAAGTACTGTATGTGTCCAGCTCCCTGTCTCCTCTAGCCTGGTTCAACCAGACTCAGACATTTCATTTCCACATAGAGTCTGGAACCGCTCCATTGAGAAACGTTTCCTTCCTTGTAGGCGGGTTCACTATTAAAGTTCAAATCTATTGGATCTCCCCAAAGTCACTTACGATCTGCCATAGCCAATCGCTAACGGGGTGTCGTGAGTGACGTATGTCACGCGCCGAAATGGCTGGAAACAACAAGTCCGAATGATCAGAGGATTATGTTCACAATAGGATTTCAGTCAACGAGCGCCGCAGGTTTTGTTAATCTATGAACAATTATTAATTCGAAATGTATATTTGACACGAAGGACAGTGATATATTCATTCAACGGTGGAAGCTGTGTCTAATCATTACAAATACGCCGCTGTGGTCGTTTTCTGATCTGCCGCAAATGCTGTAGCTTCTACAGTGAATGATCAGTCTTGTCTCTATCTGCAGATGTGTAATAAACAACAAATTTTCATATTACGTCTTATTGTTTCTTAATTACCTTAATTATGGTCTTCAAAGTATGTGTTTTTACATTTTTATGTGGCATTTAGTTTTTTTTAGTAAAACAAATCAACCATTGCCATCTAAAACTGAAAATCAAATATCTTCAAAGTATGGTTTATCACATTTTTATTTATGACAATTATTTAAAAAAAATCACAACCAATTTGTATGATTTACAACATGTAAAACTGACACACCAACCTCCTGCACGAGTGCACAAAGGGGCTCAAAATGTTCTATTCATCACAAGAATCAGTAAATATACGGTTGGGAATATGAGCGACTGACATATGACTCCTGAGCGGATCTTCAACAATAGTTTAGCAGCCAGGACTCGGGGCTTCCAAACACCGCGAACACCAGGCTAAACCATCCGTCCAAAATGTCACGGTCATCGTGCACGAGCTGCCCAGCACAAACTTCCAAACTTTCTGCCTCCTTCACTTGGTCCTCAGTTGTGCAACAAGAGGTGAGACGATAACAATCCGGCTTTAAATTCTGTATATTCGGCAGTTTCTTTGCCAACAATGGACCGAATAGCTTTTCTCACGTCTTTCTCCGCTGCCATTACTGAACTCAAACTGACGCGCTTACATCAACGTCATCTTTCTCAGCCACTCCCTCTATTCGCTGATTGGTCCTACAAAAAAATGATTTCTGGAAACCTAAGGATATGGAGCGATCCCAGACGTAGTTACTGAAGTAAAATGAAATTGAGCGGAAGTGCGTAGGAGGGCGCAGCCAGGCTATGTCTCCTCTTCCTCAAGACAAAAGTTGCTATTCAGTGACTGTAAGTGTGTGTCTGTGTGTCATGATTCTGCCCTAGTGTCCTTGATTTTCTTTAGTCTTGAGGCAGGATCATGACAGACCCGTGTTTTGTGTACAAGCACATGGCCTGTTGTTTGGGCATTGCATTTGCAAAAGTGGCATTGCGTTATCACTTTTTATTCTGCGTTTAGACGAGCGTTATGGGTGGGAAATCCGCGTGCATTTGGTGATGTAAAAGTGCGTGAAATTCAATGTAGTATGCACTCCAGGCGGCTAGGTGGTGATGTGAGGCACTGCCACACAACAACACCAAGTCCGTGTGCATGCGTTCAACCTTCACTGTCAAGCAGACTTTTGCGTTTTTACCCTTTAGACGGGAACGTGACGGTGGAACGTTTTTAAGATTTCCACTCTGGAGGGTGGTTTCACTTTTTTGCGTTTTTAAGCTCCCAAAACGCTGTCGCCGTGTAAACGAAAGGCACATCCGATACAATATTTTTTACGTTTTCACCCGCGAGCATCCTCGTGTAAACAGGGCCTTAATTCCCTTGTGTTTGCTGTCCTGGGCCAGTTCATTGTCAAATTTTGTTTCACACATTGTGTGAGATATGCTACCTGTGAGTACCCTGTCTAGTAAGAAGTCTTGTGTTAGTTTGCATCTTATATTTTCTGTGAGTTTATAGTCTAGTTCTTGTCAAGTGAAGTCTAGTTTTGTTACCCATTGTTTGTTTTGCCCCCTCGTGGCTTTTGTTTTCCTGTTTTTGTACCAATAAACCTTGTGTTCATTGCACTCTGTCTGCACCAATTTATTTTGCACATGGGCCCGGGGATGACTTGCTACGCCACTGCCGTCCAGTTGAGTATGCTGAGGATTTCCTGGAGCTTGCTGTTACGGTTTACCTGGATGATGATATGCTTGTTTATTTTCCATGGAGGTTTAGATAAACCTTTGCGTTCTAGGATGACGTGGGATGTGCATAGTTGCAAGTTTCTTCAATACATTCTCTTTGCTCTCCTACTCAGCAGAACCACCCCTGAAAGGCTGCTCATTCTTCCTGTGATCCCTGAGTCCAAGCCACATCAGAGTCCGCTCCAGTCCAAGCCAATCTGGAGTCTGCACCAGTTCAAACCAATCCAGAGTTTGCTCTGATCCATGAGTCTGTCCAGAAATTCACTCCAGTCCAAGAGTCCGGTCCAGCGTTGGCTCCAGCCCCTAGAGTTAGTCCCTTCGCAGAGCTCAGCCCAGTACCTGTCAAGGCTGAAGTGGCCGTTCCTGTTCCAATACTGTTCCAATAAATGGATGCCTTCCACTCATCCAATGTGTTTCTGCTTTTCACATTTTGTCAGAAATTATGGGGGGGGGTTCCAAAATATATGGTCACATGGCAATAGAAGTGTACTGTTGTCAAGATAAAGGGGGGTGGGTCAACTTACCCACTGGCTCATCTTACCCCACTCCCCCCCTACCTAAAAGCGACTGAAATGAGTACACTGGGGAGCCCTGTGTTAAATGTTTCATAGTTTGTTTCACCACAAAATAAGGATTTATGCTCATATTGTTTAAAACCTCTTGTCAAACCCCACAAGACTTTATCCACTGAAAAAAAAAACAAAAAAAAAAAAAACACAAGACTAAACTAAGAGATTAAAAAACTGAGGGTTTTTATTTTTTATTTGGCCCTCACTTGGGCACTTAATCTCAGCCTTCTCCAAGGGGCCGATCTCTCAATCACTCTACGGTATGATGCTTTTAATAAAAAGCATACTATGAAATTACAGAAATTAAGTAACCGATATCAGGCTCAGCATGCTTTTTCATTTCTTTCCAAGTTGCCTCAAAATATCATTCATGTCTGAAATTAATGGTCATGTTCTGTGAAGTACATGATTGTGTGATACAATCACATCAGATTCCAGATGTTTCAGCTGCTGCTGTTTCATTATAAAAGAACATGCAAAAAGAGCGTATAATAAAGGTAAATTAATGTAAGAAATCCCATGTGTATCTTTTACAATGCAGACTAAGGACTATGTGAGACGTTAATAGTAAAATGTTCATTTTCAGTCATGCACACGCTGCGACAGGGATTCTTGCCCTGCCAAAGGTTAATAACAACCCATGAAACTACATAATTAAAGAACTGGTACTTGGCAGTATTCCAGTGCAAAACATTATGAACCTGAAGAGAACAGCATGTAGAAGCCAAATTGTTTGAGAAACACCCTGAGGCAAAGGCAAAACAATGATGGTCAGCAAACAGGTTGTCCTCATCGTTTTGCAAAGCGTAACTTACTGTACATCTAGAAAGAAAAAAACAAACAAACTCCTCTTCTGTATCCCGCAGTAGCGCTTGAAACGGGCTGTGAGTCTGTCCAAGAACTATTGCCTTGAGAATTTCAGATGACTATTCCCTCTAGTGACATTGAGTTGTAAATCATTCTCGTGTTATATGTTGACCTCTATTTTGACATAACTGCATTTACATGAAGTTGTTATCTTCAGACAGACAAGTCCCTTGGGAAAGTCAGCGGCCGTTCTACAATGTGGTCAGTGCCGATATGAAGAAGAATATGACTGTGTGTGTGTTGAATACTAAGCAATGCACCATATGGGCTGTGATTTTTAATTCAGATCACACATTATGAGATTAGAGTCATAGATTTAAACTCCCTGTTGGATTTCATACCAAATACATCCTTAAAATATCGTTATGAGTTAAGTCTGTAAATTAGCTTATTATTTTCAACCATTGTACATGGACAAAAATGGATTCATATCAGCGATATATTTGTAAGAACAGGATATCCTCTCTTTTTTTAATATTATTATTTGTTTTGTGCCATTCTAAATTAAATTGTGAATGTATTTTGAATACTCAAAGGCATTTAAATGCAATTCTTGAATTTGCATGGAATTTGAATTGAGTTTCAAATCGGCTTCAGAATTGGAACAAAAGACAGAACAAAAAATATATATACAGTATGCCATGTATTAGTATGTCATATTAAATAAATTAACAGAATGCTTTACCTGTGTTCAATTTTTTGTTTATTTGTAAATGTAAAATTCTCTTCCTGTTTAAATCACCTTAATGGAGACACTTTCTTCAATTGTGAATTTTGCAAGGATAAATAATAATTCACAGAAATTATTTTAAAGGGGTGGTTGATTGCGATTTCACTTTTTTCATTTTAAATAGTGTATAATGTTGCTGTTGGTGCATGAACAGTATATACAAAGTTGCAGCGCTGAAAGTTCAATGTGAGCGCAGAGATATCGTCTTTTAAAAATCAGGAAGTGTAATGCCTACAAAAATGACTCGATTGGGACTACAACGGGTTTTATACGTAACCCATGCATTTGCATCAACCCTCCCTCCGGAATATCCAAAAAAGGGCATGGCTATATTTCTGCGGCTCGTCGAAAGTGTGTTATGTTCACCCAGCTGTCAGGTCTTCTGTGTCCGGGCTTCCCACGGACGTTGTAGTTTGTCAACAATGGATACAATTTATTTTTGATTATGTTCCTGAAAATAAGATGCGCATTTTAAGAAAAACAGCTTCCAGAATGTCCACGAATTCAATGGCGGACTCAATGTTACTAAAACATGAAGCAGTTCCAACTTTAAAACCAGAGGCAGCCGTTGTTGGGCCACAACCTGTAAGTAGGCTAAGACTTAATCATTTTAAATGTATTTGCATGTATAATTCCAGACATAATGTTTTAGTTAGCTTTATAGCTAACTAGCTTTTTTAGTTTAGCTTTATAGCTACTAGGCTACTAAATATGCTATTTTGTGTCTATGACAAGCGCGTACAAACATTATGGACCTGAATTTTGTATAAGTACTAATGTTGTAAATGTATTTTTCATGTATAAATACTTTATGGTGTTATTTTTCGATTTGATCAAGAACGTAAACAAATGCCAACACTGTTTGTGTATATAGTAGCCAGTTAGTTCGATGCTAAGACAAACGTGTATAAAGTAAAAAAAAAAATTAATGGCAAATTACCATTCAGAAACGTTTTGTTAGAACCGTGTGTGGTGAGGTTCTGCTGGACTCTCTTCATCGTCGCTTTCTGGGTCTGATTCTGCAGTATTGACACCATTATTTACATTTGACAGGGACACACATGCAACTTTCCCCAGTAAAGGTAATGGGCGTTAAGTATCCGGACAAAGTACACTACAGTTTAGCCAATCACAACACACAGGCCCAAACTAACCAATCTGAGCCCGCTGCCTGTTTCTGAGGGAGTGGTTTCATAGACTCAGGGAGTCAACAGGTCGTTCAGGGGACAGAGGAGAGCGCGGCTTACAATAAAGGTGAAATTTATGAAAAATAAGACTTTTTAAAAAAGAAAAAACACAAATACATGTTATATTGCACCCCATAAACACAATCATGCAAAGACAAAAAGTAGTAAACCACCCCTTTACAAAATACCCCAAACAATTTTAATTGGAGTAAAAGTTGTAGTCCCCTATATTTTAGTTTGGATTTAACTGCATTCTAGTAAACTTCATACATTAGCAATGGAGTGGGTGACTGACTCATATTGCCGTGAGGCATGATTAAACACCATGGCTGAACGCTGACCCACGAGCAGCCTAAGGCGGCCGCTACTAATACTTTCTAAATATCTTGTCATTAATGCCATGTAGTGCAGACTCTTGATATTTACTCTAACATGTAATGACAATAGCTGACCTTCTGCACGGCCCTGTTACTCAATATAACCAGAAGCACTGCTCATTTGGTTGAAAAAGTTTTGCATTACAGGATTACGTGTGAAATTACACGGCTCATTTTGTAAGAAGGCAGTGCTCTCACCTCAACACATCAGAGGTCAGGAGTCACCGGTGATTTCATGTGCGACAGGAGGAGGCAGAATTCAATTGACAAGAATGATGCTATTTCAAGGTATTACTTTTTAATCCTTCATTTTCTTTCCTCCAGGCTTTGCTGTGTTCATTTTGCCTCTCGAACGGAGGCTGAGTAAGCAAATCGATACGGTAGCCCAGCATGTTGTCTGGGGTTTAATTTGCTGTGCAGATGTAAGTAATCGAAGAATCTAGAGAAAACTATTCAAGGTGCACACTTAAAATAGAATGACCCTACTGTACTGTACAGTACTTCACGGATACCGCAAGCCACATATGTCTTGGAAGGATTGCGTCAGATCTCGTAACAGATCGCAATACCGTACTCCACTACAAAGAGCATTTAACTCTGATTTTGAGACTGCACACTGAAATGCTTCAAAGAACGTTTGTCAAGAGATATAACAGAAGAGAATAGGGGTGACTGTGAGTGCTCTTGAGTTTTGCTCCTCGCCCAATTTAAAATGTTCTAGGTCCTTTGCTGTGGAAATGTGACTCAAGACACAAAGGGCATGTAGAAATGCAGTGCTGAAACGGCAACCAAGAAACAGTGCTGTGTCAGAGCTTTGATAGAGTACATATTGTGATGTTTCCATTCAGTACCGCTAATGAGCCAAGTCAAGACAGAGGGCTGGAAAATGATTTCCTCTCCCTTTGATTGTCCAAGGTTTATGAGGACAAAGCTTGAGCGGAAAAGAAGAAGACTTTTTCATTTGTTGAGGGAAAGATGTTCACAGACTAACATCCACTGTTTCAGTTTTTCCAAAAGCATTGTTGGCTATCTGTGGTCGCAAGATACGTCGTTCCCAACATAGTTCAACACTTTGGCATTTCCTTAAACAAAAGTTCCATCGAAAATTCGCAAACTAGTGGCTGGAATTACAGCACTCAACAGAAACAGTGTCTTGTCAGTATGACGTGGACTTTAATAGATCACACTCTTGACTACAATTAGCAAGAAAACATGCAGTAAATTAGCATTAATTAGCATTAGCAACAATTAGCATTTAGCATTAGCATTTTTGAAGAGCATGCATATGTGGATCAATACTTGAGGAGGAAATGTGATAAATGAAGAATGTAATTTTCATTACAACAGCATACACTCTGAAAGATTACGTATGGAGAAAGATATGGTGGTAGTGTGGTATTACAAGTTTATTAAATGTTTCTGTACATTGAATTTAGCATTCAAGATAAGGAGGGGGATGATATCTGGCTAATCCTGCAAAGTGTATGCCAATTACGTACTGCATATAACATGATTGCCAAAAAAATTGGTTACACTTTATTTTGATGAGCCACATTAGACATCCCAGACAGCAAACTGACATTGAATCAACGTGGAAACGACGTCTCTCATGACATCGAAACAACGTTGATTTTGCTCATCGAATTAACGTTAAACCAACGTCAGACGCGGCATTCTTCAAAGCTAAATGAAAATCGAAAATTGGTTTGCTTTCATAACGTTGAAATGTTGATTTCAAGTTGATTTTCCGTTAGTTTTGAAAGAATGACGCGTCTGACGTTGTTTCAACATTAATTCGATGAGAAATACAATGTCAGATCAATGTTGTTTCGATGTCATGTTTCCACGTTGATTCAATGTCAGTTTGCTATCTGGGATTCTACCAACTATAATATGTGTACATCAGTGGCATGTTGCATGATGATGTGCAAGAGATAATGTACATCCAGCCAGGTTGTTATCGTGGAATAAACCCTGACAGGGTAATCAGGACTCCTACGTGAAGCAGGTGCATTATCAGAATCAAGTATTCCACAGAGCTGTGTGATAAAAAAATTATAATAGTCTTCTGTCTGTACCATCTTGACTTCATTGCTGGCTTTCACTTTCACTTTTATTCTTGTGCACTGACTTGTTCGCTAAGCTGAACAGCTAATCTGAGTTCTCTCTCTCACAGATGGCCCAACATCATAGACAGTAAAAGAAATGGACAGAGCAACCCCACTGATTTCAACAGAGAATACTTGAAGCCTGATTTTTGCACTTCCTGTCTGATGTCTGAGCGACTGCGCCGGCTCAAACTGAGTAGCTTCTAGTAGCTGTGCCAAGACAAAACATTGTTGAAATATTTTGTCCTGTTGCTTTTATGGACTCTCTATCTTCTCCCTTGACTTTATGCCTCATAGACAGTAAAAGACGCCTGCGAGCTTCTCCTCCTGTCTATACGGTAATGTCTCTATTGTGTGACAGAAAGTTGTGTAGTGATGATGCAATCGTTAGCCTATTTTTCACATAAATGCCTTCGACGGGGCCGTAACGTATGATACAAAGTAATGGAGCGTTTTATACATTGTGGTGTTTCTTTAGAAATAAATAATGGACAAATCAAGTCTTTGGACGCCTCAGATGTAAAGTTATTCGCTGTCAAAGTGACGCCAAAATGAATGGGAGTCAATGGGATGCTAACAGCAAGTGAAGTTCTGCTACAATGGCGGCTTCAACTTCCGGCTAATGGATTACCCCCTTGCCCAACACCGATTCTCCATGCTAAATAGGCCCCAAAAATCCAATGGTATCAACGATGCAACTATGCCGATGCTCAAAAACGGCCTGACATTGGCTTGGTTTGTCATGGCCACTACTGGAAATTGATCCCTCGTTTTAATTTGGCTAAACCGCTATAACTACAATGATGGCTAAACTAAACTACGGCTAAACCACAATGATGAAATGTAGTAGAACAAAGAGGACACGATTTACCCACAATAAAGGAACATTAATTTTGCTACAATATACAATTAAATATTTTTATGTAAAAACTTGTTCATTTGTAAAATGCTTACATTTTAGATTATTTAAAAATGAAAGTACGAGTGTACATGTGCACAGACATCTAAAAGCCAAACTTTACTTGGGCCTCCAAAATAGTAAAACGTCACAGCTGACAGTGATGATTCACACAGATCTCTTACTAGCCCTTTAGAAAAGCCTGTGACATAACTAAAGCTTATACTGCATTTATAACAGCATTTGGGGAGGGATTGTGCAGTAATTATTTCTGTTCAACCTCTAGCTTTACTGCTCCTTCACTCATATAGAAGCAGCGAAAGCCAACTATGCGTTTTAATAATCATCCAGGGCCATTTCATGATTTCAGTGTAGAGCAACCCAGCAAACAAATTTAGGTTCTGGGAACGTTTTGGGAACGTTAGTTTTTGGTTCTCAGAACGTTCCTAGAACTTTCCCTTAAGGTTAAGGGAACATTCCCGGAACATTCTCCTTACATTATAAAAATGGAACCTAAAAATAACCTACATAGAATGTTCCTATAACGTCCTTGTTTGGTTCTCAAAAAAATAACCTCATGGGACCATTCGGGAGCATTAGGGGAACGTTCTGTGTTTGCTGGGAACTGAGCTGCTTAAATCATACTATACTAATGTCGTAATGATTAAAGTCTGCTGGTTTCAAAGCATTTTGCTGTAGATGGTTTCCCATTGTTTTTTTATATTCCGGTCTCAGACCTGCCACTTTGGGAATGTTGTTTTTTCTCATTAATAGTTCTTAGAGCTAAGCCTTCTGTGGCTATTATTGTTTCTAAGTTGTGCAGTTCAGGTCACAAACTTCCTACAAAGTGACTCATCTCTCAAAAAATAATGCCCATTTCTATCAGTACCATAAGGCAAGTGTATTTCTCAATTTAAAGTGGAGAAATCTTGACAGGCATCTGGATTATTATAATAGTTGCACATACTTTGAAGTCCCTAAAGGGACCTTTTCAAAAACGAGATACATTTCTCGTGAGCATGTGAAAATCTGTATATTTTTTTATTTGTATTTTTGTGAAAGTCCCTTTTAGGGGCTGCATAATTTTTTTTCTCATTAAAATTATATTTAACGTTTTCACTGCAAATGTCAAATCCATTGAAAAAGATTATTCTGTCAAGTAACTGCTCTTCAATTATTATTATTGTTGTTAAAAAATCACCTCATCATCATCATCATTTTTAACACATTCATGCAACATTTCTGTAGCTCAATGGGAACACAGTGAGTTCCAAAGAGACACTTGCCTCACTCTGATCCTTTGTCCTTTGCAGAGTTTCTTTGGAAAATGAATCATTTACACATCATTTCTTCACATTTTTTATGATATTTGTTTTCTTTTCTTCATCTTTTTTTTTTTTTGACTGTTATTCCTCTTTCTGAAATTGAGGCTCTGTTTTCATTATATTCTCCGAGCAAACATCGTAAAGCCAAAACACCAACACAATCTCATGCCAATTCATATTTATATTTTTGGTGAATTTGAATGATCTCATTTGGGTCATTGGTTGATTGAAGCTGAATCTAAATGCAGCAGTTTTAATTTTAATTACAAGAACAAACTCAAATCAAAACAGAATCTAGTAACACTTTAAAATAATGGTCCATAGTTAATAATATGCGGGAAGTAATAGGTAGTACTGCATTAACACCCAAGTTAAAACTATTAACGAATATGGAAGCAATATTAACTATGCAGTAATAGGTAATTTAGCACAAAGGTAGTTCCTTGGTAGCTATTTGATTATTAAGAAATATATCCTCATTGAGAACTTGTGAACTAAGAAATAATAACCAATTAATTACTAATCACAAAAGTAACATGTCTAAAAAGTGAACAATTGTGGGGGGGTTACTCTTAACATGGTCATAACATTTCAGAAGCATGTGCCTCAAATGGGTTCTTTGTGGTAACATGTTTATGAATATTACATCCGCCCAAATACATATAGCTGCCTGAGGAGGACTTCTCTTTAGGATATGAACATAAACATTGATGTTCACTTGTCAAAAACAATTTGCATCTTTAAAGGGACACTATGCAGTTATTTTAGCTTAATTTAACAGCTTCAGAGTTACTGAAATGGTTATATGACTTCTTTCGGGTTGAATGGTGGGCGTCTCGACCCCCCCCCTGGTGCCTGTGAGCGGAAAAATCTCACTTGCAGTTTCGGTGCGGCGAGCCGCCGGCCTCAGCATCAGGATTATCGCGTGATATCAGCTCTCGCGATGTAACGTATTCCTTTACGGCAACACTGCACATATCCAGGAACAAGGTCGAGAGGGATGGAGTTTGTCACATTATCGCCATGGCTGAGCCGGCATATAAGATACAGAAAGCTAGGAAAGCATTGTCGGAGGAACAGAGAAAGAGGAAACAGCAGACTGACCGAGCGAGGAGTCAGACACGAGTATAGCCGTAATTTGCGGGTGTGATATTAAAACATATCGCAGCAAGGATGTACCATTACAAACAAATAAAACATCTCCAGGTAACTCTAGTAGAGCATTCATTTAGTTTGTTTGTTAAATAAGAGGCGATCTGAAATGTGTTGTTTTGGAAATCAAGTGACCAAAGCGGTTGTTGCCGCTGCGATCAGTTTCAGTGGATTCAGTGTTCTGTTGTGACGCGCACTGTCTTCAGATGGACGGCTCAATCCGTTGCGGGGACTGAGAGACTCATTACGGTGAAATCACAAAACCCAATGCACAAAAAACACATCCCTGCTTGAAATACAGCCACTAATAAACAATCGGTTTTGATGAGGAAAATAAACTATACTATTAGTAGGGATTAGAAGAACCCAGAACCTGTGACACACATGGCAAAAGTTCTTCCTCTGGACCATTAATGTTCATGGGGATATGTATTTAATCACGTGAAAATTTTCACCACTAACGGGGGTTCTCAACTCCAGACCTCACGACAAATTAAACACAACATACTATTGTATACTATGTAACACGTCACGCTCTCCTTGAGTGGTATTTACGACAGTAACGTTAAAAACAAGTACTCCACAGTCACTCTAGGGGTCGCTGTTTGACAAAAACAGCATTTCTGCCTGGTGTCCCTTTAATGAAGAAATTGGCTGCATTTATGTTACGATAAGTGCAAAACCACATCTTCCAGATTACAGTGTTTGTTAGAATATTAGTGCCTCACAGAACCTGTACAGTATTTGTCAAATTTAAAATTAAATAACTTGTATTATTTGTAAAAAAAAAACATCTTAACACCTCACTAACTACTTAAGCGTTACCTTGTCATCCCGCAGCAACTACTGATGTGGCCCATTATTCTAAACTGAAAATCATGTTAACTCCACAGGTTTTACTTAATGAGGAGTTAACATGTTTTGCACTTTAGAATAATGGGCCACATCACTAGTAGTTGCTGCGGGATGACAAGGTAACGCTTAAGCAGTTAGTGAGGAGTTAAAATGTTTTTCACAAATAATCCAAGTTAAGTTGCATCTTCATTAAAGATGCAAATTGTTTTTGACAAGTGAACATCAATGTTTATGTTCATATCCTAAAGAGAAGTCCTCCTCAGGCAGCTACTGTAACATAAAGGTATAGGTCTTAGGAGTCTGAGATATATTGAATTGACATTCAATAGAGCTCATAATAGTGAACTAATCCAATCATGAGAGTGTCAGCATCACTTCCTAATTATTTAAGATTAAAAAAAAAAAAAAAAAATCCGTCATTATTAGTATTATTTTATGTGTACGTTTTAAATAAACAGAGAACATACGTCCATCCTTTGGCAAGAGTAGTAGTCACAATCTCAACCTGTAGCTATATGTATTTGGGCAGATGTAATATTCGTAAACTTGTTTCCACGAGAACCCAAAGAACCCATTTGGGGCACATGCTTCTGAAATGTTATGACCATGTTAAGAGTATAAAACCCCCACAATTTTTCACTTTTTAGACATATTACTTTTGTGATTAGTAATTAATTGGTTATTATTTCTTAGTTCACAAGTAGTTCTCAATGAGGATAAATTCTTTAGTAATAATCAAATACCTACCAAGGAACTACCTTTGTACTAAATTACCTATTACCTAATGCTTAGTTAATATTGCTTCCATATTAGTTAATAGTATTAACTTGGGTGTTAATGCAGTACTATTACTTCCCGTATAGCTACTTGTTAATTACGGACCATTATTTTTAAAGTGTTACCCAGAATCTTAGAAAAAAGGATCACAAACAGACCAACCAACTTAAAGGTGCATTGAGCATACATGCATGCTTAAACAATCGCCTGATGAGCTGAATGAGCCCTTCTCTGATCACTGCGATCGCCTCTATAATCCTGTACAGTAGGTGGATTCGGGATGGAGTTTGAGACTGGGCGTGACGTCATGCGCGTTCATGCTCACCTGGCTATGTCTGGCAGGTTTGTATATTCGCCACCATGCTCCGTTTCAGCAAAGACAACACGAGCAACAAAACTTTAGTCAACCTTCGACAAAAGTAGAAAATGGATTCAAAGAGACTGGTTTGTAGTTCAGTCCAAACCCAAACGCAAACTCCACGTAAGACAAAGAAAATAAAACTTTTGTCTAGTGCCAGGCGTCGGAATATGACAAGAGTCAACATCGGGAAGGCTTTCAACAAATGGAGAGCGGTCTGCTCTAGGGCTCAAACGGGATACAAAGTAATAACTTATATTATTCATGAACGTGTTTCCATAATTATACAATCATAAGTGGATACAGTAAACAAATAAAACAGTTCAACATGGAGATAGATGGACACAAAAACCGAAATTTTCTACTACCCCCGTTTCCCCTCACACATAAGTGTGTAAATTACTCAAATTCCTTTCCTTTAATATATATTTAAATGACTTGCAGAATTATAACCTCTGAAGACATTATGACTGTAACAAAAGATTTGTGCGGTTGATGCTCGTTTGGTAATGAACAGCTCGTGTGGTCCATGAGCCTCTGGTTGCAATTTCGCTTGTCGCCAGATGGGGCATAGTTTTGCAAAAACTCAGAGTCTTGCGCAATGCACCTTAACATAACGTAGAACTGACAATGATCTGAAAGACAAAGAGTTTAAACACACAGCAAACAGAGGAAATAATGAGACATAATTAACGAGACACATCTGAACAGAACTTAATCAGTCACCATAGAGACAAACAGGGAGAGAATGGAAGACAATTAACAATTTGACAGAAAAACACTAGAACTGTAAAACAATTTTTTTTTCATCTGATATTCTTACGCCCCAGTGATGTGTTCTTCATGCGATCTTCATGCTCTTCATGCTTATTTTTGTATAAAAATCCATACGAAATCCATACACCCCGTAAAATAGTTAAATTTTTTTCCATGAGGCTAGGTAGCAAAAGGCCTTAAAATCAAATAAAACAAGCTAGGTTTGAATGATATTGATCCTATAAATATACAGAGATAAAGAAATCTCAATGTATCATGACTCAGCAATAAATCACTGTTCAAAGAAATACTTCACCCAAAAATATGAAGATGAAAACATTTATAAACCCAAGTTCACAGAGCCCAATTCAACATCAATAACATCAAACGTAGTTCTTGTGTGTTGTGTGAGGTTATGACACCAACATCAATAAGCCAAGATTTTATTGATGTGTAGGTATATTTGATTTGGCATATTTGACTCTGTGTATACATGAACTGATCAATGATTGTAATTTTTTTGCGAATGAATAACCACTTAAATTTCTGGTCGTCATCAAAATTGATTGTTTTGCTTCAGGACATTTGGATTAAACCAAAAAGTTGTTTACCCTTCACGTCCTTTTTGGTGTTTTTGGACCCCACTGATTTTCCAGCTTCACATGGACAAAACCTACAGAGACATTCTTAATAAAGGATAAAATAAAGTCATGTAAAACGATAAGTAAATGGGTCAGGTATGGGTTAGGTGAAGTAATTCCTTTAACTGTTATGTCTCTAAATTCCATTTTTTCTAGTTAAAACGAACCAGAGTTTTTTGGTCCCACTTTATATTAAGTGGCTTTAAGTACTATGTACTTACATTGAACAATAAGTACATTGTATTATTGTGTTCCTGTTGTATTGTAAAACACTTTTGCTGCTATTGAGATGTGATACGGGTAAGGTAGGGACAGGTGTGGTGGTATGGGTCGGTTTAAGGGTAGGTTAAGGTGTGAGGGGAGGGTCAACTGTGTAATTACTAATGTAATTACATAAAGTAATTATGGCTGTAATTACATGCTGGAATTTTAAAATATAAGTACAATGTAAAAACATGTAAGTACACAATAAGTCCATTGTAACAAACTATTAATTTCAATGTAAGTACATAGTACTAAAAGCCACTTAATATAAAGTGGGACCAAATTCTTAATTTGCCATGACTCTTCAGGAACTCAATTTAATGTCATGCAGCAACCCAATCCAACAAACATATTTCGTGGAGATAGATGCATACACACATATCCACATTCTTTTGGTTTGGTTCGAAGGGGGGAGGGGGATACTTCCTTCCTTCCATAATGGAGGACATATACCTCTGCGACCGGTTCATCTTTGCCAGCTGTGCTACTGAGGTGCAGGAGATGATTACCACACAAATAAGCTCCAGTTCCCGAATCCCTCATCTCTGCTGGCAGCACGAGGAAAATAACGAAAGAAAGCGGAGCAACAAAGAGTCGGGAAGGAAGAGGGAGTAGAGGGTAAAGTGAGCAACAGAGAGTGAAATGAACAGACAGAGGGAATGGGAAACTGCAGGGAAAAGGGGAAGAGTAAGGCAGGGCAAAGGTTTAGGAACATTTCAATTACTGTGTAAACAGACAACAAAGGCCCGGGACACTAGAAACTATAAGAGTCTTTAGCCCCAAGGGAAACTCATTTCCCCCCCTCAACTCTACTCCTCAAAGAAATAATGTCAGAGACACACAGCAAACATTTGATGTTCCGTCTCGGCTGACAGACTTTTATTACATCTGAAATTATCTTCGAAAGCTTGGGAGTAATAAATTGCCCGTAGAGATTAAACGCAAGCAACTTTCCCAAAAGCAGAGGTCACTTTTAAGGTGTTCGTGGAGAAGTGTCTAGAGTATTTTTAATTTCACTTTAATTAATGTTGTAATTGCTTTTGTAATTGGTTGGAGATTTGGGTCACACACAGCTAATAGTTCACTGATTCTTCAGAAATTGGACAAAAACATGACCCACAACATTACATCCAATTAATTTTTAGAACGCCGTGTTTTCTACATTTTCACACTTGCAATATTTCATTAAAATGATGACATTACATGAGCACATTCCATCTGAAGCACCTCAAAGATTTCTGAGCGCTATACCGTGGAAAAGTTGGGGTCAGATCAGCAAGGATGCATTCAATTGTATCAAAAAGTGACAGTTAAGTCAATGTGTTGGCAAATATGTCCAAATATGTGTTTTCTTAAATAAATGCTGTTTTCATAATCATCAAAGAATCGTAGAAAAAAAGTAGTTTAAAAAAAACAAAACATTAAGCAGCAACTGTTTCAAAATTGATAATAACATCAGATTAAGTGCTACATATTTCCATAATTTCAGCAACATCCTAATTGGATATTACATTTAATGCAAGTGTGACAAGCAAAATTGTGTCAGTTCTATCTGTCAACACTCACATTTTCTGTAGCATCGATTATGTGACTCAAACAGCCATGATCCTCTTTTTAAGTCAAGCTGGAGAACATGATTATCAGGTGTTACAAACTTGTGGAGTTCCTGCAAATTAAGTGATGCTGTTATTAAAACGAAAGGGGACATACATACAATTTCTGACATTTTTCAATTAAGCTTTTTTATGCTGATAATATCATTTGTAATTAAAACAATTCAGGCCTATTAAATTAGGGGGGAAAAATGCAAAATTGAATAATTCTACTAGTCTTTAGGACATAAGAAACTTAAAATATTAATAAATATAGAAGATATACAGTATGGTAACTCTGTAAAGGGCATAGTCTACATTTCCAATTAAAAATCCAAAAGAAAAATAGGATGATGATATTCCAGTATTTTAAAGATATCACATGCATGATTGATTTAGTCTCTTTGTGAATATGAAACTGTTTTTCTTCCTCATATCTTAACAAACCACATTTTGAAATTGTAATTAATGCTTTATACTCACAGTGCTTTAAAGGGAACCCTCTTGTGAGAGTATATACTGTGAAGAAGGAATTCATTTTTAGTATGTTTTTTTTAATCTATTTATGCCTCTCAAACCTCAAACGGAACATAAAGACTATATGTAACACATAACCAAAGCAAGCGACTTACCATTTTAAGTTCTTTAACTTGAAGGGAATATAAGCACATCAATGTACTTTTTTTCAGGGCACATTCTCCAACAACAACAACAAAAAATAAATAAAAATAAAAATGGGAAAAAAAGAAAAGAAATGAATGCGCAAAAGGAGGGGCACAAGAGTTATGCTTTATGAATTGCTCAGTGTGAAAGTGTTAAGGCAGGAAGATGCACTCGTGGGGAAACCAGCATTCATGCTCCATCCCATTTAACAGCTGACTCGAGAGAGAGAACATCCAACCTGCCACCCCCGGAGAGAACAGATGGATCTAAATAAATTTCACTTTTAACTCCTGCGAAAAGCGGCTTCAGTTGAGCATTTTCGTCAGCCGTGCGTCAACTTCTATTGCGCGCGAGCGGGGATTTGTGAAGGGACGCGCACCTGCCTTCAACTGATATCGAGATAATTTAGACCTCTTCCGAAAGGATTGTTTTCCATTGCGGACAGTTGCTCGGAGGATTTCAAAGTGTTGTTCGGATACCAGAAGTGTAACTCATGTCAGGTAGTGCCCCTCTTTCCGAAATCTGTGTGATGGTGATGTTAACTTGAGAGCGCGGTTTGAAAACATCTCTGATTCTGAGTTGCAGGACACAAAGAGGATTTGAGAGGAGGAAACATGTATGGCTGAAGGATGAGGGCTCGGAGTGTTGGTCCTAGACCGCCTGACCTGATGCTCTTATGGGAGGGTCTCCGCTGGGGTTGTGTGCTCGTCTCTCTGGCTGTGTATGTGGGCTCCGTGGAGCCGCTCGGGTGGCTGCTGTCCGATAAAGGTCCTTTCCACCGCTCTCAGGAATTCATTGAGTTCACCGAGCGATACCAACACGGCTTCACAACCAGATACAAAATATACAGGTACGAGAGATCTGAAATACAGTAGCCTACTTTGAAAGAATGAATTCAGAGGTAACTCTCCTTTGGTTATGTGAAGTGTAGAAGCCAGGGTCAGACTCTGTTTGCTCTTTAAACCCCTCTTAGTGTTTATTTAACCCGGACTAGAGTGTTTCTGTACTGAATCCTTAATCATGAAGCATGACTGATTCGCCGTAAACTCGAGGATACAGGTAATAACTCGAATCTTTTTAATTCTGTTCACTAAAAAAGATTTGTATCTTCGTATCATATTCATTCAGCTCTACAAATAATTAATTATCATTGAGGACTTTAGTTGGTTTGTAGCAAAGTCCAAGTGATGTGGATGAACACAATAACTTTGTGTGAGGAACAGGGCAAAATCTCAGTTTTTTTTTTTTTACATTTATAATCATTCCGCAGTCAATTATTCAAAAAGACATATTATGTCACAAGGGGTCATAAGACGAGCATGATTGATTGAGCTTTTTGAGATTGATTGAGATTGAGCATGCCAATTGATTTTGATGTTACTGACATCAAATTCATTTGAAATCTGTCGTAACACTTCCTTTTGAATTTTAAAGTGCCTCTCTTTTGTGCTTTTTCAGATATTACCTTTTATATATTCTCGCTTAGCCAGACCTTCAGACGTGTGATAGAAGGACTGCAATTTCAGCTTTCATTGGTCAAGGACCGCCCAAGAGGGTGTTTGACTGACATGCAATGCAACCAATCACAGTTCATTTTTTCTGCATCATGTTTAGAGGCATAAAGTCGACAGACTGGTGTGCATTTAATAAATTATTCATTTTTCATTTCATTTTTCAAATTATTTATTATTCATTCATTTTCCCAAACACCTCCTTTGAGTGACGCTAATCTGCGGCGATTGGTCAAATGACCCAGTCAGTTGTTGGTAAACCATAGGCAGAGATTGTCAGCAACGGAACGCCCATAACCAGGAATATAGCTTGTCAAGTGTTGAAAATTGTATATAGTGTTTGAACAAACATGTCAGAAAAAGTGCACTTTCCACACGGTCCCTTACTCTTACTCCGTCAAGAGCTTGCTTTCCTGGCGAAACTCACATTGCGGCGGCTTTTGAGGGACAGTGCTTATTATATAGAGCGAAGTCATATTTGGCTAAGTCGTTTAGGAGGTAATTGCCATCAAAAACAAAACTAACTTTAGCCCGCTTAGAAGCTGCGCAGAGTGTACACAACACACACAACACAATATAACTATATTGTGCATGCTACAGAAAACATAACATAAAACATACTTACAGATTGTGATTTGGAGGAGGACGAACCTGATCCATACACTGGATACTGAGCCCTCCTTTGGGAACAACCGGCTTGCGAATCCACATTTGAATTCATTTATGTTTTTCAATGATTCGCCATTAAAATGATGAGAACACAAGGTTCGGGCTATACTGTTGTGGTATCGTTGCAAATATGAACTCTAACCACTGATTGTTCACATGCTCGTCCCTGGGCAATGAAAACAAGTGGCTGAACTGTCTTTGCAATGTAGAACACAGCGTCTTCTCGACATGACGCTATTCAGCTGAAGTTTTTGAATGTGTTCTAGATTAGACTTCAAGTTCACACTCTCCCGCCCACAGTTGTTGGGAGCGGCCAGTGAGCTAATGTTTTATATCTACGTCACGACGTAACAGCTAATGACTCGTTTCAAAAACAATTCATTTCATAGACTCAGAGTCGACTCTCACTTTTGAAAGACAATAACTTTATATACGGTGCACTTTCAGATATAAATCTTTGCAGGATGTTTTCATTCCCTTGGAGCGATATATTCCACACTACATGAACAGTCATTTTCAAAAATCCATGATAGGTGCTCTATAATAAATAGGCCTATGTGAATTACACTTAAACCTAAAAGTAATCCTACCCACTAGGCTAATCACAACATGGAGGTGGCGGCACGTGAACTGAAGCTCGTCTCATAAATGAACCGAAAGTCAGCATGCCTACTTGCCTCACAGATCTGAGAAATATATATATTGAAATGTCTACTTTTAAACGGAACCATTGAAAACGAATGAAAAAAGACTGCTCTCTGCTTATGTGGGCTAATCTGTATGAAAAGTGAATTTCTCTCTGGCACCTCTGTTCAATCTTTCTGATTTTAGAACATTTTTGTTAAAGTGCCTTTTTAATGATTTATTCCAAAAAACTTAAAAATAATTTGAGCTTCAGCCTGGTTAAATCGCATATATATATATATATATATATTAATGTATTTGGTCAAATTAAGCTATAAAATAAATAGTTTATCCCTTAAAATGCAATGGATTTTGAAAGATATCAACAACGAGAAAAAAAAATGGGCAAAAAAACTTTAAACGAGATTTTCTCAGGTTTCTCAGGATCTTTACAACCATTCAAGGTATGACTTTGACTAAGATATCATTTGAAAGCTTATGGTGTCCTCTTTCCATTGATGCCAAAATCTAAATTTTTAAATATGGGTCACTGTGACTCATTTCGCTGGATCAGGTCACAAATCGTTCTTCTTCGCACTGCAAGAGAAAGTGTGCCTCCCTTGCCTCACCAGACAAGCCTCCACTGGTAATTAGAGCCAGACCGATATATCGGCAGGACGATATTATCTGCCGATATTAGGCATTTTCTAAAATATCGGTATCGGCAGTTATAAATGGCCGATAAATGAATATTTCAAAAATAAAATAAAAACGCACAAATCACGTTTCAACCATGTCATGAGTGTTGTATAGTTTGTCCACCAGAGGGCACTCTACACGTCCCTGTTGGCAACACTCGTGTATAACGCGCCACACATCCTGCAACCTGCTGATCCAGGTTGAGTCGGGCAGAGAGAACCAGTTATGCATTATCATATTATTTTAGTTAAAACTCATAATTAACTACAAATAACTAATGTTAGGGAAATCTGTTATTATTTTTTTGTCGCGTTTCTGAAATAAATAAAAAAATAATAATAATATCGGCCGATATATCGGAATATCGGATTTTAAAACCACCAAATATCTGTATTGGTACCGGCCTTCAAAATCCTATATCGGTCGGGCTCTACTGGTAATCAATTACTGTGGAAACTTCCGGAGCTGAAATTCAGATATGGTAATGGTTTAGTTTCCGACAAGCGCTGTAAGCCATAGACCAATCACAACAGACTGGGCCATCTGACCAATCAGAACAGAGAAGACTCTCAGAAAGTAAAGGTTTAGAAAACCCAAATCCTTTATTGAATTGTTTCAGATACATTGAGTAAAGAGGTGATGCTGCAATACCATGAGAAAATTAAAGTGTTTTTTGACATTGGGGGCTTGTAAACCCATTTATTGCAAGAGACCTTTAAAACAAAATCAGTAACTTTTAAAATAGCATAATAGGGGCACTTTAAATCTGGGAAAAGTGAGTGTTACATTTACATTTATTCATGTAGCATTTCACCTTCTGGAGTGTTATGCCAGAAGGTGAAATTATCAGTTTAATGATCCAATTCATCACAATTACTGTCTGTTCCTCGAACAAAGCTTTTATACAAGTTCAGAACAAATGGCACAAATAGAATAGACTACGTTTCTAATACTTTCATGTTGATTTTTGACATTGTGGTTTTTAATAAACCACAGCTCGGAGATTAAAAAATATCTGTGTTAACTAACATTAACAATGAGAAATACATTTGATATATTTATTCATTTTTTAACATTAGTTGGTAAAAAAAAACACAACTGTTCATTGTAGTTAATGCTAGCTCAGGTATGTTAAATAATAACATATTTGCAAATGTTTAAAATAACATCTAAAAGTAATCCATGCTTTAGAAGTATTTATGTTTATGTTAGCTAATGCAGTAACTAATGTTAAGAAATGAAACCTTTTGTAAAGTGTTGCCTTGTAAATGACATGATTTTCCTTCATCTCTAGTAATTTGACAAGTTCCAGTGTGACATTTTGGTACTGCTGGATTTAAAGTGGCTGTTTCCTTATGAAAGTGTTCTGTTGATGAAATCTGTACAAATACATTTTCGGTTGAGTGTTTTCGTTCTAAAAACACTAAATATATTATTAATTCGTGGTTAAGTAACTGGGATTTGCTCTCCCCCTCACCAAACCACGCAGGATATTCTGGCCAAAAACTGCCCACTTAAACAAGAACCGTCTAACTGACATGTAAAACAACCGACCACAAATTACCTTTTTACAAGTTGTTTAGAGGCAGGTTTATCGGAAAAGTGTGTAGACTTTACAATCCTAAATTCTAATACATGATAATTGAATGTAATTATGAAATTTACAAATCTGCTGAGCGATTTTTTTCTGCTTTTATAATGCCTCAAACAAATGTCTGAGTATTTTTCAAAAGACTTGATGCCACAGCCTCGCAAACTCTAATAAATGCAGTGATAAGTTCTTCCTCAAAAGTGCTCCTGTCAGAAACCCTGTACCTTGCAAGCATGACTTTCAACTGTGTATAGCCATGTGACCAATCAGAATTGAGCTTGCCTGATCGAGAAAGTGCTTTCTTTTTTTCTCTCTCGTGATACGAAAAACCATTCAGTGTTTGCTGATGTATATTTATTCTCATGGGCTCGGATATTAGCTTAAACTGAATTCAGACATAACCAAACAAATCATAATACAATCCTATAACATCCCAGCTGAATAAAAAAAAAAAAAAAAAACGTCAAGTGCCATAAACTCACCATAGCGCTCAGTAAATGCCATCTCCAAACAATAAGTAGTAATGAATAAACACCTCCACAGCTTTCATGAAGCCTTGCAGCAGAACCCTACATTATTATTAGCATCATTTTCCTTTTGATCTCATCTTCATTTGCACTGTTTTCTACTTCTGATTACAAAATAGCTTGTGGCTTTTGATTACATGTTGCCCTCAGGTCTGCACTGCAGGCTCTCAGAGAGCTCTCCAGTAAAGGAGCGTTTTGCCCTCTGGTTTGTCGGTGGTGATCAGTGGCTTAGGTGCTCAACGCAAGTGTTCATCAGGCACCTCATCTGATACTTACACCATCCCTCGTCGGGCTGATTGGTGATAATGACGTCCTCCATTCCCTTCATGATTGTTCTCTGGATAGGGCTCTTCATGTGAGTGATTGGATTGGATCCCATGAGTTTTAAACTCTGTCACTAGTGAAGAAGGCTGTGGTTTAATTGCTAATCTCCAAAGAGAGATTTCTTCAACCAAGGTTGGGGAACCTCTCGTGTTTTCTCCGGTGGGGAGACTAATAACCTTGTAATAGAGATAGGGAATGAGGGAAATAAGACGAGAGAATAATAAATATTGATCTAATGGTGTGGTCTTGTGGAACCTGAGAAGAAGAGCATGTTGTTTTGCTTGCTATGCAATTTGTTCACTGCTTGGATAACAGTGACTTAATTTGTATATAAATCATGAGATATATTCCCTTGAGGCAAAACTTACTGGATACAAATCTAATTTGCTGTTATTTGACACACTGATATTAAATTATATTTTTTACAATACAGTATGTGATCCATGAAAAGACTCACAGATTGAGATACTGTTCAAATGTTTGGGGTCAGTAAGGTCTCTTATGCTCTGCAAAATGAGTACAGTATACTCAGAATACAAACAGAAATTACAATGTAAAATAACTGTTTTCTATTTGAATATATTTTCAAATATAATTTATTCCTGTGATGCATTACTTCAGTGTCACATGATCCTTCAGAAATCATTCTAATATAATGATTTGCTGCTCTCTGATTTTTATCAATGTTGAAAACGTCTCAGGTTACGTATGTAACCCTGGTTCCCTGATAGGGAACGAGACGCTGCGACTTTGTCAAACTTATTCAACAATAAATAGACAAGGACAGATTCACATAGAGCGCTTGCTGAAGATGCAGAAGCTGTTGCGGTCTGGGCCTGGGGTGTGTTATAGTTTTTTGGTCTATGACATCACCTATAACGTTTCGGGCTTCCATTGGACTGTTTTTACATGTGCTTCATGACGTAATCACGCAGAGCCACCGCGTCTCAAACGCAGCTCGAAGTTCCCTTGAAAGGGAACTACTTAACAGTTTTGTGAAAGTTGTGTTCAAGATTCTTTGATGGGCAGAAAGTTCAGAAAAACAGCATTTATAGGAAAAAATATAAATCTTTTGTAACATGTTTTTAGTGTCATGTTTGATCACTTTAATGCATCCTTGATATATATATATATATATATATATATTTACACACATTCACAGGCTACAAGTTTATACAAAAAGTTATATTTCTTAAAACTACTAAACCCTTGCCTTTTTTAGGATCTTGCTTATGCTGAATTGCTTTATATTTTGTCAAGTATGAATTGAGTCTACATGTAAATGCCTTTCGTCAAATTTCCCAACTTTGAATGGCATTTATCTACCAGTGGGGGCAAATGCTAACAAAACTTGACCCCTTTCATCCCAAATATGGTAACACTTTACTTGACATGACATACATGACATATCTTTTGAATATGATGGAAGTTTTATGCATGTTTATGACAACTGTCATTAAGTATCATTCGAATGTCATTCCAATACATCATAACCTGTCAGTGTCTTTGTCATGACAACTTGACATTACTACGACAACATAACCTGTCATAAACATGACATAGCAGATTAATTATCAAATTTAAGAAACCACCTAGCTTTATTGGTTAACATTACATTAAACTGCCTGTGGTTGGTTTTGACATTGGCTGTCATGAAGCCATTACAACTTTTTAATGACAAATTCAATTAGTACCACTGTAGTTGAGGTCACGAAAAATATTCATGACACAGTTTAAAATGGCCTCATGACAGCTAATGTCAAAGCCAACCACATGACAGTTTAACTTCATCAAGTTGTCATGACAAAGACAATGACAGGTTATGATGTTATGGTTTATGTCAAGATGTCATAACGAAGACATCTTAAACAACGTCACATTTGCATTCAAAATGTCATTATTGAGTGAAAGACACTTAATGACAGTTGTCATAAACATGCATAAACCTTACTTCATATTCAAGACATATGGCATGTCATGGTCATGAAGGTATCATGTCAGTCTTATGCACACCCCTTCAAGTAAAATGATGTTCCTATGAGGCAAAAAGTGTCGGGTTACTTGACTGAAAAGGGGGAACGAGATTCTGCGGGAAAGCGCATTGGAAATCATCTTTGTTTGACCGGTCGTGAACACGTGTGGCATCATCAGAGGTTATTTAAGCCAAATTCTTGGTCTCTTTGTCGCACGTGTTCACAACCAGTCAAAAAAAGTTTGTTTTTCTAAAGCGCTTTGAGAGTAGCTTTTGAATGGAAACACACTCTGTGTGAAATTCTTTACTGCATCTCTTTCAGATCAAATGTCACAAAGTTGAAATGTGATGCTTTAAATGAGTGTGTCATTTCCACACACAGAGAAAGTTAAGAAATATTTCACCCCAAAAAAGAAAAAGTTGAACAATCTCTCTCAATTTTTGCTAAAGCTTTTAGGGAGACATGAGTGGGATGCTTTGTTTGAAGATCTACCATCTGAATGTTAGCTTCAGGGAACGCTACAAATTTTGTCTGACCGGATTAAAATAGAATATTAGATGACTAAACTTTGAAAACAGAGCTCTCTTGCTGCGTGATAATAGATGCCAGGTTATTTAAATGGAATAAAAGTAGATTCAGTTCTCCATCCAACTCCTATTTCATAGTTTAGTGGGTGTACAGTTTGCATTTTAGTTGACATCCTTTAGTCGAGGAAGCGATCCCGTGTGAGGGCGTAATCAGATAATGGTTCCGAAAAGAAATTAACCAACATTATAACACACTGTGCCGCCTCTGTATTTAGTTAGAGCAGTTGAACAAGTACAGCTTTACCTTGAACAACAAGAAGGATCGTTCAAGGTACTAACATGCACAATTTCGCAATGCAGAGGCACCAAACAGAATTTAAAGGAGGATCTTAAGGGATTACATCCTCAGTGCGTTGTAAAAAATGTGTTCAGATTGTACACCTGGCTCCCAACAGAGGCTCTTCAAGCCTTAAACAATGAAATACCACCTACCGTCATGCCTTCACTGTTGAGCCCAAAAGAGCTTTATGGGATAGAAATAGAGCAAAAAACAGATGAGGAGGAGAGCCAGATTAAGAGGGTGACATGAATGTGACTGTAATGACTAATGTGAGGGATGTGCAGATTACTTGTGCTACGATATCGGCTCACACTACATCTCACGTGAATGATTATGTACTCACAGGGAGTTTGGCCGATGGAAGGTCAACAGCCTTGCTGCGGAGAGACAAGAAGGCAATGGGGTGGCCGTGCCCTTTGACCCCGACTTTATCCATAACATTAGACTTCTGGGGAGAAGGCCAAGCCTGCAGAAAATTACTGACACCATCATTAAGAAATACGGGACTCATTTCCTGCTCTCTGCCACTCTGGGAGGTAAGAAAACTCAATTATGTGTTAGCTAGTTATTATCCCTGCGAAATAGATTTTCATCCTTTTCTTGTGCTTGAGTTTGCAAGGTCATCTTTATTTAGTCTCAGTAGAGGTTGACATGACACATGCATTATTGAACACTGGGGTTAGTGTTGTCTAATGAATGTGACACTCATAACTCAAGATCCTGAATTAATGCAATAGGTCAGACAACTCAAAATTCACCCTATTTTTCTTTTTTAATTAATATTAAAGCACAATTCCTGATTCATCAGTGCAGGCTGTTCCTAAGAAAAATACTTTGCAATTTTGCTAAATCATTTCTCTGCCTCTGAAATGACTTTCGTTTTTGGATAATGTCACCTTGGCTAGTG
The DNA here is from genome assembly GCF_016745375.1 of Pimephales promelas. The sequence continues at coordinate 380,832 of NW_024121954.1, read as the reverse complement.
GTTTTCAACCACAATAGGTTGAGAACATCTGACAAAGCATATTAGTTATAGCCACAGGTAATTCAGCCATTCTAAAATGCGCAACATAATACATTTTAATGCAATGTACTAGAAGTTACATCTATAATAATCATAAATACTCCCTTTACACCTGGCAGTACAATGTTTCTTACTGTATCATTTTCATCATTTTAACCCTTGTGCATCAATTAAAAAAAGTTACACATAGGTAAATGGAGGACAAAAATGTCCGTGTCAAAAAACTGTCATAAAAATGTGACACTTCGGAGCACAGACTTAAGTGTGGTATCATTTTAAAGAAGACCCTTTGCAGAACATTGCTGAAGTAAAAAAATAATAATAAGTAAATCCCCCCAAAAAATTATATAGGTATAAGTTTATGAAAATTATTTATAAAAATTAATTTATATAAAATATATATTTTATAAATCAGGTTGACCTCAAAACTGCAATAAAATCAAAGCCATGACTCTAAATAGGTTGTGTTCTAAATTTGAGGATGATATCTCAAAAAATGAGCTTTCGGTAACACTTTGTTTGGGCATAGTAACATATTTTCCCCATTGGGTGCCAGCAAAACCCCACTGGTGCTCACAGTGATTGGATTTAGTATTACAAACACACATATGCGCACACACACCCACACACATATTTTTTTAGAACACTACTAACCACACTCTGACATTCATACCAACACACCCACACAAATATCGTTGTATAATTTATCCAGTTGGCTCTATAATATGTCGAAGCAGTAAACAGGAAATAAAGTGATATTTGTTTTATAGGCAGGCCAAACTTAAAAAAATGGCACCATCTGATAAAAAATAGTAAAAAATACATTTTTGAAGCCTTGCCAACAGAATGAAAGCCTCTTAACAAAGATTGCATAATTTTATAGTTAACTGAACTGGGGATTAAAAATTGCAGTTTTAATGGGTTTCAATGGGGACATTTTTGTCCAAAAGGCGCAGAGAGGGAGTATTTTTTTGTACCTAATGCAAAAAATATTTTTTTAAGAAAATGACGGTGAAATACTAAAATTCCAATAAAAATACACACCTGTGCCAATTTTTTTGCAGTTAGTTTTAACAAAGGCAAAGTGGTACAAAAAAAACAAAACAAAAAAAAACTGAAAAGGACAAAAATCCACAAGGATGCACAAGGGTTAAACAGTAAGTTTGATGTTAGGGGTTTGAAGTGAAGAAAAGGAGATTACAGGTGTAATTTGGTGAAATAATTCAATAAATAATTGAAAATTGTTGGTTAAATTAAGTGAGAGAAAGACCTCAGTGCTTGAATGTGAAAATGATTTAGGATTTTTTTCCATGACCTCATCACATACTACTTTCATCTCTGCATGAGGATAATGAAAATGCATTTGCGTTTATACCTTCATTTTCAGTAAATGAATCTATCCCAGAAGATCTCCAAATGCGTTCACAATGATCCAATTACAATCCGTCTTTCATCTGGCTTCTGGATGTGAATATGGATAAGCCTGCTGATTGTGATTCAATCACAGAAAATGCATATTAATGCAAGGTAATCATAGATTTGACCAAAAAAAAAAAAAAAGACTCTTGACCAGTGGTGGACGAAGTACTCAAATTGAATAAAAGTCTAATCGGATCGCCATTTATATAATTCATATATTGAATGTTTTCTGTTCTGATGTACAAAAATACATTATTACCAAAGTAAAATCTATTTCCCGAGGCAAGATGAAGAGTTTTGAAAGGTACATCCCTGTTTGTTTAGCTGGTGTTTATCCCTCTCCCAACTCATCTTCAATTGTAGATATACTGCAGAGTAGTAATCCTTCAGTTCTGCAAAGTCTTTTATAACTTGCCTACCGAGAGATTGTTTACAGTACACACCTCTTCAAAAGAGACATTCTCATTCGTCAATATCTCTCTCAAATAAAACCGCATTTATACCATGACTGAGGCTGAAAGTGGGGATCCATTGAAGGTCTGGCTAATGCTCCACGGGACACCTTTTGACTCCACCATTTTTTCTTAGGCGTTTATTCTCTCCAAACAAACCCACCAGCTGAGTCAATTGATTTTCATTGGATCCCTCTCAGAGATGAAGGATACTCTCATCTGCACCATGCGTGTAATGAGAGCTGACGCATCAGATGGGGAAGAGCTCCATGCCTTTGTGGGCCCCCGATGGGCCGAGGCGAGTCGAGCTCATGCTGTAGATGATTAGGGTTGATTAGCTTCTCCAGCTGAGATGATCATTTCTGTCTGCTGGCTTTTGATCAGGCGAGGAGTCCTTGACCATTTTCGTGGACAAAAGCAAGCTTAGCAGAGGTCAGCAGAATGGTGGTGCCTCCAACGCTACATCTGGTTCGCTGACCCTCGAAGCCCTCCACCAACTGGCTGCATCCTATTTCATCGACAGAGACAGCACACTCCGGAAGCTCCATCACCTCCAGATCGCCTGCACCGCTATTAAGGTACGACCCCCATGGAACTGACCAGGGTTTGAACTGTGATGGTGTTACAGATTTTCGGGAAACGAACCCAATCGCAGAAGTTTGCAGACACACATGGTTTATTGATAACAAATAATGAAAACGAAACCCCCCGAGGGGGGAAAAACAGCACGGGCAAAGCAAAAGACTACCAACGCTAGACTAAGACTAAGACACAAACTTCACAGGAACAAAATAACTATTTCAAGAAAACGTCTTTGGTTAGGGGGGCTTTTACACTGGGCTGGTTTATTTATTTTATTTATTTATTTAGTACAGGGACAGTGCATATTCATAAATATTTCTGTCAATATGCCAGAATTAGCCTAAGGCTGTGTGTCCACCAAAGCGTTTTTCCACGCGCCTGGCGTATGTTTTCAATTGTTTTCAATGGGAGCGCCGCGTTTTTTAAACGCCATGAGCGTACCGAGGCGCTGAGCGTTTTTTTAACGCTGAAGCGCAGAGCGCCCAGCGTTTTTACTGGTCGCTGGGAGTTGAAAAATGTTCAACTTTGGATAAAACGCAGCGCTCATCACTGTCACATTTTACCCAGCCGTCCAATCACAGTGGAGGAGGGGCGGGACTAAACCACACCGACCAATTGTCACAACATTCAAACTGCTGCGGATATTCTGTATCATACCAACGAAACGTCTCAACAGAAAAAACGCTGCGCTGCCAAAACGCTCTCAAGCGCCCAAAGCACGGCGTCTTCAGCAGAGCATCTAGCGTTTTCAGCTGGCTAAAAACGCTTTGGTGGACACACGGCCTAAAGGCTATTTTTCGTCTGCAGTCCCTAGACAGTTGGTAAGAGTCACCCTAAAAAAAGATTACATAGTACATAGCACTAAAAAAATTAAAATACATTTAGTAAAATATCTATTATGTTAGAATATATAATCTAAACACATCAAAACAACAATCGGACAAACATCACGTAAAAACATGACAAACACATAAGACGTTCATGACGAACACACAAAACGTTGAACACGTTTGCTGCGGTTTGAGCCGGAGCGTGTTTGTTCCCGGCGCCCACCGCAGCGTTGGTCTGGTTTCACACTCAACTTGATTCTATCGAGCCCTGGTGCATTTGCGTGCATCTTACGTCATCACAAACGTGCAAACGCAAATGCGCGAAATATTGTGTTTTTTTGACAATCAATCACAATGAACCATCCCAAGGCTGCAAACACAAGGGGATAATATAGGGAGAACAGATAATGACACAGATCAGGCAATGAAGACAAGATGGGGATAACAAGGGGGCGGGGTGAGAGAACGAGACAACACAAGCAGACAGCCCAAACACAAGGCCATGTGCCTGCACACAAAACCATGGGTCTGTCATGATCCTGCCAGGAAATGATAAGAGGGCAGAATCATGACAGATGGCTCTCGATCAGGGCTAAAAAAAAACGCAAAAATCAATTATGTAGGGCTGGGGCGATACATTAGCCATATTATTTTTATATCTTTGCTGAAATGATTTGCTGAAAAAATAATATGGGACTATATTATGGCTTTCAAACGCCGAAAGCAAAACCCACTTTGCTTTTGGTGAGCCAAATTGTGTTTGAAGACAGGCGCCTATTAGCTGTGACGGTCGTGAGATGAAAAAGGAGAGTGAAATTGGCTTCCCGTCTTTATACAGTAAGCAAAACTTTTAAGATTATTTATGGGTCCAGGGGAGGTTTCAAACCTGTATTTTTGATTCGGATCAATCTGAAAAGTCTTAAAAAGACTTTAGCTTCACAGGTGCGGAATCTTGGTGTAATTTTTGATCCACAGTTAAGATTTGAAGCACATATAAAACACATCTCTAAAACTGCTTTTTACCATCTGAGAAACGCTGCTCGACTCGGACCTTTTCTCTCTTTTGCAGACTCAGAGAGTCTTATACATTTATTTATTATAGCTAGGCTAGATTATTGTAATGCCTTGTTCTCTGGCATTCCAGCTAAATTTCTGAGCAGACTACAGTACACACAACATTCTGCCATCTTTCTAAACCTTTCTCTTTCTAAAAGTATTGCATTACTTGTTACTAATTACTTCCTAAATCCCATCAACCTCAGCCAGTTGAACAATACCAGTTGAACAAAATGATAGACATGAATCAGTCTTTTCATTCTTTTGCATAAACAATATAAAATTGTATAGATTATACTTGAACTGACCAAAATATTTAAAGGGATAGACAGTTACATTAATATATATGTTTTAACATTAGACATAAAGTGTTGGAGTTAAATCCACTATTGTTCTATATAGAATTATTCAATAGTCTATACAGTATTTAATGCACTACATCAGTAATTCAATTACAGAAAAATTAAGATTAATCACTTACTTTACCTTTTCAAGGGAAAAGTAATTAAATTACAGTAGTAAGTAATGAGTTACACCCAACACTGTATGTTACAGTTTTTTCCTGGTGATGCAAGTTTCATTATGGTACTACATGTAGAGTAAATATACATTTCTGTAAAAGTGCTGCAGTAGTAGAGAGAATACAGACATACAGTAGTGGAATCATTGAACAAAGTGTGTCATATATTGATGCAAACCAAAAATATGTAATATTATGCTACATTCATGATATTGTAGTCGAATTGAAGGATATTGTAGTCGAATTGAAGGATATTGTAGTCGAATTGGTTCATTGTCCACGCTTATTGGAGACATTGAATTGGAGACAATGAATCTTATCTTGAAACTTTCATGATTTACTGTAAACCTGGAAGATTATGTGTCTGTTTCCATATGCATTAAGAGTACTGCAACAGTTACTTATCATTTTGAGCAGTTGTATCAATTGATAGTTAGATTATTGTAAGGAAATGAATAGACACTCATTTGAAATGTAATGTGTGAATTGCCTTTTGAAATAGTAGTACTTTGATGTTAGTTGTGTCATATTGAACAGATGATTTATGTTGAATGATCTAAGTTGTATGTGAAGAGCTCTTTTCCAAAACGCTATAAATCCATTTCAATAGTTTTCAGGAAAACTACATTTTTTACCTAGACCCACACATTTTGTGAATATTCAAATTATCCTGTTTAAATGTTTTATTGGTTCAGTCTGAACATTTTGAACAATAATTATTAAATCAAACAACAATATTGTTAATGATAATTTAAAAGTTAATTTTATTTTTTTCCAAAACGCTATAAATCCATCCATTTTTTGTATCATTTTTAGTAAAGTCATTTTTAGTAAAGAGTCAAACCTCAAACAAATAGTACCAATTTCAACATATGCATGAAAAAAACGAATTATTAAAAATGATCAATATATGATAACGATATTCAAAAAAGGGATGGGCACCCCTCCAGCACATGCACACACACACAGGCTACATAACATGTGAGCAAAGCGGAGCAGCATGACGCTTAAAAACAAGTTTAAAAAAAACAAAAAACAAAATAAACATAAAATATACGTTTCACATTTGTTTTTAATAATATTACATTACTTATTTTTATTATTTCATCTATGTTGAGTAGGCTATGAAAAGGGAACCGCATGAGATGAGTAAGATAGGATCAAAATTCAAAAGCTGCCCAATATCGGAAAATATTTGGAGTGCGTCAGACATGATTTTGACCACTTATTAAGTTTTGTTTTGTAGAAAGCTTGTAAATTTCGTTTCATATAAATTGTATCTTCATTTTAATAAATGTTTCATCGACAAATTGACTGGATTAATACATTAGAAGTAAATATCAGACAATAGGCTATAAACACTGCGATGCTTGCCTCACACAGGCCTGAGAACTAAGCTACAGAAAGCTTTAAATATCTACTTTTAAACAAAACAATTAAAAACTAAAATTAATTGGCAACTCTCTGCGTATGTAGGCTAATTCGAAGTATGCGTTTCTATAGGCCTATGCGCGTTCACTGCGAAGATGGCGAGTAAGCATCATCAACTTTATCTTTGTTGCTGACACTGACAGAAAACACTAGTTTATTAATAAACAATTCAAATGTTTCATGCATAATCATTACTTTTTGCCGGTTCTTTGTGGCAAGCTTTATGCATACGTTGAAATGCGGAATAGGCAATTAAAAACGCTCATATGGTTTCTCTCCCATTTAATTAAATCAATATATGTGATTACTGATAATACAAATGGCTTAAATGATCTACTACTAGTCGACTAGAAAACTAGGACTCATTTTGAGGAATAAATGAACATAATAAACCTCTGTTCAGAGTGCCGCCGTGCTGGATTGTGTAGAGCGCTCATTGAATTTGAGGATTTATCGTGTTTAGGCTAAAAACAGGGCTGGCGCTTATCGCGGCTTGGAAAGAAACTGTATCTTGCAGTACATTTTAAACAAGGAAATATAGCGATTTGGCATGAAACGTTGATGGAGCAGTGAAAGGGTTCTGTCCACAGCAGAATGATACGACAAACTCATTTTTTTTAAAAAATGGCGTTTATCGCTTTTTGGAAAAGAGCTCTTCATGTGTATTGTATGCAAGCAATTGAGAAATGGGTTAAAGTTTTGAAAAATGTGCATTTTGATCATTGGTTGTGAGTTTTGTGTCTAGAGTTGACAATAAAAAATGACATCAAGGTTCTGAAAATAGAAACAAAGTGATTGTAAAAAAAACTGTAAAAACTTGACTGATCAGCGCTGTCAATAATTAAAGACGTAATTTCATTTTTAATGTGAAGAAGAGAACCTGCAGTGTCAGTCCAATTTTCTAATAACCTCACAAAACTGCATGTGCCGCACAGGGACATTTAGACCTTTCTGGCAGAACCAAGTTTGGACTTCACACACCCCACCCCCAAAAACAGCAGCCTCGAAATTGCTTCTTCTTCTTCTTCTTGTAGGGTCCCTTAACTCTTATAGGGGATTTAGGATCAGACATCTTAACGTCTTGCTTCATCCCATGTTTCTGGACTCAACTCTTTTGGTAATAAGTTCCTCTATGTTGTAGGTTAGTTCCCTTTCAGTCGAGAATGTCATACGCAGTCCGCCCAGGGAGGAGATGGAGCAGGTCTTGCTAGTTGCCCCTTATTGGCCCAACCAGAGCTCTCTACTCTCGACAGCCCTTCCTGACTTCTTCCTCTGAGCACTTTCTCAGAGACAGGGCACAAGGCACCCATGTTCGGACCTTGGAGAGTCTCAGGGTCTGGTTCTAAAAAAAGGAACAGGACGCAGGGGTTCTGGTTACTACTGCAAGGTTTTGCCATAGAAACCCTCACTTCTGTTGAGCACCCTCAAAATATGGCTTGTGGCAGTGAGATAAAAGTCCTATTTTTAAAGAAACAGTTCTCCTGCTTGCTTGGTCTCTACTAGAGGGTAGGGACTTGCTGACATTTGTCAGAGAATCGTGCCTGAAGTTCGGGCTGGCTATCACTCACGAAATCTAAGACCTCGGCTTCGATATTCCTACCTCTCCTACGTGACCAGGCGGTGAGCCTCAAAGCGCTGCCACAGAGGAGGCAGACCCAGCACTGGCTTTTCTGTTATGGAGACCAGCCGAAGGAAAGGCTGTTTCCAAGTAGAGGTTGGCCCACTACAAATGATTGCCTTCATTTTGGTGAGAAAGTTTTCCTAAGATGCACGTGCCCTCCTCCTAAGTGAGAGTATTGCTCCCTCCTAGGCGTTGACACAGACTGGCTCGCTGAACAGATGTTAGTAAAGTTGGGGGCTGGGCGACACTTATCACCTTCCCTAGAGAACTAGCATATGTGTCGAAACACTGCTTCCCGTGGGCTCCCTTCACATGAATCCAGTTTCACTGTAAGCCGAAGTGTCGGCTTGCTGCGCCATTCCCCTCCTATGAACTGGATACGTGCGCAATTCTTGCCCTTGTAGAGTTCCACTAATTAGCCGAACAATGTCAAGTTCCTCCATACCCTTCGGCAACAGACGTGGTGGAACGTCTGAAGCTAGGCCTATCACTTGTATGCACTGGTGAAACCATATGTTGTGATTCCTACGGTGATCCCATATGTGTATACGCCTTATTCACGGCAGCGCCATCTTTGATTTTTAATGAGAATGAAAGCGAGGCTGTGAGGGATAGACTTGCATCTCTTCAATGGGCTGTACTGTTATTTAATGTGTTTTCAGATTGTTCTGCTTATGAAACACTGGAAAAATATCTTTCTAAGAAATGTCAGTTGACAAAAAACTCCCGACAATGTAAGCTGTGGAAAATTGTAAGTAATCTGGCCGCTTTATTCAGCTTTTTACAGCGGATGCCATTGGAAACACGGTAAGTCTATCCCTCACAGCCTCACTTTCATACCCGTCAAGGCGCTGCTCTGAATAAGGTCTATTCTTCCACGGTACGGCTCCCTCCGGCAAGCCTGTGTCTTCCCGGCACTGTTCGGTTGATCCTGCCCCCTGTTATTCCATTGGCTCGTTCAATAGTACTCGAAGATAACTGGCTCCCTGGCGTGATCCCATTCAGTTGATGTTGACTACATCATCTAGAGCCCGACCGATAAAGGATTTTGAAGGCCGATACCGATGCAAATATTTTTGGGTTTTAACACTAGAACGGCCACAACGGTCATTTTGACCGTTTTGAATTTTATATCTACAATAACTTTGTTGAAAAAAATAATAAAATTCTGTTGGTACCTGACTTTTCCTAAAATTGTCTGTATTTTCATTTAAAATGCTTTTCATATAAATTAAGTTACGTAAACGTAAAGCAAAAAAAAAAAAAAAAAAGAACATATTTACCTATTTCGGCCATAGACGGTCATATTGACCGCACTGAATTTCGCGATATTTTTTTGTTAAATATCCCGCGGTTGATCGTGTTCTCTCTCAACTGTCAACAGAAAGGTCCGTCCAGTCACCTCTGTAGCGGTGTTTGCTATATAATAATTTCTACATTAGTTGTTGATCAGAAATAAGCAAATAAAACCAGACTACAGTTATCTATAATACTTACTTTATCTATAGGCTATATATCATCAGAGAGTGAGTCAGTCCACAAGGAAAAAGAGACGGCAGCTATCATCAGACACGGCAGATCCAGATGTTCCATTCATGTCGGATGATCCTGGTGAGCTCTGCTGCCCTGTCCTGCGCTGTTTGTTTTGCTGCATGGGCTGTTCACTAGTTCTGCTAGTCCTATTATTATTATTAGCCTATTGACCGCTTCGCATATCGTCACTATCTAACATTTTCGTCATAGTTTTTGTCATTCAAACCTAGTTTTTATTTAGTTATCATCTCGTTTTCGTCTTTGAAAAAATGTGGTTGACGAAAATAATTATGAAAATTATTCGTCAATGAAATAAACACTGTTTTGAATCTAACGGTCAAAATGACCGTTTGTGGCCCTTCTAGTAGTTTGGGAATTCTGGCACTTCTAGTGTTAAAATCCGATATTCCGATATATCGGCCGATATTTTTTTTTTTTATTAAATATTGTTGGATTTCACACACGTGTAAAAGAAAAGCTAACTTTTCTGCACAAGATACATTTGATACTTTTTCTCTATGTCTAAATGTTCACTCCTCGCAAGTCTAACTTACATTTTACAATGCAGGGACTGTAACTAGAGATATGCTAGTTATAAATACAGTAATCATTACTTTATTTAGGCAGAAAAAGTTCATTGTGGTTTCCAAGCTCATTAATGTTAACGTTAGCGGCCTTCCACTGATGATGGTGGCATTAGCTAGTCTATGATGAGCCATAATTTAGCAATAGATAACATCATACTGCAAATTGTAAAACATACATTTTCAATATAACAGGCCAAGGAGAGATGATTGAAGCGTGTTTCGTCTGTTTTTATTTTATTTTTTAAATATTAATGTATCGGCCATTATAACTGCCGATACCGATATTTTGGAAAATGCCCAATATTGGCCGATAATATCGGTCGGCCGATTTATCGGTCTGGCTCTAACATCATCCATTCCCTCCTTTAGGGAATGGTGGGTTGCATATGCAACCAGGGTGTTTTATGGACTCTGTTGTGGCAAAAGAAAGAGTATTATTTTGCAAAATTTCCTTGTTCATTAAGCCATAATTATCCATGTGTAAGTCTTGGTGGTTTTACTTGAATCAACGGACAATTTTATCTTGGCACCATGTACTTTTAAAATGGATAGTTCATTCATTACTCATTATCCAAGTCAGCAAGGGAGCAATTAAAAAAGGAAATCCACTGAGCAACATTCAGGCATGCCTTTCTTTCCTTGAATGGCCACTGATTTAGAAATCAGTGTTAACAGGGATTTGTTTTCCCTCATGCTAAACCAACCCCCCAGCATTGTATCAATGATATACATTTAATATCATGAATTGTTCTGTATTTCTAGCATGTTTTAAATGGTGACCGGCTGGTCTATCAGTGAAAAAGAAGCCACATGATTTTTGTCTGTTTTTTTTTTTTTTGTTTTTTTTCTGTACACTGTATTTCAGTATATTTAAACCTTAAGATGCTGTGCCAGCTGTGGCCATTGAATTGAAGTGCTGCTGTGGAGAAAATGGCCTCACCTGTGGAACCTTATCCTGAATCAGTTCAATTTTCTTTTTTTTTTTTTAAATATCACTGACAGTAGTCTCTTTCCTGAATGAAAACTCAGTAAAACCAGTGAAGTCTGATTTAGGAACCAATGACTCTTTTGAATTGGTTCTGTTTAATGAATCAAGAACATACCACACAACCAGCATAGTCTGCTTTTCAAATGAATTACTCTTGCATTTTGGTTCTTTTAAATGAATCAAAAACATACAGCCCAACCAATGTAGTCTGTGTTTTACAGAATCAAACACATTACGCTGAATTTACTGTACATAGTAAGGCCACTCGGCGCTTATAAAAAGCAGTTGCCAATTTAGCAAACTTTTCACACTCCTTCAGTGACTTTTTTGTTCCTTTTTCAAAAAAAAGCGACTACTGATTAACATTTAGTCAATCACTATATCATACTCGTTCCATCGGCTGAGAAAATATGTAAATGAGAACAGCTTTATTGGACATTCAGCTTTATATTATATTAAAATACAGTATGTGAGCACAGATTAGAAGAGAAAACAAATGTAAAGTGCAATACGTCATCATCTAGTGAAATTTAACGCCTTATTGAGCAGTCTTTAGCTACATTTCATTCAAACTAGTAACTGCTAAAAAGTAATTTCAAAAATAATCATTAATGGAACAATTAATGAATCATAACTAGAACTGACTCATCTCTACTAAACAGTACTGCAGTATTCTGAGAAGATATTTCTCCTTGAAGACTTGCATCGTGCTAAAGTCTCTAGTCTCAGTTTCTTTGCAACTCAAAACTTATCTCACTGGTACCAACGCAGGAGACCTGGAACAATGTTCTATGTGAATTTATGTTGGATTCATGCATACAACCACAGGCGATACATACAGTACGAGCAAACGTCTTCCTCTTGCATACAATTATTACTGCCTCGAAGGTGAGTTCATTATTCAATATGCAGTTATCAGCAGCATAACCTTACGCCTGCGGCGTTCGTGATAGACTTCACACTGATCTCATTTGCGCAGGCTTTGTTTAAAGTGCCCGTGCCAAGTGCAGCCTTTAAATATAAATCTATGCTTAAACCACTGAAGTGCTTCCGATATGAATGACCCAAGGTTTCCTTTGAAAAAGTCTCAAGCAGTCATCAGTAAAGCAGCGACTTAATCCAATGCAGCAGTTTTCAATTCAAAGGCCATTTCCAACTCTGCCCTGCCACATTCAGTCATTTGCAATCTCAGTCAGACAAACTGTTTTGGGGTCTGAGCCCGTTTACTAAGAGGATCCCGGGCTAAGTTGCTATTAATGAGGACAAAGCGCCTGTCGGTGTTAGTCACAACATGCATCACGGTGATGGATCAGCCTGGCTCTTCCATTTAGATTCCTTTCTGCATTGACTAATTCAACTCATTAGTTGCATCTAGCATGAAGTGAGCTCTGAGGCACGAAAACAGATGTATGGAAGATGCATTATAAGGTTAGCCGAGGTGTTAAATGGAGCTAGTTGGATGATTCTTCAGAGTTTCTCTTATGGATGATCAGGTGAGGGAGGACGGTATTCGAAAGGTGTTTGAAAGCATACATTAGAGGTTTGATTATGATGCACCGCTGCTGAATCAATTGGCCTCATTAGTTTTGCTGGGTGTTTGGTATAGTCACAGATGGCATCGGTAACTGACCTCATCGGTGCTTTGAACAATTGTCTGTCTTAACACTAATTAATGGAGTTAAATGTGTTCAGAAGAATAATGATTTGTCTGTGAGCAATAATAGTTTTTTTAATGCGATGTGTTATTCATTAAGTTTATTGATTCACTTATAAGGTGGAGATTTCTCTCTGTTTGATTTATTTATTTTTTTATATTAAAGACAATAAAAGCTTCTGGCTTTGTATTAATCCAAGCAGTAAATCCAGTTTGGAAAGAGGCTTTAAACACAGTCACATTATTCACACTTGTTTTACTCTTCAGTAAAGTGGAAGAAAGAAGGCTAAACAACATTAATTTTCACATGATGCTTTCTGGCTCCTAAATTAACATATTCACCAGGACACCATCATTTATAGCTTAATTTAGGAAATCAATTTTCAACTCTAAAGTGTCTTTACTGTAAGTTCACCAGGAAAGATATTTTTAACATTGATTTCCCAGTGTTTGGGCAAATGTTGTCATTCAGTGTCAATCAGTGCTTTGAAAGAAACGGTTCACTCAAAAACGAAAATTCTGTAATTAGTCACTAACATTTGTCATTCCAAATGGTCAAAGGTGTGACACTTAATTCAAAAATGCATTAAAATGCCATGTAACATGCAGTGACTTCTCCATTACACAGACAAAATCTAAAACAGGTATTGATATCATGACTGTGAGCCAATGTTTTTTTTCCCCACCATTGGTGGAAACTTCCACCATTTATGATTCAACACTTTCCTGCCATTGACGGAAATGTTAGGCTTTCTTTGTTGTCACTGGTATAAGGTAGGAGGCTCAGTAATCCTCTGCAAACTTCCGCAGTTGGTTGAAACAGCTTATTGAGGTCTTTTTTGATTCTGACGTGCTACTCTGGCCGTGTGTCTTGCGTCAACCTGGAACTAAAGTTTAATTCAGTTCGATAAGTGAACCGGCTCTCCGGGTTACTTCCTTAGAACCAGCTCAAAAGAACATTTCGTTTCAAGAATCGAACATCACAGAAAGACAAAAGACACGTGAAGGAGAAGCAGAAACAAGCGATAGCTTATGTAAACATATACATGTGTAAAATAATGTGTTCATCAACATTAAACAGCATATAAATGAAAACTGCCTAATGTCACTGAATGACATGTCAAACCAGGACAAACTATAGGGCTATGAAGTTTTGGGGGTGGTAATGGACTCGATCTACTCCATCTGTGTTTTGATCATTGGTCTGAATCTAATCTGGATGTAGTCTCTGACAAAAAAAAGAGGTGTCATGAGGCTTTTTAATGTTTTCCTTTTCCTTTAGTGTGTAATGTTTATGTATAAGGTCGGCAAAGTTACAAAGTAGTGTCCCACAAAGGGATTTATTCTATAAAACGACCACAAATGGATTTATTCCATTTAAGAATCGGGCTCGAACCGATAAGGTAAAACTTCTGACATTATTAGCTGTGTGTTTACATTTGCTTAAAGGAGAACTCCGGCGCAAAATGAACCTTTGGTCTAATAACACATTGGTACCCAGTCAACCATTCTCTGAGGTTTGTTTTCATGATAATCGAATATAAAGGGTTTTATGTCTAAAAAAAATACTACTAACAAGGCTCAACATAGCCCCACACTAACACAGTAACGTAATGAGGGTCCCTACATGTAAACTGAAGAATTGCATGTAGGGTGTGTACAAAAAAAAAAAAAAAAAAGTTCTCAGTGCTTCGGTTTGCATGTAGGGACCCTCATTATTTTACCGTGTTAGCGTGGGGCTATTTTGAGCCTTCTTAGTGGTATTAGCTAGTGATTTTTAAAAAAAAAAAAACTCTTTACATTCGATAATCATTAAAATGTGTGTTTTAATGTGTTATTAGACCAAAGGTTCGTTTTGCCCGGAGTTGTCCTTTAACGCACTGGAAGCAGAAGCTTGCGTTTATGGTAACGTGTTTTCACATATCTGACATACGCTGTGGGTGTGGCCAATCACAACGCACTGGGTCAGCTGGCCAATCAGAGCACTCTGAGGTAGGAGGAAGGAGGGGCTTTGTAGAAATCAGCACGTTTCAGACACACTGAATAAAGGAACTACAATTAAAGCATGTAATATTTTAAAATAGCATCATATGACCCCTTAAAATGACAGATAATTTTACCTTTTTATTAGCTTTTTTTTATATGATTAGTTCAGGTTGTAAAATGTCATATAATCCCCCCCACACACGTAATAATAATAAAATTCTCCCTATATAATCTGAAGCCATTAAATAGCTCTGCATGAAAAACAGACAAGTAAAATCTTCCCTTCCCCCATATTCACAATTACCAACACACTTAATTTATTTTTTTTTTTTTTTGTCATTTCTGAAACACAACATTTCTAATTTATTTGTTTGATGTACAATTACACAGAGTGCAACAACAGGCCTATTGTCTGTTTGGCCTTTCCAGGGACAATGAGCTGGCTCGGACCTCAGAGAGAATTTTTAGGATTTAATGAATCTCCCTCCAGAAGCGTAAGAGCCTGCTGTGGGTGTAATGAAGTTGTGATTTTTCGCTCTCTGTTTCTCTCACACTCTGCTGATTCTTGCCCTTGACTTCATGCCGTTTGAATACTTTTTATAGCTTTTTGTATTCCATAAATGATGATCTATCTTAGCTTTTACATTATTTTGCTGAATAAAATCCATAGTTTTATGCCACCGCAGAATAAAGAGACAAACCAGTGCTCTCTGGGCTGTGCAAAGATAATAAAAATGTTAATTAAATACAGTGATGTTAACCTAATTAGTTTCATGATAAATTAGGACCAGATGCAACCAACTCTTGCATCATTACACAAACAGAAGTAGAACTACATAGTTGTTGTGCTTTTGCAAGTACAAAAAGGGCTCTTTTGTTTTAGTTTTTTTTTTTTTTATTGTTACTAAAATTTAAAAAAATACAATAATTTAAAACAGAAAATAAGAACTACGCGAACTAGTCATGTGGGGCGGCAGTGGCTCAGCATTTCATATCTACAAACCGGAAGGTTGGTGGTTTAATCCCCGGTTCCACCTGACCAAGTGTCGAGGTGTCTATGAGCAAGACACCTAACCCCAGCTGCTCCCGACGAGCTGGATGGCGCCTTGCATGGCTGACAATGCCGTCGGTGTATGAATGAGAGAGTGAATGGGTGAATGTGAGGCAATATATAAAGCGCTTTGGTGGCCATTGAGTCTGTGAAAGCACTATAGAAATGCAGTCCATTTACCATTTTTACCATTTAAGCGTAGTCATGGAGAACCTGGAAATATTTGGAGGTTTTTTTTACATTTGAGTTGAAAACAGTTAATTAAAAATTAATACAATTTATGCTCAGATATAAAATATTAAATATTGTTTTTAAAAAAAGTAATATATTCAAAAGATTCAGTCTTCAGTGTCACATCTCATAAATAATTCTAATATGCTGATTTGCTGCTCAAGAAACATTTATCAGTGCTGAAAAAAAGTCAAGCTGATTAAATTTTTTTGTGGGAAAAGTTTTTCAGGATTTGATGATTAAAAAGATCAAAAGAACAGCAGTAATTTGAAATAGCAATCTTTTTTTATAACTATACACACACTTTGGTAACACCTCATGATCCAATTCTCACTATTAACAATTTTATTAGCATGCATATTACTAGGATATTGGCTGTTTATTAGAGCACAATTATTTATTAAAGCAGTAGTTAATAGTTAGTTAATAGAAAATTTGATCCTAATCTAAAGTGTGACCAATATATATTGTCTGACGGAACAAGTGTATAAATAACTGAGAAACAACAATGGAGTGTCCTTAAAAACCCTCTTTTGAACAGAACTACTTCATTCCGCCATGGATCTAAATCTCAAGTTGGCATATTCATAATCACAAAATCAATTTGAATGTCCGGTTGTGGAAAGCGATGTCTTTTCACTTCAGAAGATTTTACTTTACAGCTTTTTTCAATGCATTAGTAAGTTGCATTTTATTGTTTACAACCGTAAGTCCCTTTCAATATACTGTAAAAGTCTTTGCTCTTGACTCACTTGTAAAGAGAGTCTTTGCAGCCATCTAATGGTGTAATAGCATCCTATTGCATATGCAACCCACTGTGCAACTCTCCCCGAAGGAGGAGGGAACGGAGGATGTAGTCGACGTCTACTGAAATGGGATCATGCGAGAGAGCCTATTGTCTTCAAGTATTATTGAATGAGCCAATGCACATTGGCGTGCGAGATCACATTGGCGTGCAAGATCGAGGGCAAGGGCAACTCAACTGGAGTAAAATAGTGCAAGTGTTTAGTCCATAGGAGGGGAATGGCGCAAGCTGACACTCAACTGGGGCTCACGGTGTTACTGGCTTGTATAAGAAGAGAGCACGCGGGAAGCAACCGGTTCGACACGTGGGCATTAGAATCTAGCGAACATATTAGGTATTGCCCAGCCTGCAGCTCTACAGACATCTGTCAGCAAGGCACCCTGCGCCAACGCCCAGGAGGCGGTAACATTCCTTGTGGAGTGAGTCCATAAGTTCTTTCAAAGCACTGATTGACACTGAATGACAACATTTGCCCAAACATGGTAAATCAATGTTAAAAATATCTTTCCTGGTGAACTTACAGTAAAGACACTTTAGAGTTGAAAATTGATTTCCTAAAATCCACTATCCAATGGGCCAACCTCTGCTTGGAGACAGCCTTTCCCTTCTGCTGGCCTCCGTAACAGACGAAGAGCTGCTCTGAGGTCCTAAAGCTTTGCATTCTGTCCACATACAGGTGCAGAGTGCGGACGGGACAGGGGAAAAGTCAGGGCTGGGTATGCCTCCTCCTGGGGTAGCGCTTGCAGGTTCACCGCCTGGTCCCGAAAGGGAGTGGTAGGAACCTTGGGCAGATATCCAGGCCGAGGTCTCAGGATAACTTGAAATTTAGCTGGCCCGAATTCCAGGCACGATTTGTTGACCCAAAATGCGTGCAAGTCCCCACCCTCTTGATGGAGGCCTAAGCAAGCAGGAGAACTGTCTATTGGGACAGAATTTTTAACTCTGCTACCTGTAGTGGCTCAAAGGGAGGTCTCTGCAGTGTGGTTAGCACCAGAGATAAGTCCCTAGAGGGTACAGAGGGGGGATGAGTTGGATTCAGTCTTCTCGCTCCCATCAGGAACCTGACGATCAGATGGTCCCTTCCCAAGGACTTTCCATCCACTGCATCGTGATGTACGGCAATAGCGGCAACATACGCCTTGAGGTTGGAGTGGGACAGCCAACACTCCAACCCATCTTGCAGGAAAGAAAGCACAGGACTTTCAAGCATCTTCGGGGGTCTTCTTGGTGAGAAGAACACCACTCAATGAATAGGTTCCACTTCAGGGCGTAAGCATGCCTCGTAGGGGGTACTCTCGCAGAAGTGATGGTATCTACGACTGACTGCGGTAGATCACCTAGAACCTCCTTGTCCCGTCCAGGGACCAGACCTGAAGTTTCCAACAGTCTGGACGCGGGTGCCATATGGTGCCCTGTCCCTGAGAGAGGAGGTCCTTCCTCAGAGGAAGAGGCCAGGGAGGGGCTGTCGAGAGGAGTATTAGTTGAAGGAACCAGATCCGGTTGGGCCAATAAGGGGCAACTTGCAAAACCTGCTCCTGTTCCTCCCTGACTTTGCACAACAGCTGAGCAATAAGGCTCACTGGGGGAAATGCATACTTGCGAAAGCCCCAGGGCCAGCTGTGGGCCAGTGCATCTGTGCCCAGGGTCCCCTCGACACAGGGATAAAACAACTGGCAATGGGACGAGTCCAGGAGTCAAACAGATCTATCTGTGTGGCCTTGAAATGGTCCCATATCAGCTGGACCGCCTGGAATGGAATGGAGTCGCCATTCTCCCGAGGCCACAATCTGTCGTGAGAGCTCATCGAAGGCACGGTTGAGCAGGCCAGGGCTGTAAATGGCACAAAGCGACTTCAAATGCTTCTGACCCCATTGGAGGTGGTGGCGGGCGAGTTGTGACATGCGACGGGGAACATAGACCACCTTGACAGTACGCAACAGTCTCAGTGTTGTCCATATGGATCAGTACATGCTTGCCGGACAGCGTCGTGTTGAGGCGTCTCAAAGCAAGGTATACTGCTAACAACTCGAGGCAGTTGATGTGCCAATGCATGTAGGACGCCGTCCAGTTGCAGCTACTTCATGCCTGTTGTACGTGGCCCCCCAGCTGGTGTTGAAGGCGTCTGTGGAGACCACAGCGTGCCTGGACACTTGTTCTAGGGGCACTCCGGCCCGGAGAAACAAAGGGTCCGACTGGATTCTGCTTTTGATGAAATTCAGGCTGTACAGCACCGACCGGACACGATCCTCTGTGAGGCGCACCCTGTGTTGGAGTGAGTCCAGCTCCAAACCGAGAAAAGAGATCCTCTGCACGGGGGGAGTTTGCTCTTCCTCCAGCTGACCTGAGGACCTAACTGGCTGATGTGCCGAAGCAGAAAATCCCTGTGTTAGCATAAATGCTCCCGAGACTGAGCTATAAGCCAGTCGTCGAAACGCAAATGCGAAACGCAGAAATGGCCTGTATTGCAGCAGGATGGACACATGGAAGTATGCGTCCTTCAGGTCGATCTCTGCAAACCAATCATGGGGATGGATGCATTGGAAAATGCGCTTCTGCTTCAGCATTCTGAACAGGAGCTTGTGAAAAGCCCGGTTCAGGATTCGCAGGTCCAAGATCGGTTGTAACCCACCACCTTTCTTAGGTATAATAAAGTACGGGCTGTAGAAGCCAGTCTTTATCTGAGCTACAGACACCAGCTCTATCATGTCCTTCGCCAGCAGAACACCGATTTCCACACACATGACAGGAGCAGATGCGCCCCACACCGAAGTGTGGCGAAAGCCACTGTACTTGGCCTGGCGTCGGCAGAACTGAATCGTACCATCAGGCTCGGCTACATGGAGGAGCCTGCTGGACGGGTATCAGGGGTACCAGAGGCACCACAGGCACATCCTAGGTGAGGCAGCAAGGTGGAGGACAGGGACCCAGATCGGAAGGTCTGTGGGTGGCCCGAAGCGGGGACTGAGTGGACAATGCCTCACTTACCTGTCTCCACGGGGCAGCAGTGGAGAGTTCCAGGGTGGGCAAGGTAATAGGGACTCGCTCTTCGCGGACGAAGGCCTCAACACTGTGACAGTCATATTTCCACAATGAAAATATGTACTGTCCACAAAAGCTGCCTCAGCATGCTGTAAACCCAAACACGTGATGCAACAATTGTGACCATCAGAGAGACAGGGAACGATCGCATCCAGAATCGCACGGGCAGAATGACATCTTGAAAAAGACACAAACGCACCTGTTTTGCTCTTTTAGGAAGTGAAAAACTCACGGTGAAAAGCACACAGGGGAATGGCCGCGGCAACACCGACACAGGAATGGTGCAGCCCGTATCAGTGAAGCGCTCACTTTTTTTGCCCTCAACCAGCTGTCAACACACACACACAAAAAAAAACAATTTCTTGCTGTCAAAACAGCAGTTGAGATCGCTCGTTGTATAACAACACTCTTCAGAAGACCTAAACATGAGCTCGACCCCGAAGCAAAAGGCAAATGGTGCATGCATCTACTTCCGTATTTATACGAGATGCAGATCTCACACGCCAATGTGCATTGGCTCATTCAATAATACTCAAAGACAATAGGCTCCAAGGCGTGATCCCATTTCAGTCGACGTCGACTATGTCCAATGTTATCAACTAAAGGAAAACTAGCTAACTTTTACCGAAACCACAATTACTAACGGACCCTTTATTAATGCCAAATTTATTGACATATTTAAATAAACAAAAGTATAAGATATTTGTACAATAGGAAATAAACAGTTCAGTCAAAAGTACAAAAGCAGCTAGTAAATGATTATCATTAAAGTTATTAAACTTAACTTTGCCCCAGGCCAAGTCAATTTGCTCTGGAAAAAGTAGGCCAAATTAATAAGACCAAAGATTGTATGTAAATAAGAGACAGCAGCAAATTCCCGTAGGACTGGCCGAGAGGAAGGAAGGAAAGGTAAAACTCTTAAAACTATATTCCGTGACACAATAACAGTAGTATTTGTAAAATTATGTTGGTTTGCTCGTCCACCATGACACTCACTGTGAGAAATGCTGCAAGGGGAGTGATACAAATGGTGAAATGGTAACAGTGCTGAAAAAAAGGCTCTCAGCCAATCAGATTCAAGAACCAGAAAGAACTGTTGTATAAATATATATGCTCTATATCAAGTTAAAATATTTGTTTTTCTTTTATGAGGGCAAACTCATGTAGATTTTGTTGAGATGGTTACAATGATATTCACCAGCCACTTCAATCAATTTATTAGACAAAGCCAATAACTGCTTCTCTCTCTCTCTCTCTCTCTCTCTCTCTCTCTCTCTCTCTCTCTCTCTCTCTCTCTCTCTCTCTCTCTCTCTCTCTCTCTAGGTAACTGAGACCAGAACCGGCCCTTTGGGCTGCAGTAACTATGACAACCTCGACTCCGTCAGCTCCGTTCTGGTTCACAGCCAGGAGAACAAAGTTCAATTGCAAGGTACACAATCCCACACTTCCTCATAAAACACTTCCCCCCATTCTGCTGTTAATTCTGAAGTGTTTTCCCGAGGTTGTGGTTGTGTGATGAGCCATGGTAGCAACATGATCAAAGCGTTGATGCCGCCGTTGTCTAATTAGCCTGCTAATTATACACAAAACTTGAATGTTGATAGTTGACTGTGCTTGCTAATTAGATTAAAGGATTTAGCAACTGACGAGACGGAGGCCCTTTTGACTCTCAGCCATGGAAAAGCAAAGGCATGTGTGGTCGACCTAACACTTCTGTATTTCTCATTCTAGGACTTCAGGCTATTCTGCCTAGTTATTTAAGTAGCAGCTTTGTTCAGGCTGCCTTAGGCTACATAGGCTGCAATGCTGAAGGCCAGTTTGTGTGCAAAGACAATGATTGCTGGTGCCAATGCAGCAAGGAGTTTCCCCAGTGTAACTGCCCCGAGGCTGATATCCGCTCCCAGGAAAGCTACCTGGAGCGCATGAGGGAGGCCTGGAGACAGGAGAATCAGGAATTTCAAGACTCAGGTGCCATAACATCTTGTTTTTTCTCTGTGGAGCTTTTTTGTCCCCTCCATACACATGCATGAAGTGCTGGTGTCTCCATTAGGCCACAAGACTGCTTCCCTTCCTTGGGAACTTCACCAAAAATTGCCTCTTTTTTTAAGCAATACTGACCGGCTGACTGTACATTATCCCACGTATTACTTGATACCAGTGTTGTTATTATCAACCAAAGCTATTAAACTATTAAAAATAATTAAATATTAGTGATTATGATTATATTAATGATTAAGTAGTATTATACTTTAGTATTTAGTTATATTACTACTAAGACTTGAACTGAAGTAAAAATGTAAAAGCTTTTTTACTTTTTTAGAAATATGAAATTTATATTTTAGAAATATAAAGAAAAGACAAAATATTAAACTTAAATGAAAACTGAAAAACAACCGACCTATAGCAACCAGACGAACACTATTACAGTATTACTAGTTTTTTTACTGACATTTTTGTATTTTGCTGACAACTACATTTTGAAAATCTTCTTCATTCACATTTCCATTTTCATTAGATGAGTTCCAGAGCTTCATGGGTAAATTACCAACACAGAGCGCTCTAAATTCTTCAAGAATCCAGCAATTGTGGAGGACGGACAGCGCTCTACAGCAGCGCTACAGGCAGCTAGAAAGCCGCGTTAGCCTCCTGCTCTCCAAGACACGACGAACTGCTAACAAGCTCTTCAGCCTCAGCAAGAGATGCCGCATTCGGCCCAAAATAGTGTCTCTAAGGGAGAGGTAAAATGTATTTATAGGCACACATTATTCCCATGAATCCTCATTTTTTGTTGTATAATTATGCATGGTATGCAAATGAAGCTACATGAAAAACTTCAAAGTTTTAGTCTATAACGAATTCTGATTTTTTTTTTTTTTTTGTATCATTAAACTGAAAAAGTTTTATTTTGTTTTAGCTGAAATTGTTTGTTTTTCTATCCCATCCCATAGGGAATCACAAATAAGATCCCTTCAATATTTCAGTTGTTTTCTCCTAGACAGTAATGAAAAGGAGAACCAATGGAGACTTTTGCTTTTGGGGTAATTCACCCCCTAAAAATGGGAATGAGTAAATCAATATTTGGGGTCCACATGCGTCAGAAACTTTTAAAACCAACAATGTTGGTTGTTTTGTGTCTATTTGTTATGTAATGTATTGATGATGCATAAATTAAACATAAGTAAAATCTCGATCAAGTCTATTGAGCTTTGAAAGAGTAAGCTCTCAGCAATTTAATATCCCTCTGGGATTGTGAAAACACTTCGAATGAGTATTAGACTACTGGATTTTGATTTGAAAGCGCAATTGTTTAGCCAAGTCCGATCTCCGAGCAAGTGTAAAAGACTAATGACTAATCTATTGTTTAACCACCCACCACAGCCTCTGAGGCTACAGCTGCACTAATGGAGTACTTTTGTCCTACCAGTGCTTTCAAAGGCAGATATTAGCAGAGCTGAAGGTTAGAAGCCAATTAGCGCTGTTTCTAAACAAAACTGTCTATTGGCAGTCATCGTTTGTTGTGAATCATTGCTTTATGATCTTTGCAATTATTTGCATTCATTACAAGCTATACAAAATGATTACTCACTTTTTTTCTTTTTACTGTTGGTTTTCCTAGACCATTGGGCTACTGGCTACAGTTCACCCTGTCCGTCCTGTACTGCAGTGAGAATAACCAACTGGGATTTTACACAGAGGAATTACGGACTTGTGCCTGTCCGTACGAGAACCCCTCGTGCCAGGGTGTCATCCCATGCGAAGTCGGTGATGGCCACCGTTGCGCTTCCTGCTCCGTGGACAACCGCACCCGCTGCTCCAGCTGCAACCCAGGTTACGTTCTCAGTCATGGAGTTTGTAAATACGCTGTACCCAACCCCACAGACCACTACCTGGGCTTTGAGACAGACCTACAAGACCTGGAGCTACGCTACCTACTGCAACACCGAGACGGCCGCATCACCACGCATGCGATCTTCGTCAGCAACGACGTGCGCCTCAATGTTTGGTTCGACCCATCTTGGAGAAAGAGGATGCTGCTTACGCTAAAGAGTAACAAGTTCAAATCCAACCGTGTTCATATGCTCCTGGGCATCTCACTGCAGATCTGCATGACCAAGAACTCCACCTTAGAGCCCGCACTGTCCGTCTACGTCAACCCTTTTGGCGGAAGCCATTCAGAAAGCTGGACTATGCCCATCAATCAAAACAGCTACCCGGACTGGGAGAAAACCAAGCTAGACATTCCTTTGGATTGCTTCAATTGGACCTTGACTTTAGGCAACCGGTGGAAGAGCTTTTTTGAGACTGTTCACTTTTACCTGAGGAGCCGCATTCGGACCGAGTCCTCTCAGGGGAACGACACGGTCTACTTCGAGCCTCTAGAAGCGATGGATTCCTCCCAGAACTTAGGATACATGAAGATCAACAGCATGCAGCTGTTTGGTTACAGTATGCACTTTGATCCCGAGGCTATTCAGGACCTGATCCTACAGTTGGACTATCCGTACACTCTGGGATCTCAAGACTCTGCCCTGCTGCAGCTAATGGAGATCCGATACCGGGTCAATAGACTGTCTCCTCCTGGACCACTGCCATTAGATCTGTTCTCCTGCCTACTCCGACATAGGCTCAAACTGTCGAGCTCCGAGGTACAGAGAATACTCTCCTCACTGCAGACTTTTAGTGCCAAACAGCCGTTCTACAAAGAGTATGAACCTGCGAAACTTTGTAGTTAGAAAAGCAAACTAATTTATTTTTGCCATTGATGTTTTGCTTTACTCGCTGAGAAGTTAATTTAACTGTTGCCGTTTGATATGAAGTCATTACTGTTCATAGACTTGGTACATATTTGATGTCTTTGGTTCAAATGGTAGTTCAGACTAAACAAAGTTTTGCACAATTTTATCAACTCTGCCATGTTTGAATTAAATAAAATAGGCAAAAAGACCTAGTTAAAAAAAATCTAACATTTTGTTTTGTTTTTGAAGCTGACGGATTGGGTTTGGCTGGATCCCAACTCTGCAATAGAACACAAGAATGTATTTTTAACAAAAATGTTCCATTCGCAAATTAGTTGGAAGTCAATCTAACGAAACTCCTCAATAACACATCAAGATATGGAAGGTGGTTTCCATCACAGAATAGTAAAAATGAAAGATAATTGCGACTTTTAATCGTACAATTCTAACGTTTTTTAAGCAACTGTTTTCAGCGTTTATAATAATAATATGATAATATTTCTTTAGCAGCAATATTAGAATGATTTCTGAGTAATGATGCTGCAAATTCAGCTTTGGATCACATCAATAAATTACATTTGAAAGTATTTAAAGTTATTTTAAATTACGTATATTGATATTTCACAATATTACTGTTTTTTATCAAAATGCCTTGGTGAGCATAAGACACTTATTTCAAAAACATTAAAACATCTTACCGACACCAAATGACTATATATGTATACATTTATATGAATTTAGGGAATGTATTTTAAATCCAGTCCTGTAAGTCTTGAAAGAGAATACTGAAGTACACCATTAAAAGTTCTATTGGCACTGACAGCAGAGGTGCTGCTATTCCTTCAAATGTGTAATCCAGATCTACAGCATAAAGATATCAGCTGAAGCGAACAAGCTAGTAATGGCTTATATTCAAATGAATGGTGGATATTCAAATGAATTAATTTGCTGAAATACATAAATATGTATTGATCTGTCAATGGAGGGCAATTTTCCCATTCCTGAGATTCATTTTAAAATTCACGCCAAAATCAGATTTGCGTTCTGAAACATCAATCACATGGTCATTAATAAACATTATTTCCTGCCTGATTCACATGGCATATTCCAACGTTCCATCACACCTTAGTGTGTGAAGAGGCTCTTAACAACCCCTAAAGACGGACAGCATATGGTCTCCTCCTACTTTCTTTGTGGCAAATTTAGTGCCCTAAATGCACGGTCCTGAGAGACGAGCGCTGGCACTTATCAGCAGGCGAATAACGATGAGGAGAGTGACCTCCCTCAGTCCTCCACTCCGTCATCGCTCCCGGTGTGATGGATGAGCACTGAGGAGATGGAGACATGCGGCGTTCAAAAGGCTGGCACCCTGTACAGAGCCCATTATCAGACATCCTTCTCCACGGCAGCAGGAGTCTGTTCAAAGCGTGTGAGCTATTTACCTCGGTTGCTGGGGTTCAGATGAATTTGTTTTTGGTTCTGCGAAACCATCTGCTGCTCCAGAGTGCTGCGTGGTCGTGATTGACAGCAGCATTGTGAAGTAAATGTCCCCATGTTTCTATCTCGCAGACAAGCGTGACTCGCCACATAAGGTGACCAGATTTCCAGTGTGTCAGTGTGGTTCACTTTGGGTTCACACAGAAATTCAACCATAGTGATGGCATGCTAAAATGGTGGATGAAAACATAAAAGTGCAAGGGATCGCAAGTCTGATCTGACAGGATCCCGGACAGCAGGGAAGAAACAACACTGAATGCAAATCATTTAAATGCAAAGTATCTTTTTGTTGATGTCAAAGGCCATGCATCCAATCAAACTCTATGGTATTTGGCCGTGCATTCATCTATCATTTGGTCGAAGCTATAGTCAATTCGGCAGATGTCAACATGGACAGGTGGTGTGACATGCACTTATCATCAGAAACCGTTATTTAAAGAGATAGTTCACCTATGTTGTCACCCTCATGTCGTTCCAAGCTTATTTGACTTTCTTTCTTCTGCTGAACACAAAAGAAAATCTTTAAGAATGTCCATAACCAAACAAATATAGGTTGCCATCGACTTGAGAGTGGGAGTTCAGGAAATTAAAGTGTTATGTTTTGTGTTGCAATTTATTGGCTTATTATTTTTATATAACATAAGGATTAATGGTGAGATGGTCATCTATACATTTATTCAAAATATATTACAAATGTACGGAGCACCCCTAGTCCCACTTTGGCAAAAAAAATAAATAATTATAACTATCTCGTGGCCTCAAGATAGTAACTTGAGGCCACGAGTTACTATCTTGAGGCCACGAATTAGTATCTTGAGGCCACGAGTTACTATCTTGAGGCCACGAGTTACTATCTTGAGGCCACGATTTACTATCTTGAGGCCACGAGTTAGTATCTTGAGGCCACAAGTTACTATCTTGAGGCCACGAGTTGCAATCTTGAGGCCACGAGTTACTATCTTGAGGCCACGAGTTACTATCTTGAGGCCACGAGTTACTATCTTGAGGCCACGAGTTACTATCTTGAGGCCACAAAATAGTATCTTGAGGCCACGAGTTACTATCTTGAGGCCACGAGTTACTGTCTTGAGGCCACGAGTTACTATCTTGAGGCCACGGGTTAGTATCTTGAGGCCACAAATTACTATCTTGAGGCCACGAAATAGTATCTTGAGGCCACGAGTTACTATCTTGAGGCCACGAGTTACTATCTTGAGGCCACGAGTTACTATCTTGAGGCCACGAGTTACTATCTTGAGGCCACGAGTTACTATCTTGAGGCCACGAGTTAGTATCTTGAGGCCACGATTTACTATCTTGAGGCCACGAGTTAGTATCTTGAGGCCACGAGTTACTATCTTGAGGCCACGAAATAGTATCTTGAGGCCACGAGTTACTATCTTGAGGCCACGAATTACTATCTTGAGGCCACAAGTTACTATCTTGAGGCCACGAGTTACTATCTTGAGGCCACGAATTACTATCTTGAGGCCACAAGTTACTATCTTGAGGCCACGAGTTAGTATCTTGAGGCCACGATTTACTATCTTGAGGCCACGAGTTAGTATCTTGAGGCCACGATTTACTATCTTGAGGCCACGAGTTAGTATCTTGAGGCCACGAAATAGTATCTTGAGGCCACGAGTTAGTATCTTGAGGCCACGAGTTACTATCTTGAGGCCACGAAATAGTATCTTGAGGCCACGAGTTAGTATCTTGAGGCCACGAGTTACTATCTTGAGGCACGAGTTACTATCTTGAGGCCACGAGTTAGTATCTTGAGGCCACGATTTACTATCTTGAGGCCACGAGTTACTATCTTGAGGCCACGAAATAGTATCTTGAGGCCACGAGTTACTATCTTGAGGCCACGAATTACTATCTTGAGGCCACGAAATAGTATCTTGAGGCCACGAGTTAGTATCTTGAGGCCACGAGTTACTATCTTGAGGCCACGAAATAGTATCTTGAGGCCACGAGTTACTATCTTGAGGCCACGAATTACTATCTTGAGGCCACGAAATAGTATCTTGAGGCCACGAGTTAGTATCTTGAGGCCACGAGTTACTATCTTGAGGGCACGAGTTACTATCTTGAGGCCACGAGTTAGTATCTTGAGGCCACGATTTACTATCTTGAGGCCACGAGTTAGTATCTTGAGGCCACGAGTTACTATCTTGAGGCCACGAAATAGTATCTTGAGGCCACGAGTTACTATCTTGAGGCCACGAATTACTATCTTGAGGCCACAAGTTACTATCTTGAGGCCACGAGTTACTATCTTGAGGCCACGAGTTACTATCTTGATGCCACGAGTTAGTATCTTGAGGCCACGAATTACTATCTTGAGGCCACAAGTTACTATCTTGAGGCCACGAGTTACTATCTTGAGGCCACGAGATAGTATCTTGAGGCCACAAGTTACTATCTTTAGGCAACGAGTTACTATCTTGAGGCCACGAGTTACTATCTTGAGGCCACGAGTTAGTATCTTGAGGCCACAAATTACTATCTTGAGGCCACGAGTTACTATCTTGAGGCCACAAGTTACTATCTTGAGGCCACAAGTTACTATCTTATAATAATTATTATAATAATTATTATTATTATTTTTATTTATTTTATTTTTTTGCCAAAGTGGGACTAGGGGGCGTACGAATGTGATTTATACATTGATTTAGACTTGAATATGTTTTTAATTTCTGAATTTAAATTCCTTTTCATATTTTAAGTCGTGAAGCCAGAAATGTCAGGGTGATATACAGTACAGTATCTGCCCTAATATACATAAAAAGAAAAAGGCTCATTAGAGGATGAAATTCTTTGAGGAGAAAAAGTTCACTTCATATTAATTTTTGAAAGTCAACAAATCTTAAAAAGTCAGTGTGTGTCAAGATCAATATCTCTTTTGAAGTCAGCAGGAATTAAACAGTCATCTATTTTCTAAATATCTGCTATAGATAGTATTGTAACAATTGATCCATTCATTAGTGTTGTTTATTAAAATAATAAATGTTTAATCTAATAATAATTAATTTAATCTAAATGTCATAACTGGATTTTTTTTTTGGTGACGTAAGCTAGCATTCATCTGCCTTCACATTTAAGAGCAACGACCACATCTCAAAACCAAACTATCGATAATCTGTTCAACTCAGATGGACACTCACCTAAAGGAGTATAAGGAACACCATACTAATACTGTGTTTGACCCCTTTCACCCAGAACTGCCTCAACTGGTGCTGAAAGCATTCTTTAGAAATGTTGTCTCTTATTGATAGGATAGCATCTTGCAGTTGATGGAGATTTGTGCAATGCACATCCAGGGCACACACGAAGCTCCAGCACATACCAAAGATCTAATGTTCTCATTCTGTTTACGCCAAATTCTGACTCTACCATCCGAATGTTTCAACAGTAATCGAGACTCATCAGACCAGTCAACATTTTTCCAGTCTTTAACTGTCCAATTTTGGCGAGCTCCTGCAAATTGTAGCCTCTTTTTCCTCTTTGTAATGGAGATGAGTGGTTCTGCTGTTGTAGCCTATCCGCCTCAAGGTTGTGTGTGTTGGCTTCACAAATGCTTTGCTGCATACCTCAGTTGAAGGGCTGGGCGGTATATCGAGTTTGTACAATATATCGATATATATACTTTTTTGAAACGATGTGAAATGAGGCAATACCGTTTATATCGATACAGTAGTTACATGATATTATTACATCTGAAAAATAGCAGAGGTTGCAGTGAGCTGCTGCAGTCAAAGTAGCTTAGTACAATTTGTCCTAATTATGACACAAGCTTCAAAATAACTGATAAGATATAGTTGCTCTGACAGAGACTGTTGATGACTGACAGATAAATAGGCTACATTGTTAAATGCAGAGGCGGACACAGAGTGCACAGCTTAATTACTTGAGTAAAAGTACATTTACCCCTTGCTAAATTTTACTCAAGTACAAGAAAAAGTACTACTGTCAAATGTCTACTTAAGCAAAAGTACCAAAGTACTTGTTTTTAAAAGTACTGAAAGAGTACAAGATTACAAGACAAGTACAAGATTTTCTATTGCATTACTACTGCCACAGTGGTTACATTTACAGAAACATCCTATGGAGTTATGGAAAATGTTCATGTTAATACCTTGGAGAATGTAAAAGGAATTGAAAGTAAAATCAAGTCAAATTCATCTTTTTACCATGTTGCTTTATTTAACATTTAAGAACATTTAAAAAAAAAAAATCAGAAAATTGAAATAGTCTGGCAGCTGGGGCCATGGATTGTTACATTCCCGGGATGGACATGGACCTGCTGCGTCTTCATCCATTGTTTCGACTCTTATCTAAATCTGATCATGGAGTTGACTTTGGCGGAAAGCTGATTGCTGATAGATTGTCCCAATCAGTGGCGCTGGTGCCTGAACAATCCAATCACGTTTGAGAGGGAAACAACAAATTGAGGGTTTCCGAGATTTTTATTTTTTACATGTTTTTTTTTTTTTTTTAGAAGTAGTAACTGGTACTCACAGTTATGGATAGAAATGTAGTGGATTAAAGAGTACAATATTTCCCTCTCAAATGTACTTGAGTAAAGTCATGAGTACTCCCCAAAAATGATCCTCGAGTAAAGTACAGATCCCTCAAAAATGTACTTAAGTACTGTACTCAAGTAAATCCACTCCGTTACTGTCCGGCCAACCCGATCTCACGGGAATTCGTGCGAATTTTACGAGGTGGCTAATTCGTAACAATTTGTACGACCTCACTCCTACGTATTAGTACGATTTTGCTAAATCTACCCCTGCTAAATCGACCTACCCCTGACCCCGCCCCTAAACATAACCGTCACGTGGGTTTAGACAAATCGTACAAATTCGTACGAGTGAGGTCGTATGAATTAGTACGAATTAGCCACTTTTGAATCACTCGTATGAATTCATACGAATTGGTCGTGAGATAGCGTAGGTCCGGCTCTGGTTAAATGCGTTTGAGATGTGGTGCATTCCTCAGTGCTCAACTTACATTTCACAGGTAATATTCTCCATCTGAAAATGTTATAAAGTAAAACAAATGTCAATTTCACTGTCAGCATAAGACGAGCTTCTGCAAGTGAATCTCGGCAAAAATTCAAGCTTCCGTGAACGAGCGCCGCCGCGCTTATGCACGTCAAACACAATCATTCTGACTAAAATAAACATTGCTAAAATATTCATTTTTGGAGACAATAAATGTGCCACATGTGGAATTTTAAACTTACAAGAATATTTGTATGAAAGTGACCATTATAAAGGGGTAATAAATGCAGGCTATAATTAGTTTGTGCTTTTGTTTTTGTTTTTATATTCATTTTTAGTTTAACCTTTCTGCAGTATCCAGTACTGGCTGG
Source organism: Pimephales promelas (assembly GCF_016745375.1). The sequence continues at coordinate 349,392 of NW_024121954.1, read as the reverse complement.
AATACATGGATGATATACCATATTTCCCAGTATCTACAACTCAAGAACATCGAAATCGGTATGCAAGCTGTGTTCGGAATGGCAGAGTATCATACAACTCATGCAATGTTTATACTGTGAAAAGTATGTGAATTTTCCCGCAATGCAATGAGGTCCATGTTGACGTTTCATCTTCGTGAAGAGTGTGGCATCAGTGAACTGGAATAATAGTAGGGAATAATTATAAATCTAACACGTTTAAGTTACTGTAAAGCATAAACTAGCTGTGTTACCATAAACACTAGCGATAGAAGCTCATAAATTTTATGCTACTTTTTGCATGTTTCCTGACCAAGTCCATCAAGTCACTTTTCGCCTGTTTAGCGCTTTATAGATTTCAAAGCAGCTTTACAGTAATAAACAGGGAAATAATGATTCTGTGATGCAAAAGAGTTTAATGCCGCAATGGAGCTCTAAAAAGAAACTAATGTTTTTACTCTTCAGCTCAAGTCCATTTAGTTTTGATTCAGGTCTGGTCAATAACTTAATAAGTTCATCAATTAGGAAAATTCAGTTAATGAGTTAATGATTATGAGTTCAATTCGGCTAGAAGGCATTGTTGTTTAGTAGAACCCTGTGCAAAAGAGAGCTTTTAGTCCGTTCAATGTAAACAAATCTCTCTCTTTTTTTGCGAATCATTTTTGCAAGTTCTCATCCCTCATAAGCTATGGCGTACTGACCACCGGCATAAAAACAATTAAAGCACATCTTAAATCAACATAACTTGTTCTTCCAACGACCAACAACCAGCACGCCAAACAATTCAGGCATTGCAACTATTCTACTCATGGGAAGTGGTTTAAATAAAGTCAAATCGCACCTTCCACGGATACCCACAACAGTGCCCCCAATTGAGTTGGCTACATGTCAATAACTTGTTATCCTGACAAAATATAGAGCATATACTACCATAAAATTTGTGATGATTTGAAAAACCCCGCTATACTGAGTTTTTTACATAATTTAAGTATTCTACACAGCAAAGACTGGTGTCAATGTGAGGAGCTATATATACCTGGACCCTTAAAATCAGCTATAATGTTGAATTTGATTCAAACATGATAATTATATTTTTGTCTTGAATCAAACCAGTTCATTTTTTACTGTACATTTATTTGTTGAGCCAAATAAAAAGTCATAAACTGATTTTAAGTGAAAACCCTGATTCAATTTCATCACATCAACTCGACTACACCAACAAATTTAAGGTAACACTTTATTTTACGACCCGCAAACAACTGTGTAAGTACACTGAAATTACGGTGTACGTTTCTGTAATTATAGTGTACTTCCGTGTAGGTATAAGGGAACAATATGTTAAGTTTTGGGTAATAAAAGGGGTAACAAGCACCACTTTAATTTACAGCCCGCAGGAGTTACACTTACCCAGTAACTATGCAGAACAAGGGGGTAACAAACACTACTTACTATGTAGCAATACGACACAACACTATTTGCACTGTAATAATTACAGAGAAAGGTACTGTTATCAAAAGAAACAAAAGAAAAAAAAACGTTTTAATTACACAGTATATTTGACATTTAAGTGTCATTGCAATTCAATGGGATAAGGTAAGTACTAATTACCACATGGTAAGGTCTAAATTAAAATCATAGCAAAAACAAATTATTTTGACTTAACATTAGTAATCTAGTAAGAAATGCCAATAAATTTAATTTTTATCATAGTATATATATATATATATATATATAGGCCTATATATATAGTATATATATATATATAGAGGCCTATATATATATATATATATATATATATATATATATATAATATGTGTGTGTGTGTGTGTGTGTGCGTGCGTGCGTGCGTGCGTGCGTGCGTGTGTGTGTGTGCGTTTGTTTAATTTTTAACCCACAGATGTCAAAATTACCCTGTAACATTGCACAAGAACATATTTTGCCAGAAATGTGATATGTTTTATAAACAACAGATGTACAATTTTTGCCTGGAATATATTAACAAAATAGGTACCTGTTATTTTTTAACTAATTAAATAATTTGCTTGTATATCTGCTTGTTACCCCTTTATTACCCCAAACTTAACATATTGTTCCCTTATAACTACACGGAAGTACACTAAAATTGCAGAAACGTACAACGTAATTTCAGTGTACTTACAAAATTATTTGCATCTGCTTATTACCCCTTTATTTCCCCAAACTTAACATATTGGTCCCTTATAACTACACAGAAGTCCATTATAATTACAGAAACGTACACCGTAATTTCAGTGTACTTACACAGTTGTTTGCGGGTCGTAAAATAAAGTGTTACCAAATTTAATTATGGATCAAACCGAGACCGTTGTTGAGGACAGTCGGATATTTTCACTCAGGTTTGCACATAAAAAAGAATGGCTAGTGCATTTGAGGTATTATATTTGTAAGGTATTGAGTTAATGTTCAATGTTTGTCATTTGCCAACACTGTAGCATACAACTCTGAAACATTGTTTGTCGCATATCGTAAACTATTTCACACACTATTCTTAAAGTCCCCGTGAACCGGAAGTTGCAAACGATTTTTCTCCAGTGCTGTGACGTATTTCCAAGTGAAACAGAATATTGAACAGAGGGCAGGGTTTTACTCTAGCACTCCTCCTCTCCATCTCTCGCTCATAGCAAACTAACGGTTTGAGGGGAGTGGTTAAGCGTTTCCCCACCCAAGCTGTGAAACCTACGTCATCAGAAAAAGAAACCGTTCCAGACCGGAAGTAACTTTTCAGATTTTGATTAAAGATTACTAAGGTAAAACATTTTTTTAATATATATTCACTTGCACGGATTAATTGTTCACCACAAGACTAGTAATATGCGCTAACAAATTAAATAGGTTCAATTTTGATTTCACGGGGACTTTAAAAAAATATATAGTATGGCAGTATGTACTGGGCCGTAAGCAGTAAGTGTATCATTCTGAACATTTTTTTCTCCTTTAACATTAGTAGGTTAAATGTGCCATTTCTGCCACCCACTGGACTGGAGTTTGAAGCACTAACAGGACTGCAATGATGGCTGACACAATTGTACAGTACAGTTAAATATAATGTAATAATATTCCTTTTATTGAATTAAATTCTTTTTTATCTGAAGACATTTTATTATGAACAATTTGATTAGTAAATTAGGTCACCTCATAATGTCCAAAGTTAAATCTGGGAGCAAATAATTTTAGAACCACTGATCAAGGGTACAATGTAGCATTATTCTGAAAAAAACTGCTTGAAATATATCAAAACAAGCGAACCTTCACTGTCGTCTGCTCTTCTCATCTCAGCGATTGAAGAAATGCTTTTGTACAGGAGTGAGAATTTTCTAGTTTTCAGACAGTGATAAGAAAATACAGAGTGAAAAGACTGCGAGTAACTGAAATTAAGTGGACCACTAAACTGACGGTTTTAAAAATCACAATGATGGACACAGGTTCTGCTAAATATCAACATCAGAATAACCCACAGGATAATAAGATGGAGACTATGGGGATTAGTACTACAGAAAACTGTACTGAGAAAATAAACAAATACCAATTACTGTAGTTATAAAGAGAAAGACTTCAAAACAGACCTAATATGCCAATATCACAATGCAATCAAATATGTATAGTGATCAGAGCGACAAAACAATTATCCCATTCAGGGCTCACAGACAAACGGCACTGTTGTTGGCTCATTCAAGTCAAAATCACTACTTAATTCACTCTAAATTCAAGCTCTAAATGAAAAATGCTTATTTGAATAGAAAAGTATAGAAAATATGCACTTTAGCTTTCCCTTTCCCCTCTGAGGTGGGCTGTTTAGCAAAAAAAAAAGAAAAAAGTTTTATTTTTATTTCGAAAAAGTCTAAGAAGTCTATGGAGAGTCTACACTCTAAAAAATGCTGGGTTGTTTTAACCCAACTTTGGGTCAAATATGGACTAACCCAGCCGTTGGGTTAAATTTTTACATTACATTTTTAACCCAACATTTCGGGTTTGTCCATATTTGACCCAAAATTGGGTTAAAACAACCCAGCATTTTTTAGAGTGTAGTCTTCACCCAAAAGGGGATGGGGACAAAATTGACAGTTAAGTTCCCAGATGTGCCGGTTGTGCGTGTAGTTTTTGATAAGAGTTTAACTATCTGGAGATCTGAATCTGAGTACTAAGTACATCTTAAAAGGCTGTATCTTCACTCAAAGAAAAAAGCATGGAGGTGAAGGACATCAAAAATAAAATGTAAAAAAGACCAAAAATATTCTTCCACATTGTTTCTACTTTTTGAAAGATGCATCAGCACTTGTTTTTACGCGCAGGGCCTGGAACACTAAATCTATTTCTCCCTGTTGCTGCGCTTTCAATGCTGCCCTGGGGGCAGGAGGTATGGGCTGGTGTTAATGAACAGTTGAGCTGTAAAAGAGCTAAAAGCCTGAATGATCAATACAAAGGAAAGGTGCAAAAACAGGGAAAGTGTCTTGCCTGGTGTTTCACCACAAGGTCCAGAGTCAATCTGCTATATCTTTGAATAACACCATTTCTAAAAGGAATGTCAGCGTTGCCCTGCAATTGTCACACACATGGAGAAAGGAAAATGTAAGAATCAGCAGGCTTTCACACTCACAAACACATACACGTATGCTGCGAAACCTGAGGTGTTTTAGTACCTCCTTTGCTGTGAATTACATATTCAGTGAGTACTGGCACATAAATAGGGAACAAAACATAATGGCCAACAATTGGAGTCCTTGAAGTGAAAAAGACGAGTATTGTTAGGTTTGAATGAACATTCCCCTGGCATTGTTTGCTAGTGCAGTTTTGTCGGGGTGAGGTGTGCCCACAATAGATATTGAAAAAATAAAGAATAACTAATCTTCAACAACCTTGAAGAGGGAAACTGTGAAAAAATATATTAGCCGGAACTATATTCTCAATTGTAATGAAGCACACAACGCAATCTAATAAAACTGAACAAAGAACTGACAGAACTCAGGGTTTAAATACACACGGTTGATAATAAGCATAACTATAAACAAGTGTGGAACTAATTACAAACCATGACAATGAACGGACTGGAACTAAGGCAAAATAGAGACAATGAATTGAAATTCTCCCAAGGACCGTGACTGGGCAGGCAAGCCTTGGATCGCTCACTGAGGCTGGTATAGTAATAATACATTGTCAATATTGTAGTCAATATGGGGTGGTGATGGCACAGTGGATAAGACACATGCCTTTGGTGTGAGAGACCCGGGTTCGAATCCACTGTGAGACACCAATGTGTCCCTGAGCAAGACACTTCATGCAACCTCTGACATATATAGCACTTTGGATAAAAACGTCAGCTAAATGAATAAATGTAAATGTGATGTATGAAGCACAGCTCACGCAGAAGTCACTTTCAAAACAAGCCGCTTTCTGTTGGTCAGTGCACATGACCAACTTGAACATGAGTGAAATCAAATTAAAAGGACTTATTTGGCAAACACGCAAAACTCCAGAATGAATTCCTCCCACAACATTTTGTTGATCAACGCTAACATATTTTTTTTCTTGTTTATCGAACTGCATTGAACTCGAAAAAAACGTGTGACTTTTTAACATCCCAAGAGTGACATTTGATGCCTCAATTTTAAGGATTAAGCTAATTTCAAGCATTCAAAGGAGTAGTTCACTTCTTTCTTCAGTCGAAAATAAATTAAGGTTTTTAATGAAAACATTCCAGCATTTTTTTCCATATAATGGACTTCAATGGGAACCAAACGGTTCAAGGTCCAAAAGTTTCAGTGCAAACTGTTCAAAGGGCTTTAAACGATTCCAGACGATGAATAAGAGTCTTATCAAGCGAAACGATTGCTCATTTTAAAAATTAAATAACAAAGTTTACATTTTATAAACTCAAATGGTCGCCTTGCTCTGTTCTGTGATGCGAGTTTGTGACTCTCCCGTTCGAACTCGTTCATCAAAATGAACAAATCACGAACAGAGCAAGGCAACCATTTGAGCTTATAAAACTTAAACTTTGTTTTTTATTTATTAAATGAGCGATCGTTTTGCTTGATAAGACCTTTATTCATCGTCTGGAGTCGTTTAAAGCCCTTTGAACAGTTTGCACTGAAACTGTCTTTTGGACCTTGAACCGTTTGGTTCCCATTGAAGTCCATCATATGGAGAAAAATCCTGGAATGTTTTCATCAAAAACCTTAATTTCTTTTCGACTGAAGAAAGAATGACATGGACATCTTGGATGAAATGAGGGTGAGTAAATTATCAGCAAAAGGTTTTTTTTTTTACTCCTTTAAAAAAGGTTTTTAAGGTCATGAGAAACTTTTATCAAAGTTTGTCCAGACAGATTTATAAGTTGCAATGACAAGTCGGTTTGGAAATCCATCTGCTGCTTTATCATGTATGCGTGAATTCAGAACAATTGTACAAACTCCCTTAAGATAATTCAGTTCGACAGAAGTTTTTCTTTTTTAGAGTGTTACAATACTGAAAGTAATGAAAAAAACAAGCAAAAGGCTGTTATTTATGCATTACTCACACCAACAGAGCATTATGCAAATGTTCGCTCACGCCCCATCAAACAGCATATTATTAGAACCTCCACTAGAGGAATTATGCAGCTTCCTCTGACTAGTGCAGTTATTATACTCAACAATAACACTGAATACAACAAAAGATAAAAGACAAGCTTACAATGGAATAAAAAATAAGCGTTGCTTTTGAGCTGTGCATGGTCAAAAACAAAGAAAAGACTCTATTTAATGATCTTATTTAAGAAAATTTTAAAGGAGTAAAACAGAAGCAGCGTGTTATCGGTTATAAGAGTAGAGTAAAACTGTAGGGGATTCAAATGCTCACCAGCTGTAGCCTCAGGGAATTTTTGTTTATGAAAAACTCATTAAAAAAGAACAACACACAAACACCACTACATAAATCAGACATCCCCACAATTGCACCTAGGAAACAAGAGGGGACACATTTGCAATTAAGGAACATGTAAAAAAAAAAAAAAAAATGTCCACGTCAGCATCTGTGCAGTCCACCGAGACATTGGAAGTCAAAACCTGGTGATAAATAATCACACAATTTACGGCACCATAGCCGATCGCACCGTGGAAACAAACAATGCAACAAGGTGAGGGATTGTGGAGTCATTCGGGCCGAGACACATGAACACATTTTCTTTCAACATCTGTGCAGATTTATGTCCAGTAGCATTTTGTTACAACCTACCACAGGTGGGTGGAAACAATTAAAAAAAAAAAAAAAAAACATTTTATACTATAATTTAAGTAATCAAATTCACTTCTAAATTATTACAATTGTTGTTATGTAAAATAATTCTTGATTTATATTTTAATTGAAATAAAATGAAATGCATCCAATTCAATTTTAATTTTGTATTATTATTATTATTATTATTATTATTATTAAAAAATAAAACACACACCTTGTTTTATTGGACATGTTACAACTTTCCCCATCTGGCCAGATGTGTAGTCTGCCGTAGATTGCTTGTATAATATTGATCTGTTGAATAATAGAGAACCTGCTGCTTCAGATTATACTAGTTTTTATTCTGTTCTATTTACGCTGGTATTTCAGCCTAATATTACAAACAAGAAGCAACATGTCTGAAGACAACACTTTTAATGTTATATCCCCAAATGCAAAGCAGTTTGCAATCTGATTCAAACATGAATCCATCATAAAAGTGGCTGAAAACTCTTGTTTTGCTCCCTTGCTGCTTGAAAGCTACATGTCTGATTGAAAGGCCGGAGGGGTCAGACATGTCAAGAGCAGATTGGGAAGGGGGCATGAGGTGTGCTAGGCTCTAGCAGATGAGAAAAACAACACTGAGCTTTCCATCAAATCAACCCTCAACAAAAGAATCCTGAGGGGTTTAAAGTCTGAACAGCCAATAGATGCTTTCTTCAAAAAGTATTGTAAAAGTGGTCAAAACAGCTGGTGCAATATATTCGCTATTGAAACCATAAAGTAGTTTTGTGTGAAATGTACAAGGTATTTACAACGTCTAAAACAGTATTTGTGTACTTAGTTTTACTAACAAAAATTTTGTTTTATATTTTATTATGGGTGCATTGGATATTGTTTAAAGGGAAAGTTCAATTTGAAATTATTTTTTGATATGTTTTAGCTTACCTCAAGGGCATCCAAGATGTAGGTGTCTTTGTTTCCACAGTAGTTTCGATTTTGATATTTTTACAGTAGGTCAAACCTGTCTTGTTTATCAGTCTATAATGGAGGTCTATGGTCACCACCTCAAAGAGCATGCACAGAGAAGTCCAAATTAAACATGATTTAATGACTCATAAATGTAAGTACACATTGATGGCCTAAGACACGAAACGAGCATTTTGTGTGAGAAAACGAATAGTATTTATATCGTTTTTACCTCTTGTAATCACATCCACGTCCAAGTACTCTGGGGGCACGGGCACTTCTGTCAGCGCAAGCGCCGGACGGCCCCAGAAGTGATCTCTCGCGAGTGTACATCACTCATTGTTTACACAGAGAAGTGTTATCCGTCACTGTGAAGATCTAAACATATTTAGATATACGTACAGGAAATCGCAATGGAAGACGATTTCGAAAGATCACTTCTGGGGGTTTCAGCGCTTGTGCAGACCGAAGCGCCCGTGCCTTCAGATCACTTGGACGTGGCTGTGGTTACTAGAGGTAAAAACGATATAAATACTGTTTGTTTTCTCACACAAACCGCTCGTTTCGTGTCTTAGGCCATCAACGTGTACTTACATTTACGAGTCATTAAATCATGTTTAATTTGGACTTCTCTGTGCATGCTCTTTGAGGTGGACCCAGGGTGGACCCCATAAACCTCCAGTATATGACTGACAGACAAGAACAGTTTGACCTAAAAATATCAAAATTGAAAATACTGTGGAAACAAAGACACCTACATCTTGGATGCCCTTGAGGTAAACTAAAACATATCAATTTATTTCAAAGTGAACTGTCCCTCTAAGGCTGTGAATCTTTTGGTTGACAGCGAATTGATTCGTTTCACAATTAATACGATTTTGATTCGATTCAAGTACATTTTTTACAAATTCTGACTGATTCGATTGAAGACGATTCACATTAAAATTCAATGCGGTTCGAATACCGATTCAGTTCTGCATCTTTTAGGTGCATTCATTGGATTATTTGATAATAATACTTATTATTCTTTTCTATCTATTTATTTACTTTTTATTTATTTAAAAAAAACTTTGTTGCCCTATGGTTGGTTTTATTGCTTCTATTGTTTTCTTCATTTTTAAGGCGCACTTAAGTGCCATGGAACGCACAGCATTGTATGAATCGTTGATGTAATTTCCACTGAAACAGGAAGCTAAGGCGGGACATACTGAATGGCCCCTCCCCCTTTTCAAATAGCCAATAGCGTTTAGTTTACCTCACAGACTGCAAGTCGCACTTGACACCATCATGGATGGGAATCCGAGCGCAGTAGATACGTTGGATTCAGTAGGTGTGAATACAATTTAGTCATTTCATTCTTAACCAACGTACAGTTGGAAAACGGAATAAAACTCGAACGTTTGAGCAACCGAACTCACATCTCCAACCCACATTGCTCTGTGACGCGTCAACGGTCGCTTTGGCCAGGTTGTATTTATAGCATAGGGGGCGGTATGTTTTAGATTCTAGTGTGCATTTGATTGGACAGAAGATGTGATAAGAAGGTGAAGTCTGCGGTGACGTCATAAAAATCCGTGATCCATTTTAGCGTAACTGGGAGACTGCAAGTGCTGAATGCCAATATCTCCAAAATGCAAATTTTGTCATTGTTTTGGAATACACGAGCTTATTCATAACCTTAAGGCTAACATATTCGAACTAAAAGCTAAAAAACGTAAATTTAGATTTCAGTGAGCCTTTAAGTTGCTTTGAATATTAAACTCCATCACCTTAGTGATGTTTAAATGATTCAGTATTAAATACAATTAAGTGCACTTTGTTTTGGTTGTAGAAAAGGGCAGAGTCGCTTTCAAAGGAAGCCTGGGCTCAAAGTCGCGCAATGGTACGTTCACACCTGACATGAATAACGCGTCAGACGCAAATGATTTCAATGTCAATGCAAAGACGCGTTGCGCACGTAAAAAATTCCTGCGGCGCGAATGAGGCATGGAGCGCGGCGCAGAAGACGCGAATACGCCTCGTTTGCGCGAATGGCGCGAATTGAGCATCTGGCGCGTTAAGCGCGAATGATTTAGTTAGTGCCATTTTTGCATTCACGCGTTTGACGCGAATTCGCGTCTGCCACCCGAACTGAAAAATCTGAACTTTAGCGTGAATCTGCGCCACGTTAACCAATCAGGAGCCTAGCTGCTCACGTGGTGAAGTGTCTGGATGCTTCAATAAATTATTTTGTATATGACTAAATGCATGGTGGGATTGCACAACAAAGCAAATATTTTATCACTTAAATCATTATTTCTATATACGAGACATGTTTATTTTGTATTGAATGTTATTCATTACATATCTATATATGAAATAGTATTATGAGGTAAAGACAATCAACGTATGTGCATAAGTTTGTGTCTGGATGTGAGAGAGAAAAAAAATCACAGGACAGGTTAATAACTTTTGGAAGCTGGCTCTATTTATCATCAAAACAAAAATAAATGACAGCTAGATTAGGTGGATGAGGGCGAGGGTGATCCTCGCTCCGATGTGGGACAACAGGTCATCAAACTGGGCTTGTTGAAGACAGGCGGAAGTACCGCTGACAGTGGGCGTCATCCAGGCGCAGCTCCTGGAGCGAGCAAATGGTGAAACTAGCCAAACGGTTCGCCTCCGAAGGGTCCGGTGGACACAAATACGGTGACGATGATCCCCACGCTGCTGTTCTAGCTCTCCAGAGCAAAAACAGTGCGGTGAATCATAACATAAACAAAGATGGCCGTCAACGGGTTTCGGTTTTAAGACGCAAGACGCGCGTAAATTTCGCTTCAAACTTTTATTTTACCCGCGTCAGTTTCTCTCTTGATGCGCGAATTAACACAAAGTGGTCAAGCGTCAAACTAGACGCGGTAGACGCAAATTTGACACGCTATTCGCGTCCGGTGTGAACGGAGCATAAAGATGAAAACGAGAATGCCCTCACAAATCTCTGGATCAAATGAACGACAAAATCGATCATGTCTGCTGCCAGTCTGTCACCATTAATTCACCAAGAAATTTAGTTGAATTAACTATGGTGTCTACCAAAGGATAAATCTCCCACAATACCACCTCAGACAAAATCAGTATGACACCTCGTTTAACTGAAATCGTGATGCAGGACACAGGGTTGCTTGTTGAAGAATAAACCTAAGGTAGGTTAATGTGTGTAATATGGTATTTTATCTAAAGTGGAGTTTGCCTACACTGATGGAGTTTTGAGATGAAAAGATGTCTCCATCCAGTTCGGTCCTCATTACTCTTAATTCAGGTGTGCACAAGTCTTCTTCTGGTGTTCTTTCTCGCTCCAAATGCACAGTCATTGATATCGAGGGCGGTCCTCTAATAGGACTGTCAGGACGCTTTGAGCCTTTGATGGAGAAATTGAGACAAATTTGTCATGAGAGACATCAGTGAGCCATTTTGCCAGTCTCCCAGCACAGCTATTTTTCTTGTGATTTCTTTTCCTAATTAATAGGCATATTGTAAGATTAGCCAAAAGTCTTATATGTCTGAGTTGTGTATATTTTTTACAAATTAGTTCAGTCATCTGATTTAATGACATGATTGTCTACCGTAACCCTCATAGTCAGTTTCTTCTTGCCTTTATAACCCTAGGCTTGCTCGCTGGCACGATTCCTTGAAATCTGCGTTGGCTTTGTCGCCCTGTTCGAAAATCTAGTGAGCTGCCTCCTCACAGGCACACACCTGATGTGGAGACTGTTCCAAAAATGTTGGCAGCGTAATTACAATGCATAATTATGCTGCCTCGACATTACATACCTGATTTTGGTTGGATTCCAAGGCAACTTCACATGTCCACTCCCAGTTTACACTGCATCAAGCTCAGTGAGCAAAATGAAAACAAGATGGTGGATGCTGTAATAGGATTGTTCACTATATATATAACATTGAAAACTCACATTGTGAATGTGAAAACTTCACATTATTAGCCATGCCAGAAAACCTCACTCCCCTGGTCTCAAGAGACACTAGCGACTGGCGCTAGAGACTGCAGTCTTTAGGGTCCTTGTTTGTGCGCCAGCCTCCCATGCTGGAGAAGCCGTTTCGAGTTCCGCTTGGAATGCGGTGAGTAGGACCTGAGGGGTTATACTATGCACTTTCAAACTATTTTTATTAATGCGTAGTATTATCTTAGCAACATACTAACATACTTACATTATTTTTAAATATTGAAATTATTATTTCTATTAGCTTTTATGCTAATGCTAACCCTAAAAAGCAATTTAATTATTAATTAAATTGATTTATGATTTGCATTATTGATTTAATGCATAAAACTTTTGCTTTTATGAATTGATGAATCGATAAACATATTTGATATCGAAATCGTCTGCGATTTCCCGTATATCTAAATATGTTTAGTGAAAGGTAAAACTTCCGAAATCTCTGTGTAAACAATGTGTGACGTTGACGCACGAGAGATCACTTCCGGCATAACGTTGGAAACGGTTCAGTTCGGTTCAGTTGGACATCTGATTCAGATCAGTTCAACATAGGTGTTAACAAGAGGTAAAACGATATAAATACTGTTCGTTTTCTCACACAAACCGCTCGTCCGTGTCTTAGGCCATCAATGTGTACTTACATTCACAAGTCATTAAATCATGTTTAATTTTGACTTCTCTGTGCATGCTCTTTGAGGTGGACCCCCATACCTGCATTATATGACTGACAGACAACACCGGTTTGACCGAAAAATGTCAAAATTGAAAATACTGTGAAAACAAAGACACCTACATCTTGGATGCCCTTGAGGTAAGCTAAAACATATCAAACATTAATTTCAAAGTGAACTATCCCTTTAACTGTTTTTAAATCTTCTCTTAAAACCTTTTTTTTTCTTTAGCTTTTAATTAATTGTGAGCTTCTGTCATGAATGTGTGGTTTGCCCTTGTCTCTTTATCTTGTGTTTTGTTCAGCACTTTTGTAAGCCATGTTTGCTGTTTTTAAATGTGCTATATAAAGAAACTTGAAACACATAAAATAAAATCATGCAAGGCGTATGGAGTTTTTTGATTTGAAGATTTTTCATAACTGTTTAAAGCATGTATTTGTCACCATATTTTCATAATGACCCTCCTCCAGAAACATCACTCAGAAGTGGTCTTCAATTATGTGATTTTCCACCCAATTTTCCAAACAGAAGCAACTAAGCCCGGGTCAAATTAGAGGGCAATTTACGCAGTGATAAATTCAAGGTGACATGATCTCATTTAGACTCCCATAACCCACCCTGCAACTGACAAGACACTCAGATACCCTTGTTTGTCCTATGAGAAAAACCTTTGTCTAAGTATGGAGCCTCATTTGGGGTGCATTTACAACCTGGATTTCACTGCGGCCATAAAGTGCAGAGAGAAATACGACTACAGCTCCACCCACTGAGCTGCACCCTTAGGATGACATTACACACATGCATAATAATTGTTGCTTTACAGTCCCCAGTGAATTACAGTTTGTATGTTCTCTGTGCAAATGGATTTTTTTCGTAGATAATTATTACCGTTTTGTTTGTATTAATTAGGTCTGATGCTATAAATTAACGTTGTCTAAAGGTTTACATGTTGTTATGTTACTAAGTTGTTTGAGTCACTGTGATTCAAATCCCTGACCTATTATGCAGTGTTATTTTAGTAGTATTATATACAATAATTGTAATTATTTGTATTTTGAATAATGTTTTATTTTAAAGGGGGGTTGACTGCGATTTCACTTTTTTCATTTTAAATAGTGTGTTGCTGTTGGTGCATGAACAGTATCTGCAAAGTTGCAGCGCTGAAATTCAGTGTAAGCAGAGATATCTTTAAAAAATCAGGAAGTATATTGCCTACAAAACCGACTGGATTGGGACTTCAGTTGGGTTATGGTACGTCACTAACCCACACATTTGCATCAACCACTCCCTCCGGAATAAGCAGAAAAGGGCATGGCCATATTTCAGCAGCTCCAGCAGCTCGTCGAGTGTGTTGTTCACGCAGCTGTCAGGTCTTATGTCTTCGAACTTCCCACGGACGCTGTACTTCGTCAACAATGGATACAATTTATGTTTGATTATGTTCCTGAAAATGACGATCGTAATTTAGCTCTCTGTGCTGCGCATTTTACGGAAGACAGCTTCCAGAATCTCCACGAGTTCAACACTGGGATTCAACGAGAAACTGTAAACATGAAGCAGTTCTGACTTTAAAACCACAGTTGTTGGGCCACAACCTGTAAGTAGGCTAAGACTTAACCATTTTAAATGTATTTGCATGTATAATTCCAGACGTAACGTTAGCCTTGTGTTTTAGTTTTTTTCAAATGCCAGCGCTAGCTTTATTGCCACTAGGCTATTAGTTATGCTATTTTGTGTCTACGACAAACGCGTACAAACATTAATTTTGTATAAGTGCTAATGTTGTAAATGTATTTTTCATGTATATATGTTTTATGACGTTATTTTCGATTTGATCAAGAACCTAAACTTTTTTTTTTTGTTTGAGTATAACATTAGTAGCCAGTCAGTTGCTATTGTTGCCAGTCAGATGCTAATGTGTTAAACAAACGTGTATAAAGTTAAAAAATTTAGCAAATTATCATTCAGAAACGTTTATTAAGAGCCGTGTGTGGTGAGGTTCTGTTTGACTCTCTTCATCGCGGCTTTCTCGGTCTGATTCTGGGTCATACTGTTACTGCAGTTCGACGCATATTTACATCTGGACCGGAGCTCATGACGTTCCCATTTCGCCCATAAAGGTAATGGGCGTTAACTTTCCGGACAACGTAAGCGACAGTTTAGCCAATCACAACACACCGGGCCAAACTAACAAATCTGAGCCCACGACGTGTTTCTGAGGGAGTGGTTTCATAGACTCAGGAAGTCAAATGCTCGTTCGAGGACAGAGGAGAGCGCGGCGGACAATAAACGTGAAGTTTATGAAAAATAAGACTTTTTAAAAACGAAAAACCAAGAATACATGTTATATTGCACCCCATAAAGACAATCATGCAAAGAATACCCCCCTTTTAATACAACAGGGCTGAAGGCACACCTTAAAGGTGCAGTATGTAAGAATAACAACTAGTGGTCGAAATATGTACTGCAGTCAAATTCAAAATTTGAGATATTCGTTTCTTCCACCACTTGCTTGTCAGACTGGATGGCGCTCACACGGGTTGCCAGTTTGAGCACACACAACAGGAACAACGCAATGGATAGTGAAAATTTAAAAATTGGCAACGTGCAGTATCACAGACCAAAACAATAACAAACATTCCAGCCTGGGAAGTATTGCACAAAAGTGGAATTAAGAAAGCCAGGATAACAGAACTGTCACGACTTGACCTAGTTTAATCAGTGCATCCTGGCTTAATCCATTGCACGTTTGCTGAGCCAGGATGAGAATGCGTGGATATGTCAAGCCAGGTGTATGATAAATGCATGTTCACGGCATTCTTAAAAAGATCACAAAATCGATCATAGAATCACCGATGCAAAAATGCTTACTTTTAGCCTAATGATCAACAGCTTCTTATGGAAACATATGAAGAAGTGAAACATATAATATGTCAAAAATGCAATATAGCTCCTGTAATAAAACAAAGAGAGAATGCCTGGCAAACAATAGCGGACCAATTTAATGCGCAAGTAGTCCAAATAACCAGTGCTCCACTGAAACCCTCATAATTACAATTCAAGGAGCTACTTGTCATTTTCAAAAATAATTGTATACTTTGTCTTGAATGTGACCAATGGATATGCATTTAAAGGGGCACTTGGCAACTATTTCAACTTAATAAAAACGTTTCGAAATAATTTAGTAACCTGTTCTGGAGAGAATGGTGGCTTTCCCCGCTCCCCCCAGCGTCCCCAGGCGGAAAACCATCCTTGCAACATGAGGATTAATGTACCGGTAAGTTGGAAATACTGTAGAAGTCTCGTGAGAAGCGAGAACGAGCGAGAAACACAAACTGCTTTATGGCAATTCGACACAATTCTTTGATTCTGTGTATGATGAATTACCCATTTGGTAGACACAGCTCCTGGCTCTGAAATTAACAGAAGTACATGAGCAGCGGTAGAAAGCAGGAGGAAGGTGCCGCAAGTGAGTTTCTTTATGACAGTGTTAATATAATAGCCTAGAAATCTAGACGCACCGTAGCGGCAGCATTTCGTAGCCAGTGTGGTCTAGCAACTCTCCATAGATGTTTTAGTGGGAAAAAACAAACTCAGGCCAATCACATCGTGTATAGAGTCGGCGGGCGGGCTTAACATAATGAAGTTGCGACGGTTCACTGCTACTTGAAAACAAGGAATGTCTTTCGATTCGGCTTTGACCGCTACTCTGGATGATTTGAACTTAAGCTTTTCTTTGAAACCAGAACAAAGAACATCACAAAAAAATAATAAACAAAAGATGTGTTCAACTTCTTCCGCATCAAATCAACTTGCTCCGCTGGTGGGAAAATGCATGGGACTCAGCCGTCACCTTCTTTGTTGCTCTGGGGTGCGTTGGAATGTCAATGGAAATTGCGACCAACTTGCCTGTCAAAAATATCAATACAAGTATTGAATATGGCAGAGCGAAGCCACATCTACAGCAATGGAGTGCACTTCTGCCGATGATGAGACCGTGTCACTGGACTCCAGAAGGCTCGAGGTATCATGTCAATTTTGTGGAAATAGACACATTTTTTTAAGTTAGATAATAAGTCAGGGAAGAGGCATTAATAGAAAATATCATTTGTTACAGGATTCTGACATTGGGCAGACTGGTAATATAGAAACAAAGTAAATTTACATCAAGAAAAAAATCTGCAATGCCCACTAAAAGTTGTTCAATTCACAAACTGTCAGATATCTCTACACAATGCATCTTAAGAGACAGATTGAGCTGACAGAAGTCAAGATTGATGAGAACAAAAGAAAGCTGCAGGACATGGACCTTGAGATGCAAATTAAACGCAAGACACTGAGGAAACTAGAACTGGAAATCCAGAAACTAGAGAAGTATGACTTCAGTTAATACTCCCAGATAGCAAACTGACATTGAATCAACGTGGAAATATGACATCGAAACAACGTTGATCTGACATTGTTTTGCTCATCGAATTAACGTTGAACCAACGTCAGACGCGTCATTCTTTCAAAACTAACGGCAAATCAACTTGAAATCAACGCGTTGTTTCAACGTTATGAAAGCAAACCAATTTTCGATTTTCATTTAGCTTTGAAGAATGCCGCGTCTGACGTTGGTTCAACGTTAATTCGATGAGCAAAATCAACGTTGTTTCAATGTCATGAGAGACGTTGTTTCCACGTTGATTCAATGTCAGTTTGCTATCTGGGACTGTAACCATGACTGTAACACAACATGTATTTTTTAATCATCATATTTTTTTCTCTCCAAAGCTCCAAGCTGACAAGTGATAACAGCAAAATAATAAAAGAAAAATATTCCAAAACGATTGTGGTCTTGTAGCTTTTTTGGCTGCATGCTGTCCTGTGCTGTATGTTTGGACCTAGCAGCCTACACTAATACCTGATGCCATCACCTGAGAATCTGTTCCTCTCATTCAGATATTAATACTCAGTCTGAAAAGGCCAATAGGTCTGCCCTATCTAGGAAGACTCTTTCATGTGTGAATGCTCGTCGAGTATTTCCTTTTTTGTGCCATGTTTATGTAGTCCTTGTAGTTTTTCCTGTTGATTTCATGATTGTTTCCACGTGTATCTTGTTTCCTCATTACTTAGTTAAGCTTGTTTGTCCTTGTCTATTTATAGCCCTTGCGTTTCACTTGTTTCTTTGTCAGCTGTTGTATTTGTAATGTTTTTTTTTCTGTGATCTCCCTGATTTTGTTACTTTGTTCTTTGAGTTCTGTGTTAGGATGTTATTTAATAAAGTAACACATAAAACAGGTGTGTTTGTGTAACCCACTCGAAAAAAGCTTACTAGCAGTTCATTACATTTTTAGTTTAGTATCTGATTTCTTGATTGCTTTAGTTGCGTTTTCCCTGCACACCGTATTCGTCCAGTAGGTGGCAGTGGTGGCACTGCATAGAGAGGAAAGCTGATACACCGACTCTCGGAGAAGAAGACAGAAACCGCGAACAGCAGAACGATTGAGCTGAAGCCCTCTTTCCATTTTGGAATAATAGTTAAAAGAAAAGAATATAACAGTTAAAAGTGTTTTTCCCCACCAAACCTACTTCTAAGGCGGAAATAACAGAGAAAATGGTTGAAATTACAACAAGTTTACCTACTTTTGTGATTTTTCTCCGGTAAGTGTTTTATACATGTATGCTCGTCATTTGTGTTACTAGCAGACATGGCGTGATAGATACAATTAATGAGTTAAGCATGTAAAAGTTGTCTTTATTTTTTCTAGTTTGCTGTAACTCAGTTGTTTAATGCATTGTGTGAAAATGTATTGATGAGATATGTACTCTATAAGCTAAACAAAAACCAATCGGAGTTGAACATGTCAGAGTTTAATGATTTGAATTGTTATTTCATGCTATGTTGAAGCCATGTTACCACGTGATATGCTAGTGCTTGAGTTTCATGAATGTAGTGAATGTATAAATTGAAAATAAGAATGTAAACTACTAGAGTTCATGAATATGAGTTCTATTTCCAGAACAAGTCAATCTACAAATTACTGAGAGAATAATTCAATGTTGTCCTGCTATGCAGGTTGGTTTTTTTGGATGCATGCTTTGAGAGGGAGTTCCATTGGACGGATTCACCATCGGACACGCGAGGTAGAAGAGCAGAGGGCACGAAGGATCATCTTGCCTGCATCACGAAATGCTTCTACTCACCTTTTCCTCATTGCATCGTGCAGATAAGACATTTCACTCCACTAAAAACAAAAACACACTACACGGGTAGATAGACTTTATTTTATTTTCTTTTTGAGGTTTTTCAGAGCTCTGAGTTTTTTTATTTTTTCTCAACTTGTGTAAGAGACAAACAAAAAGTTGAGAACTGAGAGAAACACTGATTTTCACAACTAAAAGGACATTACAAAGAAAAGATAAACAAGGTCATACTGGTTGATATTTGATGTTCAATAAATGCCAGCTATATGTTCTGAGTAAACTATTTGGTACTTTCATTTGTCTACTCCTCCTGTGAAAAGTTCCTTAGAAAGGTAGCACTTCAATTTACATTATAATAAGTGCCCCTTACATTTGCAACCCACCATTCCCTGAAGGAGGGTATGAAGGATGTAGTTGACGTCAACTGAATGGGGATCATGCCAGGGAGCCACTCGAAGCCAACCTTCTTCGAGTACTATTGAACAAGCCAACGGGAATTGGAGTGTGTTGCTCGCATTAGCGTAAGTCAGCGGTGGTTCCCTTTCAGTCGAGAACATTAGACGTAGTCGACGTCGGCTGAATGGGGATAACCATTGAACATGCCACTAAAGCTGCCACCTTCCAGTGCCTAGACAAAAGCCTCCAGATCCTCTTGCAATTTAAGGTGGGAAGGGATAGGACTTAGGCCAGGGAAGTCACTGCGGTTCCTACAGGACCACTGGGAAAGTGTTTCCTTTACAAGGAAGGAAAGGACACTGCGAAAGCCACATCCTGCCTGAAGGGAGGTAACATGTGGAGAATACACATATGAACTGGGCGGAAGATCGGGCAGTACAACATATGGAATGTCACTGGGGTGGCTCCAGCCTATGACAGGGGGAGACTCAACCGGGCAGGGACGGCAGAGCAGGCTCTGCCAAGAGAAGACACGGGCTCGCCGCAGGGAGCCGTACCATGGAAGAATAAACATATGAGATCGCCGTAGGGATAATAGCATATGGACCCAGCCTAACAGAGGTTCCACCAGTGCATACGAGTGATATGACTGGCTTCGGACTTTCCGCCACGTCCGTTGCCGAAGGGTATGGAGGAACTTGACTGGGTTCAACAAAAAATGGTAACTCAACTGGAGTAAGAATTGCGCACATATCCAGTCCATAGGAGGGGAATGGTGCTGCAAGCCGACACAACAAACCAGGCTTAAAGTGAAACTGGCTTCACGAGCCCACGGGAAGCAACGGTTCGACTAAGGTGTCGTCCAGCCCCCAACTCTAGATATCTGTCAGCGAAGCACTCTGTGTCAACACCTAAGCGGGAGCCGGGAGCACACTCTCATTTAACGGGAGCTCACCGCCTAAGTGGACATGTGCATCTCGGGAATTTCAGGAAGACGAAGGCAGCCATAATTCAGTGGGCCAACCTCCTTTGGAAACAGCCTTCCCTCTCTGCTGAAAAGAATAGAATGAGCTGGTCTGAGGTCCTAAGGCTTGCGTCCTCCTTAATAGAAAAGAGCTGGTCTGAGGTTCTAAGGCTTGCGTTCTGTGCACATATAACTGCAATGAAGCAGACGGACAGTGAAAGACGGGTCTGCCTCTTCCAGGCAGCGCTTGCAGGCTCACCACCTGGTCCCAGTTTTAAGGGAGAGGTAGGAACCTTGGACACATCCAGGCCAGGGTCTCAGCTCATGAGAGTTAGCTGGCCCGAATTCAAGGCACAATTGAAGAAAAATATTCTGAATTGAAGAGGGGCCCAGGGATGACCCTTGCTCCCTCAGAAACCTGACGATCCGAACACATGTGGGTGAAGTAACAGCCTACTCAACCCAACTTGCAGGAAAGAGAACACTGAAATGACCAAACACTCTTAGGATCTCCTCACTGAGAGAATACTCTTTCAACTAATAGGTTCCACTTCTAACCTAGCGAAGCCCAACTGCCTTATCTTAAGGGGGTGCTTTCAGAAGTCCTTCCTTGTGGTAGCTACCTGAACCTCCCTATCCAGTTTTAAACGTGGGTGCCATCATGACCCATCCCTGAAAAGTATTCAGGGGAAGTCAGGAAGACTGTCGAGGGAACTAGGTCTGGATGGGCCAATAAGGGGCAACTATCAAGACACTCCTGATTTAGCACAGTAGGTGCAAGCGACATGCATGCACAAGACAGGAGCACTGCTCAATGTTAAATGTGAAGATCACTGAGCTTCAGGGGCATCTCTGCTCAACACATGAGCATGACAAGTTCACTGAGCTCAGGAGCAACTCTGTTCAACACCTAAGTGTGATAATTCACTGAGCTTAAGGAGCATTTCTGCTCAACACCTAAGTATGATAAAAATGAATCGCATAGCCGCTTCTTAGAAGGCTCAATGGGGAACGCATTTCTGTGGGTCAGCTGAGGGCCAGTGTCTGTCCAAGGGATGTCCGCTCAGACAGAAACACAACTGGCAGAGGGACAAGTCTGGAGAGGCAACAGATGAAACTGTGCAATCCCAAAGATGACCCTGCCCAGCTGGACCGCCAGGGGATGGAGTCTCCACTCTCCCTGGCCATAGCTGTTATGAGGCTCATTGGCAGCACAATTGAGCAGGCTGTAAGAATTTACAGTAGAGTGGAATGAAGCAAGTTCAGAAGCTTCTGACTCCAAGTAGGAGGTGACGGGCGAGTTGTGACATGCGAGGGAAGCCTAGCACAACAGTCGTGATGTTGTCTTTTCAGACTAGTACCAGCTCTCTGAAAAGCGATGGCTCAAAGCAAGGTGAACTGCCAACTCGGGGTAACGAATACCAATGTAGTCGGAGTTCGCCCAGGCCTCCGTTAAAGCATGCCCTTTGTACATGGTCCCTCAGTCGGTGTTAGTGGACCTGAAGGTCTGAACATGGGCTGTTAATTCGGCGGCTGGCCGGGTGATTTTTTTATCACACAGGGTGTGCCGCTCTGCTACGGTCACCTCGGGACTCAATCATAAAACTAGTTCTGAAGCGGTCTTCAAATGGAGTAAGCCAAACAGCTACGTGTGCCATATGACCTAGGAGCCTCTGATTTTTTTTTTTAATGTTCAATTCACTTAGTTTTGTCCTGTCCATATACTTGTGGGAACATGATAACGTCATCGTGGCCACAAGATATTATTTTGTGGGAACATATGGGGTGGTGATGGCTCAGTGGATAAAACACATGCTTTTGGTGTGAGAAACCTGGGTTCAAATCCACTGTGAGACACCAATGTGTCCCTGAGCAAGACACTTAACCCCTAGTTGCTCCAGAGACGTGCGACCTCTGACAAATATAGCAATTGTAAGTCGCTTTGGATGAAAGCATCAGCTAAATGAATAAATGTAAATGTATACTATTAACTCATGGGAGGGTGATAAGTCGGGGCCACAAGATACATTTTTTGAGGTAATGTCATCCTTATGTTGTGGACATGCAATGTAATGTTGTGACCTCGAGATTCTGAACAACATATTTTTTTCTCGCTCTGTATCCTCTTGTGAACTTCCAATGCATTTTCATCCTTTAGCGACATATAGAACGTTATATGACAAAACGGCGCTATACTATGCACATGGCACCCGTTATCGTTAATATAACACATGCTGTGATGGGTAGGGTAGTCTCATATTACGCTAAAGGATTTATGACGCTTTGGGTTCGTATGTTATATTAACGATAAAATGTGCCATGTGCGTAGTATAGCGGCGTTTTGTCATATAGCGTTCTATGTGACGCTAAAAGATGAGAACAAGCTGAAACTTTTAGTATGTTTTATGCTTGCACAGTAAGGTGATTTAAGTATTCTCAGATGTCCTAAATGTGGATGAGCCACTTGTGGAAAACACTTGAAAAAAGTTAGTGTTGACAGGGAGCATTTTGAAATGAAAACTGCATTTCCAAATGTATTTGGATTAATGTAGATGTTGGCTCAGTAGCTAGATGTCTTAATGATAGTCATAAATCACAGAACTAGCATTTCATTTTCGTCACACAGAGAGATGAGTGTACCGTACATGAAGGCATTATAGTAACATTAAGGTGAATTATAAGGTGAAAATGCACTGCACCAACACCTATCATGCTTATGGGTCTTGCACAAGTTGAGTGTATGAATTAATTATCCAGTGCAGATTCTCAGCTATTACAATTACTGAGCGCTTTGACACTGAGACTCACATTAATGTTAGCAAGTTTAATGAAGAAGCACTTTCCACCCCATTTCCATCCCTGCTGAAAGAGTTTTTCTGTTTAAATTAGAAAGCAAAGGGTCACATCACTGACCCGGGCCACGCTTTAGGCTCATGGTCAAGTAGCTCATTTAAAAACAATCCTTTTTTCACAAAGTCGGCGCTTTCGTCATTTGGTCACTGATTTCACAAAATTGCAATCAAATTATTATTAATGTACTCAGTACAAATTTTTCTTTTTAAAGGGTTAGTTCACCCAAAAATGAAAATTCTGTCAGTAATTACTCACCCTCGTTTTCTTCCAACCCCGTAAGACTTTTGTTCATCTTAGAAACACGTATTAAGATCAAGTTAGTAAAAACATTGTTAAAATAGTCCAAGTGACTACAGTGACTCAACCTTAAGTTTATCAAGCGACGAGAATACTTTTTGTGTGCAAAATTTTATTCGACTTTATTCAACTATTCATTTTTCTATTTCATGAATAGTTGTAGAGGAATAACTATTCCTCTGACATAAGTTCACGTAGTGTGACAGTGCAGCGCTTCTGGGTTGTACATCAGAATGTAGGCTCACAAGTGGCCGATGCTGGTCGTGTGTGATGCGTATGATACTGGCCAATAGTGAGCCTACTTTCTGACGTACAGGCCCACAATGAATAGTTAAATAATGTCGTTATTTTTGGGGGGGTTTGTGCACAAAAAGTATAATTGTTGGCGTCGCTTGACAAACTTAAGGTTCAGCAGGGAACTACACTGCGACCAAAATGGTCGCATATGCAACCTTTTGAAATCCCATTGCGACCCTAATTTTTAATGGGTCGCAAATGTATCACTGACTATTTTGACGGGTCTGGTTTTTTTTTTCAGTTTCTTTCGGTTTGTATTTAATCTTCCAAAACCTGTCGGATCGTCCGCTTTTTGTCCCGCAAAAGCCTTTTTTGATCGCGGTGAGTGTTGTAGAGTAGAATGACTGATGCGTTTGACAGGGCGCAAACGAGCTGAGAGAGAGAGAGAGCGCCCTGGCCGCGCGCACTATCATGTCTTCACACAACACAAGCGCTGTCTTGCGCTCTCTCTCTATCGCGCGCATATTATTCAAATGACATGATAGTAAAAGGTTTGTGTCTTTATAATAGGCATGCTAATCATAATCATATAGGCTACCATCTGAGCCTGCATGGCGGCAGGAAAAAGACGCAGACATGTAAGACACCGTGTCTCTTCCTTACACCAAAGGTAGATTTGCGGTCTGGTGTCCGGCTGATAAACTCTGCCATCATGCCATGAGTTAACTAATTATATTGCTAGCGCTGATATTGACATCGACTAACGTTATATGATCACTAGCAGTTTTTTAGACTAACGTTAGTTTTTTCATAATCATAATCGTGCGTGATTCGCGTCAAGACACCTGATTGGCTAATACTACACACTGAAGATAAATTAAATGTTTTATTAAATAATTACTGAAAATATCCCTCTCTTCATCCCACACCCCAAACATGACATACAAAATGTTGTGGAACAGAAATAACCAGAGATATATTTATAAGCTATCATTTTATTGTCATCACAGCTTTCCAACAGTCCTGCGTATGATTCTATATTGATTAAAAAAGAAAATCAAATGTGTTTTAATGGTAATTATTTTATACGGAAATCATGTATTTATAATTCAGATGAGAATAAAGTTAGGGTTAGTTAAAATTAAGGAAAACAAATATATTGATCTGAAATATTGCAAATTAATTTTACATTTATTCAAGTACAATTACCAAACATATATCAAGGTCATTTTGTCTTTTTATTAATTTAATTAATAAACTAATTATATAAAACTATTGTCAGTGCACTTTAAGTACACTGGTTCTATGCCTTTATTAATAAAACTTAAACAACTTAAAAAATAAGAGGCTTAAGACATTTATAAAAATGCCTTCTGCATTTTTGTTTTGCTTTTCACTCCATTGTACCGAAATCGTATCGAACCGCCTGAATGTCTGAACCAAGGTATGAACCCGACCCAACCGTGACTTCTGTACCGTTCCACCCCTAATGCAGTTTCATTATTATTCATTACTATCCAGAGTGCGGCTTACTATAAATAATTTGTGCGACCAAATCATGTTTTGCGCCAGTAACTGAAAAAGTTAGTAGCGCAAGTGCCACCAGTGGAAAAAGTTAGTGTAGTTCCCTGTTCAGCCACTGAAGTCACTTGGACAAATGAGATTTTACTAACTTTCTGGGCCGGCAAGTTTCAATTACAATGGAAGCCTATGGAGGAGTGAGACAGCTCAGATTTAATAATAATAAAAAAATCTTAATTTGTGTTCCGAAGATGAACGAAAGTCTCATGGGGTTGGAACAAAATGAGGGTGAGTAATTATTGACAGAATTTTCATTTTTGGGTGAACTACCCTTTAATGGTTTTGGTCTCACTTTCCAAGTTAAAAGAGTCAAAGTACACACATTAAAAGAGTCAAAGTACACAGATTAAATGCTTTATAAATTGATTGTATTAAACTTTTATTGCTTATGGCATTGTTTCTCTAATGTTTCTTACTTGTATTCATATAATCCCATAATGTGGATATGTTTTTCACTGCATTAATGTCTATTGTACAATCAGCAATTCAAGCAACAGTGATTCACTCATTTTGTTTGCATTGTGGGACACACAGCAAGTTCATCTGAGGCTTCAGGGCAAATTGTTATGTGCACCACCCACTATGAAACATAATGTAACAGTTAATGTGTACAATGTAATGGAGAAAAAACGTACTGCAGATGTCAAAATGCATCTGATCATTCAGACAAATCTTTAATCATGCTCTATAATAATTGAGCCATATAATTTTCAATGACTATCGAATGAGAGGGAAAATCTGTGTGTAAATGAGTTTAGGGGTCTTTTACGTGCTATATGGACTTTATTTACAAGTTAGACAAAGGGAAATCAGGTACTGTATCTGCTTGGGATTATTAGGTTTGAAGAAAATAGCCTTTATAGACAGTGCTTTATAGACACACTGCATGCTCAATTTACTTAATTAAAATGAGCTAAAGCATTCCTTGATTTTTATTTTTGCCACAGGCTAATTTCATTACATGCCTTCAGTGTTAAATTAATGTGTTTGTTTTTGGACTACATGAATAATTTTGTTTATTTTCTGCAGGGGATTACTAGTTCCCAGAGTGGACATGGATAGGGAAAATAAATGTTAAAATTAAGTCTTATATTTGACTTTGAGCAAAACGAGAAAATGGGGGCTTCTTGGTGTTCAATGGTCTGGTATACAGGGAAGAGTGTTGTGAGTTTTGGGGATTTCTATTGTGGTGAAGAATGAAGCCTGTGATTAGCTTGAGCACAATCAAAGTAAAGGAAGTTCTGCTTTAGTTAACTATCTTCTCTTCTTTGCATTTCATTTTGAAAAAGAAGTGTGCTTAATTGTATTAAATGTGCACTTTTAGGAGCAAGTTCAGATGATCCAGCCCAAGAGGAAGCCTATAAATAGCCACCTCTGTTCCTAGACAGTTTCCCATCATTTGGCCCCGCCCTCAGAGCCCATCATGTCTTAAACTGAACTCTTCCCCTCCAACAAAGAATCGTTAATCGCTGTGAAATTGCCGCTGCAATCTGATAACCCAAGAGTGAGTCTCCTTAACCCAGAGCCCAGGACACACTAAAGCCCCGTTCACACCTCAAGCGACTTTCGCTGTGTGTCAAATGTTTATGCTGCAAGAACGCCCGCTGGCACTCACCATCTCATTTAAATTTCCAACCTTTCTCCATGAGGCGACGTAATGGTCGCGAATCCCTCAATAAATCGCCGCTAATAAGATGTCAACCCAACAAAACTTCGAACTTCAGTTTGATTCTTCTGTACAGGCCATTGTCTCACCGCATCTATTTTAACTGGTGCTGCTAGTATTCCATCGGCCGATATAACGTGCCCCAAATAACGGACCTGATTGGCAAACAAGGTGCATTTAGATGGTTTAAAGAGTAACTAAACACTAAACCAACTTTTTTTAGTTAATGATCTTTAAGAATGGATCTTTATTAATACCAGTCATTGATTCGAGTAACTTTTTTGTGTTTGATTTGTGTGTAAAGTATTTTATTTCTACAATATATGGTGTAAAAACGTCTTAGTGCTGCCCTCTTCAGGTTGAACGGTGGCTACTGCAGTTGAATTTTCCTATTGGATGTTTCGCACTTCGTGACGTATGCAGGATTCAGCTCACCACGCAAGCTACGCCCTTGGCAGTATAAAAACATCTTGTGTCGTCAAAACCACTGTAGGGAGTCAGGAATTGGAATTGTGAGTATTGAAAACGATCAGGATAGAGTGTTTTAGCATCTATTTCGTCCCCTCTATGTCCGCTGGGGTATGCCCACTTTTTCAGCATTTTCAAATATTGCCAGTGGGTGGAGTCAGGCTCTGACCAGGGGTTTAGTTACCGTTTAACCTTTAGGTTTGCAATGCATAATTTGCTGAGGACCTCATCCAGCCATTGTAGATGTGCCCCAAATGTTCTCTCAAAACAATAATGTCATTTAGATAAACAAGGCAAGTGGTCCACTGTAAATCTGCCATCAACAAATACATAAGGCGCTGGAATGTGCTTGGTGTGTTGCACAACCCGAAACTTAAAACATTGAATTCAAATAGCCCCTGTCATGTTACAAAAGTGGTCTCATGTTTATCTCTAGGATCCAAGGAGTCGTATGCTCTCCAAACACTCCTGCAGCTCAGATCAGTCCACGCCACTTCGATGCATCTCGAACAAGCCTTCCATCAACAATGGCAGTCGTTGCGTTACTATCGTTGCGGGCCTCGAACCCGGGTCTCCGACATGAGAGTCAGACACTCTAACAAGGAGGCTAAAGACTGCAGCCTCTAGCATCTGTCGCTAGAGCGTCTATTGAGATCGAGGAGTGAGGTTTACTCGCACAGCAACTACTAGCTGGCCTCCGTTACACTCACCCCCCTAAACCTCACTCTCATCCGGGTCACGGCACCAATGTAGCCCCTACACCCGTGT
This sequence comes from Pimephales promelas, assembly GCF_016745375.1. The sequence goes on along the minus strand of NW_024121954.1, from coordinate 321,090 downwards.
CCCACTCGACCCGCTCCGAGCGGGCCTCGAACCCTGGTCTCCGGCATGAGAGTCAGGCGCTCTGACAAGGAGGCTAAAGACTGCAGCCTCTAGCATCTGTCGCTAGAGCGTCTATTGAGATCGGGGAGTGAGGTTTACTCGCACAGCAACTACTAGCTGGCCTCCGTTACACTTACCATTATTATTGGCCAACAAGAGGGGAATCTGTTTTCCCATCAACCAACAGCTCTTTTGATCAAGATTTATAATAGCACCAAATTTTTGCAAAAAGTAGAGAGAAACAGGCCTGATTTTATGATGTGTTTTGTTTCTGTTGTGTGTAACGTTACAGCAGTCGTCAATAAGGAGCTACTGGCTTATACTTTCGTTTTGTATTTGTTCATTTTACTATCAAAATGTTTAAATGTTCGTTGGTTCCCACCTCCTTCTTCCCACAACAACACAACAACAAACCCTGTTAACATTACATTGGCAAACTCAGTGAATTACTCCTCGTTTGTATTTATTTCTATATGGTGAATTACTGCATGACACCTGGATGTTCAGTCAGGCAAAACTATAGGATGGTTCATATCACAACACAAACGTCCGTGTGCTCGTCTGATTCAGAGATTTCATTCGTTCAGGAGAAATTGCCATCATTGAATTCTCTGCAGCAGACGGACTCTATCTGTGTTCGTAGTTCACAGCGAGACCACAAGACAAGCACCAGCAGTCCGCCCCAGCTCGAGCCAGTCCGGGCTCCTCGACGGCGTCAGGCACCCGCCTCCTCCATCAGCCTTAGCTGCTCTTCACTATTGCGGCCCGTAAAGATAGCCACGAACATCGGATTCGAGCAGCAGAATTTCAAAATCCTCTTCTTCCGTATCATGTTTAGTTTCTTCTGTCATTGTCATACTTCCTATCTCCACAGCGCTTGTTAGCTTAGCTTCCAAACAAGATGGCTGATATTGATTCAGGATCTGCAAGTGAAGTCCCACCCACTGATCTGTAATAGGCCTGTGGGGTGAGTGGGTCCCACACCCTTGAATAATAACGAGCTAATGTTTGTAGTCTCTACACTGTGGGGAAATCTAGAATATACATTGATAGAATATGTAATTTAATAATTGTTATAAGATAATTGTGAGTTAAAAGCTAGACCCACCCCCCCTGTGTAATGGTTTTTGCTATTTCAGTTATTTTATTAATGGTGGGTATTTAATTAGTCAGTATATGCACTTATATTCGTGGTATACAGTGATGTGAGGTGTGTCCAGTGGGTGGCGGTAAGCCAGAGGAAATACCTAGACGAGACTATAAGTGTAGAGTGTGCGTTCACGCGAGGTTATGACGAGATGATAAGTGTAGAGTTATGTTGCACTGTGTTGCACGGAGCTGTTGCGAATGACGCTGGCTGAATAAAAAGAACCCAACCATTCACACGCTTGTTCATTCCTTCAAGTGTGCTACAACATATTTTAATGAAATATGACTTCCTGCTTATTATGACTCAAAATGACAATTTTTATGTCATAATAAGCAGGAAGTAAAACACTTCAATCCTTATTTCTCCCATCTCAGAAGAAAATAAGAAAATAAACCATGACCATTCAAAAATATGACTGGGTTTCTAAAGATACAAAGCTTAATGCAAATGGGTGAAGTGTCCCTTTAATTATCGTTTTCACCCCTATCATTTTTGTTGTGTGTTTATTTTGTTATTGAATTTAATTGAATTCTTTATTGTCTTTGTACAAGGTACAACGAAATTGGATGACATAGGGCTGTCGCGGTAACCGCAATATAGTAGTACCGCGCTTCTGACATGTCAACCGCAGAGGATTGCACGTAACCGCAGCAACCGCGATATTCACGTTTTTTTTATAAGGCTTCTTGTTTTGAACTTAATGTGTATTGAATGTTAAACAAGTTCATAATGATAACAAGACTGTTTATCATGGTGATGTGTAGCCTACAGGCTTCACACAGACAGTGAATGAGAGAGATCGGCAGAGCGCGTGCAATTACCTGCGTCTGTCTTTGAAGTCGTGAAAAGCTTGTCGTGTCAAAGGGAAGCGAAATATTTGTTGCATCATCATTTAACGTTCTCTTCACGGGTATTTTCCCCATAAATGCGCGTCAGCAGCAGCGCTGGTCAACATCCCACAGCACAAGGAAGCCGCGGGCAAATACAATCAGTGAGTCACGCATTGAATCAATGGGTCTCTAATAAGTGAAGCATCAGCTTCAGCGTTGCCCATATGCGACGCATTGCTGCTCAGCTGAGCCTTGAAAAGTTGAACCTCAATATTAAAAATAATTAACATCTTGTTTCTTTACATCTCTTTTAATGAATCAGCTTTTTTAAACGTGTTCGTTGAATGAACGGTTCGCTCAAAGTCAGTTGTCATAACAATATGCGCGCTGAGTGAAAGTCTTTCAATGCGCATACTGTAGACGCTGTTTAGTTTCGGTTACATTGGTTACTGAAAATGTCCTCTTTTTTTGTCCACATCGTAAACTTTATTTATATAGCAATAAAAACATATAAATTAAATAAATAAATAAATAAATGGCGGTAATACCGCATATCGCGCTATTGAGCCACTCAACATCACCGCAAGGAAAATTCCATAACCGCGACAGCCCTAGGATGACATTCCTTGCAGTTCCTTAAAATGAAATAATAAATAAATAAATAGTAAACAGGTGCTTATAGTGCATGCATACATTTCGACACACAAAAGGGCTAGTTTTATTGAGAGGAAAGCACAGAGCAGTTCCTCTAAACGTACTATTAGCTCTTTTCTTTGATACTGTCTGCAATTGGCTTTATGCACAGCTTCACTACTTCCTGAATTTCAGCCAGCTCCTTGTTTCCTCTCTGCCATTATTGGACACATTGATTAATTCAGGTGTGCTTGACCTCAGTAGTCATGGCAACAATAATCTGACACACCTGAATTAATCAATTTTTCCCAATAATGGCAGACAGGAAACAAGGAGCTGGCTGAAGTTCAGGAAGTAGTGCAGCTGTGCATAAAGTCCATTTAATATAATTGAGCCAAAAAAATGACTTGTGTTTGAAGTCGGCGTGAAACAGAAGTTGAGTTTTTTCCTTTGTGACGTATATCTGAGTGATGCATGACGCCGTGACGTATATCTGAGTGAAACGTCTTCTGAAATTAGAAAAAAAAAAAAAAATGTAGAGCAGGGCTTGTTTCGTCCTTTGGGAATTAATTGGATAGTTGGAGGTTGGGCGTTGCAAACAAAATGGAGGCAGATTTGAATGCGATTCTCTGAGAGGCAGTGCACCTATCGGTAGCCGCACCCTCATCGGATTTAAGATTATTGGGGTACATGAATTTTTAAAAAATAATGAAGTGCACAGATAAATAATTTATAATAAACACTATATTACATATAAAAAGAAGATGTGTCAAATTTGATTTCATGCCACCTTTAAGTGTGTGTCTTCATATTTGATCATCATATACTGAATTATTTTATGTGCCTTGTCAAGCAGTAGTGTCAACAACAACAAACTGTGTCATCACTGGTTGTCCAACAACTGTCCAAGGGCACCTTGATAAAGAGCAGGTACACAAGCAATACTTTGAGAACCTCTATGAATATAAAGTAACTTGTAAAATCATTAAATTCAAGTTTTCAGGTGAGCAGTAAACCCCGCAGCTCATCGTTACATCAGATGCTCTTCCCTTAAGGCAATGGGGATGAATGAATTGAATGAATAATCTCACAATTATAAACAAGACATTTCGTAGTTTCTTACATTTATTAACAAGGACTTCTCTAATGGCACCATGGCAAACATGGCATCTCGTATGTTTAATTGTTCTCTAAACTATAAAGCAAAACCACATTTGACATTTAAAGTGTCAAAGATATCTGTGTCAGTGAGGGACATGGATTTAAAGTGAAAACTACAATGTTGTTGATATTTTATTTCCTGATGTTATCCCAATGGTCATATGTAATTCAAAATCGTATTTCAGTGTAATCCAAGTCATTATGCAGGTACGTTTTTGCACTATTTGCACTCTGCTGCTCTCTGGTGGTTTCAACAGGCTACCAAGACCATCTTAAAACTATTTTCTCTTGGTGTGAGCTAACATATCACTTGAGTGTTGTTTATGAAACAACCTGAGAGGCATTTACATTAGCATTTAGGCATTTATGCTAAAGCAGGACTATTTCTTAAACACACTAGCGTTGATGACCACTCAAATAAAACCCCATTCCCACTGCTGTGTGCTCTTAGAACACAGTATAGTATATATGTGTATGTGTGTGTGTTAGTGTGTGTGTATATATATATATATATATAAGGGTAAGTCTTAAAAAAAAACTGCCATTAAAAAGTCATTATTTAAATGAGAATAAAAAAGATGTCTACTTCAAATTAATTTCTTGAGCAGCAAATCAGCATATTATAATGATTTGATCGAGTAATGATGGTGAAAATTCAGATTTGCATCACAGTAATATATATTCAAATATATTAAAATAGAAAACAATTATTTTAAATTGTTATCATTTTTCACAATATAACTGTTTTCAATGCATTTTTTTTGATCAAATGAACCTTTATTTATAGCGCTTTTTACAATCTAGATTGTATCAAAGCAGCTTCCCAGTGATAACATGAAAATTCAGTATTTTCGAGCGTTAGAGACCTACAAAAAAACTTACTAACCCCAAACTTTAAATGATAGTGTAAATTAGACAATAAAAAAGTGACATTTCATAATATGGGCAAGTTTGCATCCAATCCCCTAACTGTCTTTTAAAACTGTAATTATTAGTCACAGCATTGACATCCATATTATATTTATTATTATTAATAATAATAATAATTTCTTCAAGCATAAGCCCGGTCAAGGATTTTCAGCAACCACAGGGAGGATGTGACATGTCACAGAAACAACAAACACAGTTTTGCTTTCACACTCGTTCACGGCATCAGTCAAGGCTCTTATCAGTGACCTGTTTGTTTTGTATTTAGATGTCATCTGAATTAATCATCTCTGCTGGTTCGTTTGCTAACTGTTGTTGGTTAAACACAACTTGGTTCAGGAAATCCCTTGAGATTTGAGCTACACATAATACAGAGTGGGCAGGACGGTGTCTGTCACACTCACTCTCATATAGGCTATTACTCATCAGATTGGGTCAAAGCGATCTGGCTGCATCTTATGTGGATTGTTGCATTACAGTAAATTCATTCCATCTTTTGAAATCGGGAATTTACAGAGGAGGATGTGGACAGAATATTCTCTTTAGGGACAGAAGGGCAAAGGGTTGGACCATTAAGAAGATGCAAAACTTCCTGATTTGTTGTTTTCTGAAGATAGATTGGGCCTTCCCTTGTGAAAAAGAACTCCTTTTAAAATGTGTATTTATTATGGAAAAATATACTTTAAAGAATATACTTGAATGTATTTTTTTCAGAAACTCAACTGCATGTTACTTACAATCAAATGAAAATGTTAGTTTAATTTAACTGAACTTTAGAGTGCTTTTTTGACACACCTAAGAAGGACCATATATAATTTCATAATTACTTCTTTTGTCTTTGAAATATGGGTAACACTTTACAATAAGGTTCTTTAGGTAGCATTTAGTTTATGTATGGTAAAATGTTACAGTATTTATCCTTGTTAATGTTAGTTAAAAATACAGCTGTTGTTTTTTTTTTCATGTTAGTTCACAGTGATGAACTGTTAACAAATACAACCTTTGATTTTAGTAACGTAGTTGTATAAGTTGACATTGATTTGAACTAAGATTAATAAATGCTGAAGAAATACTGTTCATTCTTATAGTTCATGTTAACTAAGGTTAGTACCACTTGAATGTCACTTCCATACTGTATATTTCACTTGAGTAATGATGAAGCAAATTATATAAAATTTAAATGTAAAATCAAACAACACCATACAGTTAAAATTATATCAAAAGAACTTAAGTATGCCAAAAGATTAAATTAAAATATACTTTAACATTTTTTAAAAAGTTATTAAGTGCACTTTATAATGTATATTTATAATTTAATACTTTTTTGTTTAATAGTATTACAAAATTCTTTTATTTTGTGCATATTATGGGAAGTTGCAGTTTAAAAAATATATACTTTTAAGTTTTTAAGTACAAGTGCACTTTTAAAATGAAAAAGTGCTCTACTTTTTCACAAAGGTTGTCTTCTCGCTTTCCACTCAATAATGATATATTATATAAGTACATACAATACAATTTATGGAAGCCATGGGATTGCTTGCAAAACATGTATGAGCTTATAAATAATTAACTTTCACATCGATACAATAACAGTGGATATATTTCACATTTCACTAGATACATTATTTTAAAACTGAACAAATCAATGTCCAACTATAAAATCACTTAGTCGTTTAGATGATGCGTTCATCTAAGGTCACTTAAGTTATTTTTTTAAAGGGACAGTCCCTCTAGAGTAACCTGAGGTTAAGTGTCTGGATAAAGATCACAATGTGAACGTCTCAGGTTACAACTGTAACCTATGTTCCCTGAGAACAGGGAACGAGACAATACGTCGAATGACGCTATGGGGAACGCCTCAGGCGTGACAGGTGTCTGAAATCAAATATCAACTCACAGTAATCAGGTTGACCGGCGACAGCCCGTGCATCATCAGCTTGAATGATGAGCGCGTCAATCTGGATGTATAAGAAGGGCGCCTTGAAACCGTGACAACATCCTATCGTCTGAAGGGACTGTTGCAGGCAGGCCCCGAGGCATGGCAACGAGACGTATTGTCTCGTTCCCTGTTCTCAGGGAACATAGGTTACAGTTGTAACCTGAGACGTTCCCTTTCGAAGGGAACTCAACAATACGTCGAATGACGCTATGGGGAACAAAATACCCACTCCGCCATGCTGAGGGGAGTGCATGCCGAAAGGCAGTGACAACTGTCAGAACCAGTAATTCCAAGAAACACTGAAACCACTCACCCTATGTTACATTGGGCTGTCAGTGACAGCACTCCCTACCGGTCATAGCCCAAGCTAATGAACCAAGAAAAACCAGAACGTAATAACGTGAGTAAATCAGGGCCAGCTCAAAGGCTTTAGGACCACAACTTCAAAATAGAAGGGGTCCCTTCTAGGGAGTGTGGCTAGGGGGCCAAAGAGACCCCCAGCCAGTCACTATTCAGGAGAACACTCCTCCTGAAATGCCCCCAGGCTGGCCTGGTGATCTGTACTAAGACACACAGTCTGGCCATAGCCTGTCCGTCCAAGACAGAGCCTCTGGAAATTGCCTAGAAAAGGCATCCAAAAACTGAAGGCCCGCGAAGCTGGCGGAAACCATCGAGTTTCGGATCACAGAGACGGGATCCTCCGGAGAGTGTGACTCAACCTCGAACCAATGGGAATCGTACACTCAATCCACGAGTTTCCACCCAGTGCTCGCTTTTGAGCACTGAGGAAGTAAGAGAGGGATCAAAAATCAGGAAGGTCAAAGAGACCTAAGACCTGATGACCCCATGTGTGGGGAGCTCCGATACATGAGGGCTCATGTCAGGAAGGCCGTACGTTGTGCGGCCTGAAACCCAACGACCACAGCATGTGGAAGCTCATCCTTCAGGAAAGCCAGAGGCTAGAAACCTGACAGACCCACAATGTTGGGCTACCTCGAAAAAGGTCTAATCAGACCTAAAACCACAGTTGTGGGAGATAGCTTGAACAAGGGAAGTGCCTGTCGTAATGTATTGCGACAAAGACACATCTACAGTGGGACCCAAAGTGAAGAACCGGAGTCTGAACCACATAAGAAGGGACCGAAGCATACCGCGCGTGACCCTCACCATATGAAATGGATTTTAAAAACTGCACAAGACATCTCGTCAGGTGACTTACCACAATAATAGGTGAAGTATGGGTTTGTGTACTTCACTCTGAATTCAGGAAGGCCTGTTGAGGCCTGTAACCTGGCGTCCACAGTGTGTGGGAGCTCATGGCCAGGAAGGCCTGGTAAGGCCTGTAACCTGGCGACCACAGTATGCGGGAGCTCGTAACCTGGCGACCACAGTATGTGGGAGCTCATAACCAGGAAGGCCTAGTGAGGCCTGTAACCTGGCGACCACATCCGGTGGGAGCTCGTACTCAGGAAGGTCAGTGAGACCCAGCCTGGTGTACCTGAAAAACCACACCAAGTGGGAGCTACTTCCAGAAGTTAGCTCTTAAGAACTCTTAAAGTGGGACCCGAGGAAAGACCGGGGTCTGAGCCACATAAGAAGGGACCGAAGCATACTGCGCGTGACCCTCACCATAAGAAATGGATTTTAAAAAGTGCACAGGACATCTCGTCGGGTGACTTACCACAATAATAGGTGAAGTATGGGTTTGTGTACTTCACTCTGAATTCAGGAAGGCCTGGTGAGGCCTGTAACCCAGCAACCACAATATGTGGGAGCTCATAACCAGGAAGGCCTGTTGAGGCCTGTAACCTGGCGACCACAGTGTGTGGGAGCTCATGACCAGGAAGGCCTGGTAAGGCCTGTAACCTGGCGACCACATTGGGTGGGAGCTCGTACTCAGGAAGGTCAGTGAGACCCAGCCTGGTGACCACAACCTGTGGGAGCTTACTCCACCAAGTGGAAGCTACTTCTTCCAGAAGTTAGCCAGAGAAGGGCGTCCCTGTAGCCAGTGACAGGACGCCACTTAAAGTGGGACCCAAGGGAAGACCGGGGTCTGAGCCACATAAGAAGGGACCGAAGCATACCACGCGTGACCCTTACCATACAAAATGGATTTTAGAAAGTACACAAGACATCCCGTCATGTGATTTACCACAATAATAGGTGAAGTAGGGGTTAGTGTACTTCACTCTGAATTCAGAAAGGCCGAACTTGAGGCCTGTAACCTGGCAGCCACAACAAGTGGGAACCCATAATCAGGAAGGCCTGACAAGGCCTAACACCCGATAGTCCCAATGCATGGGGAGCTCACATTCAGGAAGGCCGCTGAGGCCTGCAGCCTGACATGTGAAGACTCACCACTACAACTTAGCGACCACGAAAAGTGGGGGTTTCACATTCAGGAAGGCCTGGTGAAGCCTGCAACCTGACATGTGACAACTCACAACCAGGAAGGCCAATGAAGCCTGAAGCCTGGTGACCACAGAGTGGGAGCAAAGTGCTCAGGGAAGGTGGTGAGGCTGTAGTCTGGCTACCGCATCATGTGGGAGCCCACATTCAGGAAGGCTGGGTGAGGCCTGTAAACTGACTACCACAGTATATGGGAACTCATAACCAGGAAGGCCCCTTTGAGGCCTGTAACCTAGCAACCACAATGTGTGGGAGCTCATCACCAGGAAGGCCTGGTGAGGCCTATAACCTGACCACCACAGAAAGTGGGAACTCATAACCAGGAAGGCCCCTTTGAGGCCTGTAACCTAGCAACCACAATGTGTGGGAGCTCATAACCAGGAAGGCCTGGTGAGGCCTGTAACCTGGCGACCACAATGTGTGGGAGCTCATAACCAGGAAGGCCTGGTGAGGCCTTTAACCTGGCGACCACAGTACGTGAGAGCTCGTATCCTGGTGACCACAGTATGTGGGAGCTCATAACCAGGAAGGCCTGGTGAGGCCTGTAACCTGGCGACCACAGTATGTGGGAGCTCATAACCAGGAAGGCCTGGTGAGGCCTGTAACCTGGCGACCACAGTATGTGGGAGCTCATAACCAGGAAGGCCTGGTGAGGCCTGTAACCTGGCGACCACAATGTGTGGGAGCTCATAACCAGGAAGGCCTGGTGAGGCCTTTAACCTGGCAACCACAGTATGTGGGAGCTCATAACCAGGAAGGCCTGGTGAAGCCTGTAACCCAGCGACCACAGCATGTGGGAGCTCATAACCAGGAAGGCCTGGTGAGGCCTGTAACCCGGTGACCACAATCAGTGGGAGCTCATAACCAGGAAGGCCTGGTGAGGCCTGTAACCTGGCAACCACAGTATGTGGGAGCTCCCACAGATGTCTCTCCGTGGCCACCATAGCACCGACAGAACAGCAGCTTGCTTGGTGGCCCGGAGTCCCGCAACAGATCGGTCTGGTAGGCCTGAGGACCACAAGGGCGTGCAGAACCGCACCTGCCTGACCTGCTGCCGTGTACGCTCTGTCATTCAAGCATGAAGATGTCTTGAGCAGCTTGGATGACAGGGTCAGAGCTCTTAGTGAAGAGGACCAACCAGAGACGAGATAGTTAGCCAACGTCTCGTCCACTGGCGGCCTCGACACTTATCCGTTCTCCACGGCTCCCTCCACAGCAGCGAAACTAGCCCGCTGATGCAGATAGAGACGTGAGGAGAACGGATTCTTCCATACCCTCTCGATCCCAGCGTGGAGATCGGAAACGAATGGAAGGCTCATCCGGGCTGGTGGCTTATGGGTGGGGAGGAACCAGCCATCCAAAATACCATGAGCGGGTTCCTCCCAGACGCGCCTCCACTGCAACAGCAATCTGTCTGAGGCGCGCCCCATAATGTCAACCAGCTCAGCGTACACTGGGCAGGAGGGCTGAAATGATTCGGTCTCAACCAAACTGACATCCTTTTCTATATATATATATATATATATATATATATATTACAGCCAACTCCTGCCCTGCCCAAAGAGAACAGTTACAGATTCACCAAAGAGAGAGAGCGCTCATTTTCTCTCTTCTTAGATGTTCAACATTAATCTGTAACTCACCCTCGTCAGCTGGTAGATCATCCGCGAGGTTAACGCCCCTCTCCCGATAATCTGCCAGCTCCATCTGAAAGCTCCACGAGCTCAACCGCCACTGAGCCTCAGCCCGAGCGGGAACCGGAACCGCGGGGTTCAGATGCCGCGCCCACTTCCCTCGAGAAGTGGGTCAGACGAGAGCAGAGAGTTCTGAAAGGAAAAACTCTCAGTTCGCGCAAAAAACTCCCTCGAGAGCTTCCCGCGAATGCTCTTCTCTCAGGCAGAACACGCACAGATCGTGTGAATCCTCCGGTGTCAAATATCTGGACACAAGTCGGCACACTCGCGCAAAGTGTTTCTCCACGTCTCTGCGCGTTTAATCGTTGATACTATCACACAGACAAACAGTCCCTGAAGACGAAAAGATGTTGTCACGGTTTCAAGGCGCCCTTCTTATACATCCAGATTGACGCGCTCATCATTCAAGCTGATGATGCACGGGCTGTCGCCGGTCAACCTGATTACTGTGAGTTGATATTTGATTTCAGACACCTGTCACGCCTGAGGCGTTCCCCATAGCGTCATTCGACGTATTGTTGAGTTCCCTTCGAAAGGGAACATAACCTTTTCATTATTAGTCTAGATCTTTAACTGTTACACCACAACAACCCATTTAATCAAGAATACATTTTGGTTTTCTGCTACTTCCAGTGTTATTAAATATTAATGGATGAAGTATTTACATATACGTATATTGACACTCAGTTGCAAATGAAGTTGAAACAGGATCTAATCACACCAGATTTCAGGCTTTATTTAACAATCTCAGGATACTCCGAACACGTACGCTTGAATCGTATGCTGCTGAGCGCATATTATTACCTGTGTCTGTCTTTGAAGTCATATAGGGGCTGTTTACACCTGGCCACTTCATGCGTTTTCTCAGATCGGATAGCTATCTGATTTATCAAAACGATTCCATTTTCACCTGGTCACATAAATGTGTTTTTGCAAAACGGATATAAATCCGATCTTCAATTCCCACGCTATATGCGGATTTAATGAAGTGCACGTCACCGAAAGCAACAGATATGAGCTGCATTTTATTGATCATCGGCTAATTTCAAAATCAGCAAAGACGGTGATAAGAGAGAGCGGCAACAGAACTGGTATAATCCAGCCCATTCTCACCCCCAAGGCGTCACTTAACTGACGCCTTGGGAAGCATTTGGACATTCTTCAATATCTGACGCTTTAGGCGCCCTTTAGCGTCAGTTAGATGACGCCCTAGGATCGCGTGTACCCTACCCCCACCCCACACCTAAACCTAACCGCGTCCTCTAACTGACGCTTTCCTTTAGCGTCAGTTAGATGACGCCGTAGGATCGCGTCATGTAAGTGACGCTAAAGGGCGCCTAAAACGTCAAATATTGAAGCATGGTCAAAGGTGACGCCTTGGGGTGAGAATGCGTTGCATAATCATTTAGTTTCTTTACTTTTAATGAAGATGGATCGTCTGCAACTTACTTTCACTTTGATTTGCGATAGAATGCGCGCGTTGGCTTGATTGGCGTTCAGCTGCTCATCTGAGGTGATGCGTGTCGCAGTAGCGTCGTCATATCTGACTAAAATAGCATGATATAAAGCCTGTAACACGCTCTCACGCATTTATTTTTTAGCATTTTTGGGAGTAGTAACATTTACACATGTGGTTTCAAGAACCAGATGCATTTACACTTTCTGAAGTGTACCAGACCACCTTCTGAAGTGGTTTGAGCGATCGGATTCAAATCCGTCTCGAATGCGTTTCGGGGGGCATTTACACCTGGTCTTTTCTCATGAAGTGGCCAGGTGTAAACGCCCCCATAGACTCACCTAAAGGATTATTAGGAACACCATACTAATACGTGTTTGACCCCCCCTTTCGCATTCAGAACTGCCTTAATTCTATGTGGCAGTGATTCAACAAGGTGCTGAAAGCATTCTTTAGAAATGTTGGCCCATATTGATAGGATAGTATCTTGCAGATGATGTAGATTTGTGGGATACAATCCAGGGCACGAAGCTCCCGCTCCACCACAGCCCAAAGATGCTCTATTGGGTTTTGGCATTTAAACGATACCCAATTGGCACTAAGGGGCCTAAAGTGTGCCAAGAAAACATCCCCCACACCATTACACCACCACCACCAGCCTGCACAGTGGTAACAAGGCATGATGGATCCATGTTATCATTCTGTTCACAGCAAATTCTGAGTCTACCACCTGAATGTCTCAACAGAAATCGAGACTCATCAGACCAGGCAACATTTTTCCAGTCTACAACTGTCCTATTTTGGTCAGTTCTTGCATATTGTAGCCTCTGTTTTCCTATTTGTAGTGGAGATGAGTGGTACCTGGTGGGGTCTTCTGCTGTTGTTGCGCATCCGCCTCAAGGATGTGCGTGTTGTTCCTTCACAAATGCTTGTTATTTCAGCCACTATTTCAGTGGTTATTTCAGTTAAAGTTGTTCTTCTATCAGCTTGAATCAGTCGGCCCATTCTCCTCTGACCTCTAGCATCAACAAGGCATTTTCGCCCACAGGACTGCCGCATACTGGATGTTTTTCCCTTTTCACACCATTCTTTGTAAACCCTAGAAATGGTTGTGCGTGAAAATCCCAGTAACTGAGCAGATTGTGAAATACTCAGACCGGCCCGTCTGGCACCAACAACCACGCAACGCTCAAAATTGCTTAAATCCCCTTTCTTCCCATTCTGACATTCAGTTTGGAGTTCAGGAGAATGTATTGATCAGGACCACACCCCTAAATGCATTGAAGCAACTGCCATGTGATTGGTTGATTAGATAATTTCATTAATGAGCAATTGAAGAGGTGTTCCTAATAATCCTTTAGGTGAGTGTATATAAATATCATTTTGTCCATATAAGGTCCAACATCATAAGTTATTAGTTCTATGAATTTGTTTTGGAAAGCATCAAGTCATGAATGGACTCTTGACTCTCACGAATAAATCCATTGACCCCATTTGCCCTTAACAGCTGCTGGAGCGTTACAGTTTGCTATAGAGACAGAGGTACATGTGTAAATATGCAACACGTTTTTGTTCTTTCTTCTAATATAATCAGCTTGCTTAAGCTTTAGCTGTGTGTTGAAGCCAATCTCAGCATTTAAAGAAATATCAGTGCTCAACTGGCACAAGCTTTACAATGTTCCCAGTTAAGTGTTTTTTTTATGAAAACATCCTGTGGTGAGGCCATTTTCATTTGTTGGCCTGTTATCTTTCCAGGTATCTCTGGGAGTGCTTGATTCTGCAGAAAACTGAGAATGATTGGTCTACTTAATGCAGACCACTGTTCTATTCAAAGACCCCTGCTGTTCTTCACTGAAAACCCGTCAGCTTTTTGAATGCAAGTTTCATTCTCTATTGCAATAAAATGTCATGCTGAGAAAATGCTTTGGGTTGAAGATACACACTATTGGGAAAATACATTTACATGTATATTTTATAACTCCTGAAGGCAGAAAGACATTGGAGAACAATTTTTCACCCAAGATCCTGTTCATTTACTTTTATTGAAGTAACCTAATTTGTCTGTTTAATTAATTCAGATTATCCAGAGTCCTGCTCTAAACTGATCTGTTACTGTTCCTCCAGTTACACAATTGGAGATTCATATTTTTAGCAACAAGACCCTTTAAACCTTCATATTTTAAAACTTCTTCTGGCAGACTTGAGGGAAAGTTGAAATCTCTTTAGGCTCACGGGTTCTGGGACAATTGCCAGTTTATGATAACTTTAAGACTGTATTCCCATAAGTCTTATTCCAGTTAAATTCCAGTTATCTAGAACTTCGGGCAAATCCCACAAAATGCAAAATGCCCAAGAGTTGCATGGGCAATCCCCACAGACTTCCAGTCACATGTCATTGTCTACATCCTGTTCTTCATAATCTGAATCATATTGAATTCACATTTTCTGTGGATTTTTCACTCATTCAAGGATTCTGAAGGGCAATTTTTATCTGTCAGTTTATAAGTCAGTTTGGAAATTTGTCAAAACAAAATACTGGGTTATCAAGTGACCGTCTTTATGAGTGAGTCAGTGAATTATTCATTCAAATGTTCAGAATCAAAATTCAGTAATGAAACATGTAGCAATTAGTTGGGGGTAACAGTAAGTGTTGGGGAAGCTACTCTGAAACTGTAGTTTGACGAGTTACAAGCAACTCGTAAGTTCAAGTAATTAAACTAGCTACCCTTTTGGAAAAGTATTTAGCTACACTACAAGTTACTATCAAAAAGTAGCTAGCTACAGTACATTGAAACTACTTTTGCTTCTTGAACAACTTATATTATAAATGACTGAATAAGTGTCTGAGGAATGTTTCAACTAAAATATTTAGTGTTTAAAACAATGCAATACAATTATGATTTCAAAGAGTGTTGTTTTATTGCACACAATGCTCAAATATCTCAGACTGTTTGTCAAAAGTGCAAAATTGCAACAAATAGCCTACAATATTGCAAGAACAAAATA
This sequence comes from Pimephales promelas, assembly GCF_016745375.1. The sequence goes on along the minus strand of NW_024121954.1, from coordinate 305,846 downwards.
TACATCCAATGCATGTAGAACATTTTTTCAAAAATACTGATCGAACTCGGAAAAATAAGGCCATGGGTAATTAACGTTAGTTAATTTTTCTCCAGTTTCTCCATCCTCCAAATCTGCCATCACGTCTTGTCTAATCATAATATGGGTGCGTCAATCCACTTCTATACATCAGTGAACCGTTGGCCGCAAGATGCGTGATTAAACAACAGGTGGCGGTAATGGCAAAAAATAAGTTTGTTATCGAACAAAACTTGAATATCCTTGCATCGCAGTGATTCGCGGAGGCTCGACAAACGCAAAGTAGCTTTTGCTCGCGCTACACCGCTACTTGCTGCAAAAAGTAGTTAGCTACTGGAAAAGCTACACTGTTTAAAAAGCAACTGATCTACTGCCAAGCTACTAAAAAATGTAGTTAAGTTAGTAGCATTGCTACTTGTAGTTATCTACTCCCCAACATTGGTAACAGTTTAGGGCCCAAGGACCAGATGTTTGAATGAAGACCCAGAGTCAGAATTATAATAAATTGAAGAAGTTTTACTGAAGATAGTTTAGAGTTTCATCATAGGCCGCCCCGCTTACAGTTACAAAGACCACAGCAGTTATACCCTTCACCAAGGTCTAAGCTACATCCTTGCTTCAGGTTGCAGTTTCTGATTGGCTACGAGCACATACAATCTAAACAAATCTTCACACGTGGATAGATATGAGAGTATGTTGCCATTAGTCAAGATAGTTGTCATACGATTCCTAGGTCGGAGAAAGGCGTTTTCGGGTTTGTTTTTTGTTTTTTTTTGGAAAAAGATGGCGCTGGGGTGTTTGCTGGAGGACCGTCGGATTTCATCGTCATTTGTTCTATATGTATTGGTATTGACGATTTGGTTGTGTGTATTAGAAACCACCACTACTTGCCTATGATCGTCAAGCCCTTCTTGATTTTCAACTCTCTTCGACGGACTGCTGCAGACGCATACCTATTGAGGATCACTTCTTCAACTCACAGGCTTCCTCTATCTTCATATCAGCTGTTATCAGCTGATCAGCTGTTACTCGACGGGTTGCTGTCTTTATCGTAAAAAGCAAGTCAGAAAACGAGGAAAGCGCAGTGGACTTATTGTTAGGCTAAAGAGATGCAGGGTTTATCGCCACAGTTTATCTAAAGGCCAATTTATACTTCTGCGTCGAGGGTACGCTGTAGTGTACGGCGTTGGCTACGCACGTAGGCGACGCCGTCGTGAGCATTTATGCTTCTGTGTTCAGGTCTAGGTTGCTCTGCAGTACTGCTCCGAAACGCTAGTTGGCGGCGGAGGGTTTTAATGTTCCACTGTGTTTATATTCCTCGCGGCTAGCTTACTACAAGCAATAGCGACTGAAAGAGAGCGGATCATGTTGGAGTTGAAGCTTATTGACATGGAAAAACAGTTAATTTTAGTGAAATTACTAAAACTGAAAGGCAGAAATGAGAGAAGACGTCGGAGGAGATGGTACGTGTGGAAATGCGTGAGAAGAGACGTGCGGAAATGCGTAGGAGGAAATACGATGCTACCAAGCCGACCAATCACCGATCTTGCGGTCCACGTCGTTGCGACGTGTAGTTACATTTTTGAGGAGGTGCGCGTCAGGCTACGGTGAAGGGTACGCGATTTGGGACGCGTCTGTGCGTATGCTACGCCGTACCTACTGCGCGCACCCTACGCAGAAGTATAAATTGGTCTTAAGGCAGCTCTCCTGCTCCAGACAGGAGTGCCGTAAAGCAGAACGTAAATGGAAAAAAGATTTTCAAGAACCGTCTGTCTACCAATTAGTGTGCTGTCAAAGTAGCTAAAATGTAATACTTCTCAGATTTTATAACAAAAAATTCACAAAATCCAAAAGTACTGTTTCATACTTTTGATAAAGTGGTTAACCGCCTTCTTCACAACCAGATGCTAGCCCAGTGTTGTACAATTTCTAGATTTTTTTCAGGAATAAGATATTCTATTCTTCTGGGTGTATTTTTTGTTGCTGAGTTGAATTTTGCAGAACAAGTTGGTGCTGTGGTTAAGATTAATAGATAAAATGAAACCAATGCTTTCATTTAGTGATTTGGAGACGAACATCCATGCATTTATATTATCCAGACTGGACTATTGTAATCTGGTGTATTTAGGACTCTCTCAGTCATTGGTAAATATATAGGACGTTTATTGTTGTTGTTGTTGATGATAACCCCTTGAGATGAGACATCTCGTTTTCGAGGGGGTCCTCGAGACAAAACAAAAGTAATACAACACATGTACTGTACATTCACTCACACAAAAGCTCTACCTCATAAATCGGTTGCAGCTGGTTCAAAATGCCGCTGCTAGACTATTGACCGGTATGAGAAAGAGGGACAGAATCACGTTGATTCTAACATCTCTTCAATACGATTTCAGATTGACTTCAAGGCCCTATTAAATATTTTTACATTTTTAACCCTCTGGGCTTCTTCGTAAATGGGTTACACTTAGCTTCCTCCCGGTCAAAAACGGACGAAGCCTTAAAATTTAACTTTTCTTCTTCCCAGGATAACCATTCAAATATATTTTTGTTCTATAATATTTTCTGATTATTATTTAGAATTTTTAGAATTTTTTATGATACTTTGCATTAATTATATAATTTTTATGAGCTATTTTTTCCATTAGAATTAATATACATATTTTTATTTTATATATATATATATATATATATATTTTTTTTTTTTCAATAAATACAACATTTCACATCAAAATAGAGTGTCCGCTAATAAAAAAAAATAATTCAAGTAGAAGAGCGCCACCTAGTGGCTTTAAAAAATAGTTACATGTGTGCAATGTCCTGTACAGCCTGTAGGCTGCCTATAGCTTCCTATTCAAATACATTGAAAGGCTTTTTGATTCTTTTTGTTGGTTTAGACATGATTTCTCATGTCTGTGTGCGTGTGTGTGTGAGTGCACATTTGAGCAAGATTTTTTTCTCATTTATTGATTTTATTTTTCATATTCTACAAATTTGCTGGTGCAGTCTTGCTTTTTCTGCACAGTTTTCGGTCATTTTTGACCGAAGAAGCCCAGAGGGTTAAATGGTCTCGCGCCTTCCTATCTGTCAGATCTTATTATTCCGTACCAGCCAGTAAATAATCTGAGATAAATTATTGCTCCAGGTGAAGATGAGATCGCGCCTTTTCAATAGCCGGTCCTTATGGAATAACTTGCCCCTTGCCATCCGCTTTGTCCCCAATTTGCCCTCTTTTAAAACAGCTTTGAAGAAGTACTTTTATAGCTTGGCATTTGACTCTGACCCAGGAGCGAACTAAGTATTCATTTTATGCTCTTGTGTTTTGTATTCTCTGTATTTTATCGATGGCTTCGTAGAGCACTTTGGGCTGCACTTGAGGCAGTAGAAATGTCCTTTATAAAAAAATAAACTAAGTTGAACTCTGTTATTGCATGCAGAATTATCCCATAGCTCCTATACAAGACCTGCAAAGGACATCCAACACATACACAAAAGCACGAGGGAATTGCAGTTTCCTCAAGATTGAAGAGGGCCTGAGCTAACTATCATCAGGACAAACCAAAACATACTGATAATGCATTTCCTTCCCAGGAAGAAGTAAAGATAATGTTAACTTTGTTCTCTAGAGAAATACACATGGACATTTTGTAAATCAGGTGAAGTCACATATAGTTTGAGCCATGTAACCTTAACTCGTCAGCTAGAAACGGATATGATACATGTCGAGGGCCTTTCTCAACAAAACAAAACATCTTTCCATATTTGGTAAAACTTTACTTGAAGGGGTGTGCATAGGACTGACATGACACCTTCATAATCATGACATGTCATGAATACACTCTTAGAAGAAAAGGTTCTATATAGAACCTTAAAAGGTTCTATCAGCGCTACATATTTGGAACCCCTAAAAGGTTCTATACACTCTTAAAAAAAGGGTTCCTCTGGGTTCTATATAGAACCCTGGGGTTCCATACTTAGCCAATAGAACCTTTTACCAAAAAAATGGTTCTATATAGAACCATTTTGGAGTTCCATATGAAGCGGGAGATGGAACCTTTTCTGGTTCTAAATAGAACCATTTCTTCTAAGAGTGATATGAAGGAGGTTTTATGCACGTTTATGACAACTGTCATTGAAGTGTCATTCACACAACACAACCTGTCATAAATATGTCATAAACATGATATAGCAGATTAATCATCACATTTAAGAAACCACTTAGCTTTACACTACATAGATTTGGCAACCATTTGTTAAACTCATGTCAAAAAAAGGGTGGTGATTAGGTGATTATATTTTTCCAAGGGAAATTCTGTTGAATGTGCCATCATGACAATGACACTGTGCCATCACGTGTTTGTGGGGGTTTAAATATATGTTTAGTCAACAAGTGCTTAAAACAATGACTAGTGTTTGTGTAAAACACTAGGCCTACACATTATTTTCATATCAGATACTTCACAGTGTACAGAAAGAACCAGTAAATACTTTCTCATTTTTAGAAACATGCAGTCCAAAATGAATTTTAAACATGCTCAAACCATGACACTTTCCTGTGTTCAGTCTGTTGAATATAATTTTAAAAAGCCCTTGCCACAAAGGTACAAGCATCATAGCTGACACATATCTGTTTTTATGGTTCTCACGGATAACAGACGAAGCCAAGCTTTCTTTTGAACTAATAATTTGATGTAATCGATTTTCCTGCCTTCACACAGAACACTGTACAGACCTAGTCTTTATATTATACAACATGCTTTTATTATGAATATAGTGTCATTAGATTAGAAAATTGTTTGCTATAGGTTTATTTATCGTTATCAGGGCTGGGCTTATGAAGACAAAATATGCTCTATAAAAATCATGACAACTTTCCATTTTGAGCTTCATGTGACCCAATTATAGTTGTGAAAATCACGTCTTGGCGCCATTGTTTTGGCAGTATGACACATCCTTTTTAGCTCATATAACAGATATAATACATATAATGTATGAGTTTTTTATTAAGCAACATCATTATACAAACTATAACCTAGAAATGGGCAAAACATAAACTCAATATGATGTGGCCCTCACATCAGTATCTGTTTATCGTGACTATTGTGCAGTTGAATTGTTCCCATATGTTGGGCCAATTTCCAGAGAAGATCTGAGATTAAATAGAAAAGCAATTGTGGTTCACAAATCCTTGTTAATTACTATTTCCATTGTTTAACGGAAATAAGAAACCAAACTCCAGGGAAGTGCAGCTTTCTGGGCAACAGCAACAATAAGCTCAGCTGTGTGCATGATAGAGAGCCAAATAATAAGTTGAACAACTAGCAGCCTATCGAACTGAGTACAAATTGTATCTTTCTGTAAATTGCCAAGAAAAAAAGATTTGTTTCCAAAATCACAAAAACAAAAAGCTAACTGTGAGATCAAGTGCAAAATAAGAAATGAATGCACATTGTGAGAAATAAAGCTGCAATTAAAGGGATAGTTCACTTTGAAATGAATTTTTGATATGTTTAGCTTACCTCAAGGGCATCCAAGATGTAGGTGTCTTTGTTTCCACAGTACTTTCAATTTTGATATTTTTAGGTCAAACCGTTCTTGTCTATCAGTCATACAATGGAGGTTTATGGGGTCCACCTCAAAGAGCATGCACAGAGAAGTCAAAATTAAACATGATTTAATGACTCTAATTTAAGTACACATTGATGGCCTAAGACACGAAACGAGCGGTGAACATGAACAGTATTTCTATCGCTTTTATTTCGTTTTTACCTTTTATTACCACAGCCACAAAATGCCCGCGCCCTCAGATCAGTTGGACGTTTTTGTGGTTAAAAGAGGTAAAAATGATATAAATACTGTTCGTTTTCTTACACAAACCGCTCGTTTCATGTCTTAGGCCATCAATGTGTACTTACGTTTATGAGTCATTAAATCATGTTTATTTTGGACGACCATAGACCTGCATTGTATGACTGTTAGACAAGAACGGTTTGACCGAAAAATATCAAAATTAAAAATACTGTGGAAACAAAGACACCTACATCTTGGATGTAGGTGTAGGACACCTACACCTACATCAACTATAAAATCTTGTTTTTTGAAATTATACATTTTCACACATGTAATGTTTCCATATCATGTTTTTGCAGGGCAAAATATTATTATCTATTATTAAATATTAGCCTATATTATTTTATTTATTTTATTTTTTTTGCCTGGGCACAATATCAAAGAAAACATGTTTACAGCCAGAATGAAGTGACATTGGATAAATGGGGACATGGCTCAATAAGACATGCCACAGCTGGCCAGAGGCACTCGCTTTAACACTCTGTCCCCAAAAACACTGACCTTTGATTGAGCGTGTAAACAGAGCACAACATATTTTTGTCATCCAAATTAATGTAATAAAGTTCACAGTTGCTGGAATCAAATATCGGGCACTGAGAAGTCAGTAAACAGAGCATGTTATTGCAAATGGAGATGGTTCCAGGTTGAAAATATCAAATGAGATCTCATTGTTATTTTTGCAACAGCTATAAATAAAGGGAAAATTGAGACACCATGAAATCAAAACTGACAATCCTTATTTTTTTATGGAACGTTGCAGTGTTTGTTATGAATTATTTATCTGTGCACGACATTGTTTAAAAAAAATCCTTTAATCAAAATAACTTCCTCCTCCCTCTTCTCATCTCTTCTCTTCAGGACAACCTGTCAATCACATGACATCACAGCAATAGCAAACCACAACAATCCAATTAATTCCCGATTCTACATTTTTTTCTTGTTCGAAAAGCCGTTTCACTTTGATATCCGTCACAATAAGGGAGAAAAGACAACATTTCATGACTTCTTTGAATCCACACAGGAAAAAGTGGTAGATATATTTCTGCTTTATCTATAACAACCTAAAGTAGTCAATTGACCCTAGAAAAAATAAAGATATTTTACAGGAGCCATCTTAGAGCTGTCGACTATTTTCTAAGATGGCTCCTGTCTGTAAACACGAAGGGAAAGTCTGTCTTTATAAAGTATCTTCTTATTAAACGGTCTGTACACTTACAAAGTTCTCAATGCTTCATTGCATGTAGGGACCCTCATTATGTTACTGTGTTAGTGTGGGGCTATTTTGAGCCTTGTTAGTGGTATTAACTATCAATTTCTTTTTACTTAGTAAATGCCCCCATTACTAGCGTTATACGCTAAACAGTTTTTAGAGATAAAACTCTTTACATTCGATTATCATGAAAACAAATCTCAGAGAACGGTTGACTAGTAGGTACCGATGTTTATAGACCAAAGGTTCATTTTGTGCCGGAGTTCTCCTTTAATGGTCTTTAGTTATCCAAAAATAGTGCTGAGGTCCAATTAAAGATATACTTGTATATAAAGATATAATATATTTTTAGGCTTAATATTACTGTAAGAAATGTGCAGTGTGCAATAATGTTTAATTATAATCATATCAGTAAGTCTCAAGCGATATGTCAGTAAATATGTTATTGGATTTGTAATATCTTAAACTACATTTTGGTATAGGTTTTTTTTTTCACGGGATTTATTCATATTAAATAATATTTTTGATTTGAATAAAACCAGTTAGTGTATATGTTACCACATGATAGATATTTTCTTTTTCTAATTTTCTTTTTAATTTTTCTGACCTTTTTTTGTTGTTGTTGTTGTTGTAAAGTATATAAAAAAACAACCTCAGAGCTACATTTTCCTCTGGGATAATATAGCTTATCAAAAGAAATCAAGAAGCATTTCCTCCAAGCCAGATAAATATTAGATTTGCATTGAACTCAAAATAGCATTAAAAAGCAATAGCTTTGATCCAACCATATTTAGAACAAAGGAAATCATAATCAGCAAATCACCTGAACAGATTTTCCATTTCATTCTCAATTACCCTGACTTCTGCCACATATTCTCCATCTCTATTTCCTGTTTTTTACGACAAGACCTCCGCTCGAATGCTAGACGGATTCACACAGTGTGAGTCCGTGACATCAGCAGGGGTTGTAAGGCACGTGGGTGGGCTTCCTCCAGTCTACTGAAATCCCCCCATCACTTCCTGTATGCAGTACAAGGCCCCATTTGCGCACACATGTGGTTGGAATACACATTCATGTAAACCATTATCCTATAGTTATTTAATAATGACTTTGTGTATAGGTACCCTATACATCTACATCTTAATAGAAATTGTCTCTTTGATGTATAAAACTATATCAAAGTTACAGTATTTAACCAACTCAGAAAACATGCAAAGATCTAAAAATAAATCTTGTGGTTTCACACAATGGCATCAGACATTCAAAGAGGGCTCGCTCACCCAAAAAGGAAAATTCTGTCATTTACCCACGCAAATAAAACAAAAGATATATTTCTTTCTTTATATAAAGTCAATGGGGTCCAAAAACAACAAAAGATCGTATTATTTTTATGAAAAGCACTGAAAAACCTGTTTCTTGTTTTAATTTTGTTCATATATAATAAGAGATTCATAGAGGTTCAGAATGGTGACCGAATTTTCCTTTTTGGCTTTATTATCCAATAAAAGTTTGAAACCTGGCCAATCCATTTTTAGTTTGTATGCAACAAATTGATACAAATTGAAATTAAGAGGAAAACGTGATTTTTTTTTACGATTTGTTTTTTTTACGATTGCTTTCTACTGGAAATGATTCACTGAAGACCAAAGGCTGCTTGAAGGGCAGAAACACCCCCTCCCTCCACAGCTTGCGTTTCATTGGCTAAGCCAAGTGATGTCATGGAGGGTGAAACTGCATAAATAGCCCAGCACTGCTGACATTAGACAGAATCAAAAGTCTCAGACAACATTAACTATTAGACAGCCTCTTGTGGAGCATAGTAGGAAATCTTTTGACCTGCTAACATGTGCCGAGCACTAGAGCATCTGCCAACCACCTGTCTGGAAAGGTACGTTTCATATGTATTTATTTAAAAAATAATAATAATTACTGCCAGAATAGCGAGAAAAGCTCAAATGTCATTATTTTCTTTTTAACTAGACATTATAGCTTTAAGTCTTAATTTCTTTCAATATATCTATATAAAATAACTGTTCAATAACAATATATGTCTTTTTATCAATTCTGAGTACTTTCCCCCAATGAAATGACTTATCATTTTGTTCCTTACAGGGCAAAGGAGCTCAAGACTCGGTTTGGAAATTTTCTGCTAAAGCAAGAGCTTAATATCATGGGCCACTCAAAAAAAACTAGCAAGCTAACTCTGGAGGACAGACAAAAATGGAGCCAGTCTTTCCATGAACTCCTGCTTCACAAAGGTGAGTTTATATCAGTGGGGAAAAAATGGTAACATTTCAATTAACTGGTTTTATTTGAATAAAAAAATACTATTTCACGAAATCAACCTAAATGCATCAATTTAAACTCCAAAAAACCAACTTCATTAATGTTAAATTAAGTAAAAACAGCTCTTTAAGGTATATACAATTGCAGGTTACCACTTTTTACAGTTGCAATATTAAAGCACACCATTCTCAGGCTGTAGGATGAGAGCTATCAGGGTCGTCTAATGTTTTCTTGCATGTTTCTTTGCAGATGGACTGTGTGCTTTCACAGCTTTCCTGTCATCTGAGTACAGTGAAGAAAATATTGCTTTCTATTTGGCCTGTGAGGACTACAGGAGCACAAAGACCTCATCAAAGCTGTTCTCCAAGGCCAGGGCAATCTATGAGGAGTTCATCTGCTCTGACGCACCAAGAGAGGTAAATTTCCTAAGAATATCAAAAGCACAGAAGACTCACTCTTAATAAAAAAATGTTACGAATAAGTCTAATGGCAAATCCTTTCTCTGCATTTTCAGGTTAATCTTGATCACGAAACCAAAACCCTCACTTTGATTAATATGGAACGACCCACCCTGTCCTGCTTCAACCTTGCCCAGAGTAAAATTTACACCCTCATGGAGAAAGACTGCTACCCTCGTTTCCTCAAGTCCACAGTCTACCAGGAACTCATCACACAACATCTGGGTTAAATTACTCATGGCCACTCTGAAGACAGCAGCACCGGAACGCGTCCCAGATAAACACGGCATTTGTGGGACAGTCAGTGAACCATCTGAACCCGTTTCTTGAGGTTCAGGAGGATTGAACAGATTCAAAGCCAGACTGGAAGGCCTTGGGCATTAAAAACATTCATTCAATGAACACAGCAGTGAAGCACACAGGAAGATCACGGTTGTAGCACTGGATAATAACTGTGAAAGTGGAACGTCTTTTGCACATTTATGTCAAACTAATTGTGTGTGTGTATGTGTGTATTTTTGTAAAGCCTATGAGTATTTATTGAAAAGTTATATTGAAAATAGTGTTATTTATATTTGATGAACAAATTGTGAATTATTTATTGAACTTCAAGTGAAAAAAAAAAACTTGAATAAATTTTTTTTTACATTTAAACATTTGTCTTCAGCAATTTTTCTTTTTTGAATAATTATTACTCAGTTTAGAAATGTAGAATATATTATAGTTATTTAATATAGTTTTATTTGATTTTCCTTTTTTTATTATTATTTTATGTGATAGATCAAAAATCAAAATAGAATAAAATAAAATCCCCAAAGTAAAGAAAAAAATAAAAATAAAACTATGTTAGTGGGATATGCGGGAAGAGAAAATGCCTCTTACATATTATTATTATGACATTTAAGGGAAAGGTCATCCACTTTTTTTTTAATTAAATTTAATAAAAATTTATTCCAAACCTGTATGAGTATGTTTCTTCTACTGAACACAAATGGTATTTTGAAATGTTGGTCAAACAGGTGAAGGCACCCGTTGATTTCATTTTTCCCTTTATTGAAGTCAATGGGTGCCGCAAACTGTCTGATGACTAGCACTTCAAAATATATTATTTTCTGTTCATCAGAAGAAAGAAACTCATACAGGTTTGAAACAATTTGAAGGCTAGTAGGCTAAATGATGCCAAACTTTCATTTTGGGGTAAACTATGCCTTTAATGTCATAGTAAAATATGTAAGAGGCATCCCCATTTTCTCTTCCCACACATGCCACTAAGTCTTAATTTGTTTTTATTTACTTTATGGATTTTATTTTATTCTATTTTGCTTTTTGTATTATATGTGCAGCTAAAAGGAACTGTCATAATGAATTACGTCAGATACATTCCCCCTTTGCACTTCCTCCCCTCACACATCCCACTCACATGGGTTAATGGAGGCTCTTAGTCACCTTCACAACACAATGCCTGGCGCCTTTCTCAGTGAGCCTCATAAAGACTAAAGCTACTCTATTCACATACATGCATAATGAACTGCTACCAACAGGATAATTCAGTTTTTCCAGAATATACAAGGAACCAGAGGTGTTTTTTCCAGGAAAGCTCTGTCGAGATGAGGCTGGTTTCCATGGCGACCGCGTGGTCCACTCATCTCACCCACTCCACGCCTCTGCAGGATCCTGTTTACCCTCTGTTGTGATGGCACTGAGAGACAGCAATGCTTCAGCCGCCCACTCTGAGTCACCTGCTCTGCACCCCCTTCTTGCTGCCCTTTAAAACCCAATGAAGACCACAGTAGATGCAATCATTCTCACGATTAAGATATGAATAAGTATGTGTATATATGTGTATATGTGTATATATCTTATATATATATATATATATATATATATGTATGAACAACCTCAGATATAGAACCTGGATGTAATTATCTGGAAATCATCTCCCAACATATAGTATATATACCTTTTTTCATAGGCTTGTTAAACCAAGGGGTCATTAGCGCAGTGGTTCCAACGCAGAAGATGAAGCTACTGTAAGAGAATGTCTCTGCATGATTGCATCTGAAGCACATCTGTAATCACTCATTGGTTGAACGTTGCAAGGAGACGCAGCATCTCTTTCCCTACTCAGGGAACCATGGTTACAGTCTTAGCCAAAACATTCGAGGGAACATTTACATTGCAATGGGAATGTGAATACCTTCTATGCCATACTGAAAAATGCCTGTCCTAGTGTGAATCATGGTGAGCAAAGGCTAGGACATCAACACTCGAGAACCTGGTGAAGAGTCCAAGTCTGAATATAGAACTTCACAAATACAGTATGTGCGGAGAAGATCATCATGCCGGATCACACAGTTCTTGAGGGGAAATCCCTGATAACAAGGCCTTGGAGGCCACCATACTCCTAGTTCAGTGTGCTCTAATGGCTAGATGTGAGGGAAAGAATGTGCCTTGTACACCAAAAAAAAAATTGTGTAAACTATCCACTTGTCAATTCTTTGCATAGATGCTGGTGAACCCAACCTGGGTGAATCGAAGCATACCAACAGCCGGTCAGTTTTATACCACTGGGTATCTCCATGGACGTACAAGGATCAACCAAGGCCATGGCAGTGCAGGAAGAATCTGTGGCCAAGGTGGAGCAGGATGGACCAAAGGCCACGGCGGAACTTCCTCAGGCTTCCTGATGTGAAGACCTCTCGTGTAGCCACAGCAGAGAAGAGCCCCCAGGAGACCATGGCGGCACGACCTTCATGGTCCCTTCGTGGAGCCTACTCTCCTCTAACGTGTTGCCATGGCCGCTGCAACCTGTCTGCGGCATGCCCCATATAACATCCACCAGCACCACATACACGGGCAGGGTGGCTGAGGGAGTTCAGGTTCTACCTGATTATCAACCTCCTCAGCAATCTCCTGCTCATCCCGAAGAGCAATATCTGCAGGAACAGTCGGCAAATAATCATCATCATTGACCTGCAGATCGCCCTCGTCAGTTGCCAGATCATCCGAGAGGTTTACAGTTCTCTCGAGGTGTTCAACGAGCTCCATCTGGGGGCCCCATGATGCAAGTCACCGCTTTGCCTCGGCACGAGTGGAACCTAAACCACAAGGACCAGATGCTGAGCCCTCTTCACTCGAGAAAAGACTCAGACGAGAACGGAGCGTTTTCAAAGAAAAAACACTCACAGTTCACACAGAGGGCTTCTTCGAGAACCTCCCGTGTATGCTCTTCACCCAGACAAAAAAAGCACAGTTGTGTGTGTCACCCGGGGTCAAGAACTTTGGGCATTTTAATTTCTTACCGTTTCCTTGTAGCATTCACAAACAGAAAGTCCCTGAAGACAAAAAGATGATTTGTCATGTTTATACTTTACTAGCAGATTGCATGTTAATCATTCACGTTACACATTCACATTCATGATTCACAGTCTGTCGCCGGTCAATATGATTGCCATGATTTGATTGTGATTTCAGAAATCTGTCACGTCTGAGGCGTTCCCCCGAAGGATCATTCGACGCAGTGCGAGTTCCCTTTCGGAAGGGAACACTGTTTGCTGCTTAATGTTTTTGTGGAAACCATTCAAGCATTTGTGGTAAGATTAAAAAAGAGAGAAATTAATACTTTTATTCATCGATGATGCATTAAATTATGTGACAGTGAAGACATTTATAATGTTACAAAGATTTCTAATTAATGGGTGTTTTATTAAATGTAATACATAAATGCTGTTCATTGAACTTTTTATTAAAGTATCCTAAAAAATATCACAATTTCCACAATTGATTGATTGGTTGATTTTAATATTATTATAATAAAACTGGACTGTGGATTCCTAGACTGTGAGTTCACACTGCCAGTGGTAAATGGATCCTGGGCCTGTCTCTAACAGTAAGAGGACATTTCCTTCTTCTAAAGTTAACCAAGGATGTGTTGCACTTACTATTTTAGCAGTTTGATTATTGTAAGTGATGCTGAAATGAACAACAGCATCAACAGACTGACTTACAGAGACTATTTGCAGTAAATACTGCTATGTTTAGTCACTGCCGGTGTTTAGGGTGACATATCCTACACTCACCTCCCCGTGTAAGATATTCATAACTCAGGGCTATTCATAGAACATGGTGGTGAAGTTAGACTTGAGCACACAGACACAATAGAGAAACTATCTGGAAGGGCCAGTTTTAGGGAAATGACCAGTGTTTACTCTATTGTTCCACATGACTGTGGATCATTTATAGCCTCTATTCCCAAACACATTATGTGCAGGAAGGTGGACTTAGCTATGGGTTTTTAACTACTGTTTTATCACTAACTTTACTCTCAGTTATTGTTTGTTTAAATAAACACACCAAATATGGGTGGGGGATTTTTTATTCAAATATAAATAAATAAAAAATAATTGGTAATGACAACAACAAAATATTTAAAATAAATATTTAAACAAATGTTAATATATATAGACTCATTTTTCTTTTTTTGCCCACTCATTTCTCAAGGACAAATAAAAAAATCTCACAGTTTCACAAGCCTCTAATGCATGATGGGTATTTTAGCTTTAGTGAAAAAGCAACAATTAAAACTGATTGGCTTCATTTGGCAGCGTTTAGCATCCAGCTGTTAACAAGGTAACATTTTTTCTAAGGGAACATTCATTCATTCTTCATATTGTGTCAGTCCTGTGTTCTCATTCCATTTATCCACTTTCTTCGGCTCAAAAGGGGGCTGATTTGGGGTCGAATTGACAAAAAATGAACTGTGGAACGACAAGTTTCACAGTCCCCTAGAATAATAAGTTAAAACTCAATAGGTACAGTGTGTTCTGAGACAGAATCTCCTCATCTGTTTCTACTGCAAAAACACACATAGTGTGTCGATAAGTGCATGCATTTGCTGTGTTATTGTGTGCACTTATTTATAGTCACATCACAATCAAGTTTAGGGGGATGACGCAAGTCTCTCAACACCTTGAGAGGTAGACCAATGAGCAAAAAGAACATTAGGGCCATACTTGTCTCTATAAATGGTGAAGGTTCTGACAGATTGGCAGACTAGGTGTTTGTCGTGTTATGTCAAACCCCAGCAAAAAGACAGTGCAGGTTTAAAGCTATATAGCGTGTCCTGATTTTGACAAGTTAGACACGTACTTGGGTCAACATATTTTGTTGACTCTGGAAAAACGTTACTGTCTGAAAACATATTCCTACCTATATCCCTATATGTTGTCCCTACAAGAAGTAAATGGGTAACACTTTACAATACAGGTGCACTAAAATACATTAATTCATGCTTAACTAATGCACAGATAATCATGAGTTAATGTATAACTCATGAAGAACTAAACCATTAATTAATGATTACAGCATTAGCAACTAATAAAGAGTCCATATGATTAATAGATTAAGTAATGCATGAATTGCTATTAATAATGTGTCATTGTGTATTATTTCCTTAATAACATATTTTATTAACTAATAGTGTAAATTAATGTGTTAATTACCAAGCTATGCACTTCAACTTCCAGTTGTCTGCTTTAATTAATCATTAGCTAATGATTTGCAAAGGTATGTTATGACTTTACTTTTTGGGGCACGTCATTTTTAACTAGTCATTTAGTAATTGTAGTAATTTACACATAAATTTGCACTAACAATGAAGTAATTAATCATGTATTAATGCTTATTAGTGTACCCGTCATATTATCTGGAAGTTGAAATACAAGGCTTTGGCTCATTCTGGTAATTAACATATTAATTAACACTATTAACTAAAAAAAATAGTTATTGTGAAATGAATCCACAATTACATATTTAATTAATAACAATTCATGTATGAACTAATACATTAACCTTACAGACTCTTAATTAGTTCCTAATGTGGTAATCATTCATGAATAGCTTAGATAATCATTAGTAACACATTAATTCAGTATTATCTGTGCATTAGTTAAGCATGAATTAATGCTTATTACTACACCGTATTGTAAAGTGTTACCAGTAAAGGATAGGTGAATAACACATGATATAAGCCCCTGACCCTGATTGTAAGCCTAAACGTGACATAAACTGCAAACTTGTCCCCCAAATCTGATTGATTGATTGGAATGTTTTTACAGCATCAAAAAATATTTTGAACCAGGATCATGATGTACTCAGTGAAATCAGGTTCTGCAGTGACATAGCCTAATGGTAATATATCCAAACCACTAGAACATCTTGGTTGTGTAACCCACCGAGGAGGTGCTGGAGGACGTAGTCAACGTCGACTGAATGGGGATCACGCTTAAGGCCAATTTATACTTCTGCGTCGAGGGTACGCCGTAGTGTACGGCGTTGGCTTCGCACGTAGGCGACGCCGTTGTGAGCATTTATACTTCTGCGTTCAGGTATTGGTTGCTCTGCAGTACTGCTCTGAAACGCTAGGAGGCGGCGGAGGGTTTTAATGTTCCACTGTGTTTAGATTCCTCGCGGCTAGGTTACTACAAGCAATAGCGACTGAAAGAGAGTGGATCATGTTGGAGTTGGAGCTTATTGGGGTGAAAAAACAGTTCATTTTAGTGAAATTACTAAAACTGAAAGGCAGAAATGAGAGAAGACGTCGGAGGAGATGGTACGTGTGGAAATGCGTGAGAAGGTACGTGCGGAAATGCGTATGAGGAAATACGACGCTACCAAGCCGACCAATCACCGATCTTGCGGTCCGCGTCGTCGCGACGTGTAGTTACATTTTTGAAGAGGTGCGCGTCAGGCAACGCGGAAGGGTACGCGGTATGGGACGCGTCTGTGCGTATGCTACGCCGTACCTACTGCGCGCACCCTACGCAGAAGTATAAATTGGCCTTTAGAGAGCCTGTCTTCTTCGTACTACTATTTAATCAAGCCAATTCAACATTGGCGTGCATGATTACATGCAGTGCGGGTAAAAAGATAGAAGTGGATGCACGCACCAGTTGCTTTTTCGCTGAGGAGCTGATCGGCCCCCGGAGTCAGTGGTGCTCCAGCAGTAGTGGCGAGGGGACTACGTCCTCCATTCGACTAAATGGGGATCTAATAAAACGTTAATAAGAGGTTGCATAATCCGCCTGGCCATCATTTATCTGGCAATCAATCAGTAACTGCCAACTGTCTAAATTTGTTGATCATCATTTAAAGGAATTAGTATATAACCTGCCATCCTTTTTAAAAGATTCCACCGACTTTCTGGTGAAACTGTCATGTATTGGAGAGGTTAATGCATCTGATGTCTTGTGCTCTATGGATGTGACCAGCTTGTATAGCAATATCCTGCATTATGCAGGGTTAGCGGCCCTAGGGTGTTACTAACAGTTAAAGGAATAGTTCATTTTGAAAAATCTTTTGCTGATAATTTTCTCACCCCCATGTCATCCAAGATGTCCATGTCATTCTTTCTTTCTTTTTTTTTGATGAAAACATTTCAGCATTTTTCTCATTTTTCTCCATATAATGCACTTCAGTGGGAACCAAATGGTTTAAAGTCCAAAAGACACTTTCTGTACAAACTGCAAACTGTTCAAAGGGCTTTAAACGATTCCAGATGATGAATAAGGGTCTTATCAAGCGAAACGATCGCTCATTTCGCTCGCACCTCCCTGCATCCACCCAGTCGCCTTTTCCCTTTAAAATTCCACATGGTAATTTCAAGTGTTTTAACTGTGTTGCATGCAATTTTATGCTCACAGATAATGTATTTAAACATCAGAATGGCATCAGAAAACAGGCAGAATATACAATGTAAAAGGTAGAATCACATGCCTATCCACTTGTATTGTATATCTACTGATGTGCCCTTGTGGGCTGCTTTATTTAGGCAAAACTAAGTGATATACTTGAATCTTTGAGCACAAATGTGCTATCAGAAAAAATTATGACAAATCATCTGTCACAAGGCATTTCATTTCTGCAATACATAATGCCAATATGCTTCAATTCATGGGCCTAGAGGTTGTTAATCGGTCTCCAAGAGGGGGAGACCACGAGAACCGCCTCCTTCAGTGTGAGGCTTGGTATATTTTTAGTCTAAACACATGTATCCCGAGTGGGATGAATTGGGAGACCGGTCACTAAGTTGCTTTTTGTAAATGACACTAGCATGCACATGGTATGTTTATTCTGTATATGTATAATAATTGTTTCATTAATGTACTGATTTAATGATTGGAGACATTATTGGACTGTGTTTCATTTTAAAATGATTGGTAGATGTTAACATGGGTGTGGGCATATAAGATTGGCTACAAAAAATGTGATCTTGTTGCACACTGAGGAAGGCACGCGCCAAAACGCATCAAACAATTTATGCATGTGGCCCCTTCCCTGTTTTTATATATTCTAATCATTCAGGCCAGCATAAAGTCTAAGTGTAATTATTGAGTGAAGCCTGCTCCTACTCCCATTCACTTATTGTCCGCTCGGACAGAGGCAACAGATGTAACTGTGCGGCCCCGAACTGGACAGCCTTGGGATGGAGTCTGCACTCTCCCTGGCTATAGGCTGGCCAGAAGAAATAGTGGAATGAAGCGACCTCAGAACCTTCTGACTCCAAGGAGGTGGTGACGGGTGAGTTGTGAAATGTGAGGGAAGCTTAGCGCACCAGTCGTGATGCTGTGTTTTCAGACCAGTACCAGCTCGCTGAACAGCAGTGGCTCAAAGCGAGGTGAACTGCAAAAACTCAAGGCACGAATGCAAATATCGTCAGAGGTCGCCCAGGCCTCCGTTAAAGCATGCCCTTTGTACATGGCCCCTCAGTTGGTGAGGGTTTGGCAGCAGGGCGTGCTGCTCTGCCACAGTCACCTCCGGACTCGTGCTGAAGCGGTCTTCATATAGAGGAAGCCAAGTGGCTGCATCTGCCATATGCCCCAGGAGCCTCTGAAAATTCTTTCAATGGGACTTTCTCACTTCTGCATAGCACCAACTGGACACACTCTCTTCTCTAAGAGGGTTGATGGACTGAGTCCATCTCCATACCGAAAAAGAGATACTCAGCCCGTGGAAGAGATTACTCTCTCCTAGTTGACCTGAAGAGACCCAGTTGGCTATGGAGCACTCGAAGGGTAGGACTCTGTTACTGTACTGAACCAGCACTGATACTTCGAACCCTCAAACGCAACACGCAGAATGGCCTGTGGTGCGGAAGGTTAGAGATCTGAAGTAAATGTCATTCAGGTCACATGCTGCAGACCAACTTGGGGGCGGGGCTTTATGAAAAATGACACAGGTCCAAATGGTCACGACCCACCACATACTAGGTGCCATGAAGAACAAGTTACAAAAACTGGCCTTCATATTAGCTGGAGGGAGCTGTTATATCACGTTCTTCGCCAGTAGGCACAGCAACATGTACGGACAAGACAGGAGCACTGCTCAACACTGATGATTATCAATGAGCTTCAGGAGCATATCTGCTCAACAAGTGTGATGACTATCACTGAACTCGAGCTGTTGCAGAGCGATAATGAATCGCATAGCCGAATCTGATGGACATAGTCTGGTCCGGTCCAGTCCGTTTGGGAAGCTTTTTACCTACCAGGCCGGGCCCAGAAGACCACAGATGTACCCGAGGTAGGGCAGTGACGTGGAAGACAGAGATATGAGTGTGCAGTGCAACACTCACCTATCTCCACAGGGTGGCAGGGGATGCGTGAAAAGGGGGTTGACCAGGTCCTCAAATTGCACCCAGCTGCCGTGCTGGCAAAAAAGAGGGGGCTGAAGAGTACAAGGCTTTACAGGGTCCCACACTACCAGACCTCCCCTCTTCAGGGGAATTTGCTCTTTCTTTGAAGTGAGGGTTGCTCCGTTCTGTTGGGAAGAAGCGGACAAACAGACACACACAAATGAAGACTCCCCCGGCCCTCACCCGGGGAGGGAGTGGATAGGTGACCAACTCCAAGAGCATCCTCCTCCATCCCTGAGCGGCACGCTCAGGAATGCTTTCACTGTCGCTTCCCACCTGGCTTGGCAGTGCCTGGAGCGGGCTGGGTGTCCCTACTGTGTCCAGCTCTAGCTGAGGGCTGGCTGGAGGCTGTTGCGGAGGCCCAGCAGGAGCGGCAGCAGGGAAATTCCCTCGGCGACGAGCAGGCAGAAAGTTAGGGGGGGGGGGGTGCGTGCGTGTGGGCGGCACAGAACTGTTGGGAACTGTTCTCCACCATGTCGCCTACCAGCCCAACTTGGGAAATTGGGGAGACCAGGAACCAAACCATGACAGCATTTGCCAGGCTGAGCCGACAATTGCTCTCCTGAACCACTAAGGTGGACATCGCCAAACCATCGCATACGCCATGACACTCATGCCCCGTAGGGCGAGGTCAGATGCAGTGCGGTGCTCACCTATGAGTGCAAGGTCTGGGCTACCCTCATGCATGTCGATGAGTGCCCTGGCATGATAGACAAAGAGGAGGCGGCTCCTCTTTTAAATTTTAAAACGGAGTAGTTTTGAGTTTGAGTTCTGCATCATGCACTATGTGCAAAAAAATTTAATAACATAACGGAAAAAAGTTGGGTTGTGCTGCCACGAAAGACGTGTGCTTTGATGCCACGAAGTACGTTGGCAGCTCCAACCCAATAATATAAGTGTTGTGTGGCCATGATCCATCCTTGTCCTTTCATCCAAAACAGATCTAATTTAGGTTTAACTTCTCAGAGTATAGGGCAGTAGGTGCCTGTAATTCCCAACGACGGTGACCAGAAAACCTTTTTTACCATACTATATAGATCGTTGTGTATACATGTTTACATAAACATTTTTAAACGTATTAGTTGGATTAATGCTTGATTTATGTTTTTGCTAGTTTTTTTTGCGATAGGCCTATTGTAGCTGCCACTGGCAGCCGGCAGCCCAACCAAATTAGGAGGGATTGTCACCTTGTTGTGTAGGGCTGGGTATTGATTCACATTTCAATTTCGATTCGATTTCGATTCACAAGCTCTCAGTTCGATTCGATTTCGATTCTCGATTCAATTTTCGATTTCGATTCTCGATTTCTGATTTGATTCTCGATTCGACTATAATGAAGATGTAATACAAATCCTATATAAAAGAACAGTGGACATAAGTTTGCTAGTGGTTAATTAATACAAAGAAATTAAGAGCCATAAACCTGTATATAAAACTCTTTTTATTTTAGGTACACTAAATGCATACAAAGAATAAACAGGATTTTGATGCAATAAGCAAAAAAAGTCAGAACAGTCGCACAGCTTGATCAAACAGTATCATGTTATTTTATGCTTAAGATAGATATAGATAAATAAATATATAAATATTTAGACATTTTTTTTACATTGATCTTACCTAAATGGTAATGTAATTTTTTTGTTTATTTTTGTTTTTTGTTTTTGTTTTAAGAGTTTATGTATGGAAGCTTGATTTCAATCTTTGAATTAAATTGAAAAAAGTAGCACAAATAAATACAATAGAATAAAGACACAAATTAAGAGACATTTTGGGGTAGTTTTTTGGGTATGTCAGAAATACTACAGAAACTGAATAAAGTAATCCAATGTAAAATAACACTGGATAGTCTTTTTAATCCAGACAAAGGCTTTTAATTCTGATTGCTTACAATTAATACTATATTCTGTTGTTATGACAACAGAATTAATGACTGACACAAATGGCTGCGTTCACTTTAAGAACTAGTGCGCGAATCCATACTGTTTCATTAACTTTCTGTCACACGCGTTTAATGCTAATTTAAGACATTACCGACTGTCTTTACGAGGTTACTCACCAAGACCAGAGTTTTGACATAATGTCGCGTGTTTTAACTGTTAAAGTGATATAATCCAGGGACAAAACTTTTGTTTCTGGCGAGCTGTTTGTGAGGCAGATTTAGGCTGTACTGTGCACGCAGTGAAAGACATCTCTGAGAGTGCGCGAGCATGGGATGGTTTAACATTGCTTGTAAAACACAAAAAGACGTGAAAATGATAAACGTTAGTTACGATCATAGGTTACGATGCAATGCTGGCCCGATTGTTAAGTGAATATTCCGTCATGTCCCGACTCCTGAAGGCGTGTGTGTATCGACAGCTGCAGCACTTGGCGCTTGCCTAGTGCAGAGACGAGAAGATGCAGCACCTCGTCCGCGAGCCCTTTATATGGAAAAAATCGATTCGTGGCCGTTGAGAATCGATTTTGAAACGAACGCATTTTAAAAAACGATTAATCGAAAAATCGATTTTTTTGCCCAGCCCTATTGTTGTGGCAGTCAATCAATATCGTCCAACAATCATATGTAACTTGAAGTCAAGCAACAGCAGCCAGTAGTCAATGGTGGCGCCGGCGATAGTAAACCAAACTAGAAACATGGTAAATCGTGTTAAACCATGCTAGAACATTTTATAACTTTCTGGCAATGCTTTTTTAAGCCAACTTAAAGTTTGTCTATGAACATTACCATCTAGTTCAGGATTGTTATCGATTGATCTGATTTCAGAACAACAAATACCAAGCCTGTTTCAAAAGAGACCAGAAGTAGGGTAACAATACTTTCGGTCGCGCTACCGCCCGCTATGATCGCCATTCATTCTCCAAATGGACTGTGAACAGCTTGTTTTCTTTTACTGTCTATGGTTTTCTCTCTCAGTCATTCATATACCTGACAAAAGTAAAAATATCATATGTTGTCCATTTTGTTGATAGTTTTCAGGTACTGTAGCTGTAAAAGATCAATATTGGACAAAGGTCATAAATTTTGCCTAAATAAAAAAAAATTCCATTCATTTAAATGCCATAAACTTGATGACTAAACTCACACTTACTATACTAAACAAACAAAATAAATAAATAAATAAAATAAAATGATGTCTGAGTGAGTGAAATATGGCTTGTTAAAACCTCATGTTATTAAGTGTTAGTTTGTCTTGGAGATTGCAGCAATCTTCCACCAGATTATTTTCGTGTCAACACCACAAATGAAACTAAGAATGTATCAGTGAATTCTAATAATCTAGTCTAATAATGAAATTAAGGCAAATAATAATAATAATAAATGGTTAGACTAAAACATGAATGGAGTGAGTGATATTACATGTTTTAAAAAATCATGATGTTACAAAATCACATAACTTTCTAGGGTCCTCATATGAAAAGAAAATGTACATATTACCCTACAAAGAAGACAGGCTCCCTAAGCGTGATGCCTATTGTCATGAGTCGGGCTCCTTCCTCTATTTTCTTTTCCTTTCCTCTTACTCCCTCTCCTGGTCATTTTCCTCCTTTCTCTTTTTCCCTTTTCTCCCTTCTCGCTCAGCTGTTTCTCATCTCATCATCTCATTAACTATCACACCTATTCTCTCTTCCTTCTGATTTCTCGCCCTATTTCTTCTCCTTCTTTTTCTTTGTTCCCCACTGGAGTACTCTCTGAAGTGTGTTACGTACCTCTTGTTTCTCAATTGTTCTCCAGTCTTGTTGTGTCCCGAATGGTTTGTGTTGTCTCCTGATTGCTATCATTGATCATCTACTGCTTGCCCTGTCTCTGGCTGTCGAGGCTGACTACTGTTAAAGACTGTTCACCAGTTACCCGGACGCCTTCTCTCATCCTCCGGGGATTTCCTGAGCCACGCACAGATGCTCTTTTGTTCATGTTTTCCTATGAAGTTTTCTGTTTGTTCAATATCGCCTGTCGGCTCCTGATCCATTCGTCATTTCCCTTCTCTCTGGTCGAGCTTGGGAATGGGGGACCGCTGTCTGGAGCGCTGGGTCGGAGTGCCTTAACAGTTATGACAATTTCAAGGAGGAGATGTTACGCGTCTTTTCTGTTGAATTTTGCACATTGTCAATTTCCTGTGAGTGGAATAAGCCTGCTTTAGTGGCCCGTTTTTTAGAGGGATTGAATGCTGATTTAAGAGACGAGATCCTCGCTCGGGAATCACCCTCACGCCTTGATCCTCTGATTGAACTTGCTATCCGCACTGAGAAGCGCTTCGAATTACGCTGCCGGGCTCGCGTTTTGGAGAGATCACTCCTCCCTGCACCTGCTTCATCCGCCTCTGCTTCCGTTGAGACAGAGCCCATGCAGCTGGGTGGATTACGTATCTCCGCAGCAGAACGCCAGCGTCAGATAACAGAATGTATTTGCATGTACTGTGGATCTGCTTCCCACGTTCAGTCCTCCTGTCCAGTAAAAGGCCAGAGCTCACGAGTGAAAGGAGGGCTACTGGTGAGCGCTTCTACTTTAGTCCCTCCACCATGCCGTCGCACTACTTTCCAGGTGCATCTCCGCTGGCCGGGCTCGGTCGTTACCTGCTCTGATCTCAATGACTCTGGGGCCGAGGAGAGTTTTGTCAATGAGACGTGGGCTTGTAATCAGGGCATTCCCCTTGTTGACTTAAACGACTCTACCCCGGTTTACGCTCTTGATTGTAGTATTCTCGCCAGGGTACGCTGTTCCACGGTTCTGGTGAGTCTCACTGTCTCGGGCAATCATCGTGAGAACATTTCTTTTTTAGTGTTTCCCTCCCCTTCTACCCCCGTTGTTTTGGGACATCCCTGGCTAGTCAAGCATAATCCACAGATTAATTGGGCCAGGGGTTCTGTTCTCCCTTGGAATTTACCTTGTCATGTAAATTGTTTAGAGTCTGCCTCTCCTCATGTGTCCTCTGTTTCTGTGTTTCAGGAAGAGCCCGGTGATTTGTCCGGAGTTCTGGAGGAGTACCATGATCTGCGGGCGGTTTTCAGTCGTTCCCGGGCCACTTCTCTCCCTCTCCATCGTCCTTATGACTGCTGCATTAACCTTCTTCCGGAGACCACTCCTCCCCGGGGAAGATTATATTCTTTATCTGCGCCCGAATGTGAAGCCCTCGAGAAATATTTATCTGACTCGCTCGATTCTGCTATTGTTCGATTCTGTACTATTGTTCCCTCATCCTCTCCTGCGGGGGCCGGTTTCTTCTTTGTTAAAAAGAAGGATGGTACATTACACCCCTGCATTGATTATCGTGGGTTGAATGACATCACAGTCAAGAACCGTTATCCCTTGCCTCTGATGTCATCCGCCTTCGAAATCCTGCAGGGGGCTAAGATCTTCACAAAGCTTGATCTTCTTAATGCCTATCATCTCATTCGCATTAAGGAAGGGGATGAGTGGAGGACAGCTTTCAATACACCGTTACGGCATTTTGAATATCGCGTTCTTCCGTTTGGTCTGGTCAGCGCTTCTGCCATGTTTCAGGCTCTTGTTAACGATGTCCTTAGAGATATGTTAAACATTTTTGTTTTCGTTTACCTCGACGACATTCTAATTTTTTCTCCCTCTCTCCAGATACATACTCAGCACGTTTGTCAGGTCCTCCAGCGTCTTCTTGAGAATCGCTTGTTTGTCAAGGCAGAGAAATGCATGTTTCATGTTTCGTCTGTCACGTTCCTTGGTTCGGTCATCTCCTCCGAGGGGATTGTGATGGATCCAACCAAGGTTCGTGCCGTCACGGAATGGCCTGTTCCCGATTCCTGTGCGCCTTTTTTCCCATCGCTTGTCCCCCGCCGAGTGCAATTATGACGTTGGTAATCGCAAACTTTTAGCCATCCGTTTGGCTCTCGGTGAGTGGCGTCATTAGTTAGAGGGTTGTTCCGTTCCGTTCATTGTTTGGACAGATCACCGTAATTTGGAGTCCCCTCCTCCACTCCCCTCCTTCTGCCGTCTAGACCGTGGTCTCATCTCGCTTTAGACTTCATTACGGGTCTTCCCCCATCTGAAGGGAACACTGTTATTCTCACGGTAGTCGACCGCTTTTCAAAGTCTGCTCACTTCATTCCTCTCCCTAAGTTGCCCTCGGCAAAGGAGACAGCCCAAATTGTCGTTGACGGTATTCAAGATTCACAGTCTTCCGTCTGACATTGTTTCCGATAGGGGTCCTCAATTCTCCTCCCTTTTTTGGAAGGAGTTTTGTCGACTGATCGGGGCCTCTGCCAGTCTCTTGTTCGGTTTTCATCCACAGACCAACGGCCAAGCCGAACGTACGAATCAGATAGTCGGTCGCATCCTACGTTGCCTCTCTTTCCGCAATCCTGCTTCTTGGTCTGAACAGCTTCCCTGGGCTGAGTATGCTCATAACTCCTTCCTCCGCTACCGGTTTGTCGCCGTTTCAGTGTTGCCTTGGTTACCAGCCTCCACTCTTTGCCTCGCAGGAGACTGATACCAACGTTCCCTCTGTCAAGTTTTTCATTCAGCGTGCTAAGCGTACCTGGAGTAGGGTTAGGTCCGCCCTATGTAAGACTCTATGTAAAATTACTGACTAATTTGGGCTACTGTTAAATTATCTGTGACTATACATAATATAGATTTTAATAGCTTGATGCTCTTTAAATATTTTGTTGCATTGTAAAAAGGTTTCGGTGCATAGGACAGAACAGAACTATCCGTGATCGCTCTCCGTGGTTCTGATCAAAGAAGACAGAGTGCTTTGGATTCTCCATCACGCATCATGGGCTGCGTTTCCCGACAACATTGTCTCTTAGTGCGCTACGAAGACTCTTAAGTGGGTGACCAGACGTCCCTGTAGGAGCCATTTATACCTTAACCTTTGGGGATAGGTTAATATTGCAATTACTTACTCTAGCCACTTGGTGGGAGTGTTGAACTGGGTGTGACGTCACTGGGAATTAAGTATATTTACAGGTGTGGTAATCAGTTAGGTATGGTGTGGATGGTGAGGAACACACGGTTCTTACCGTAGCCGTGAGCACCCAATTTACCAACAGCACGACAGCACTTTAATATTTAGCACTGGGTGAAGTACCATTTTAATGTAAATTATTACCTTTCATACTTTTATAATAAACGGGAACACCACCCAAAGAGAGCAAATGTTTGGACTCTGAAATTTCTGCTACGCGTTGAGAACACCATGCCATCTATGCCGAGGCCTATAGGATAGCCTCAACACAGTAAGAACCGATTCCTTCCTGCTTTGGATACGCTTCTGAACTGAACTGGAGTGTCCTGATCGTTTGGATATGAAAGGATTGCCCATCTTATTGTCATTGGATTGCTTACTCGTGTCATGGAGCTTGGAAGTCATAAATGAAACACCTGTAAGTTCTCTCACAGATTGTAATTAAGGAAAGCTGGTGGGTACACTTTCATTTATTCCTGCTGATGGAATTGCAAAAAAAGGTGGACTTTTGAAATTGAAATGAAAGACTGTTTCAGTGTTGTTGCTTCGTAAAACTCATGGTGCTGTGTTGTTCGTGCTGTTGGTTTCCTCTGCATAAGGAAAGTTAATTGTGCTGTTTTCATTGAGCGCTTTGAACTTGACGCGCTTAATGCATAAAGATGATTGGAGAGGAAGAAACCTTGCTCGGTAGAGACAAAATTGCTTCTGTGGTTACGGACGAAAATGATATTTCTGATAAGTCTAGTGTTGCTGTTGATGACTCTGGGAAACGCATAAGAAAATTAACACCTAAGGGACTTACAATGCTGTATGAAAATCTGCAAAGAAATCGTAAATCTCAACTTATGCAAGCCAGTAAAATTAAGCAGAGGATTAATGAGGTTCTTTCTGGGAAAAGAACATCTCAAACTGTGTTTGATGTGCAGAAATGTCTCAATAAATATACCACCTTGTGCAATGAGGCTTTAGAAACTCAAACTACTTTGCTGGAAATGCCTATGCCAGATCCTGAACATGACAAACAACAATGTTGGCTTGCACAGAAAACAAAGGAAATTAATATATTTGAGAAGGATGTAAAGAAATGGTTGTCAGCTGCTGCAAAAAATGATGATGAGAATCTTAATGTGCCATCTATAATAAATTCGGACATACGGCCTGAAGATAGTATATCCAATGTTTCAACTAAAGGTTCAAACCATAAAGATCATTCTTCTATCCATTCAAAGGCTTCCAGTATTATTTCTGTGTGTTTAAAGGTAAAGGCTGAAAGGGCTGCACTTTTACAGTCTGCAGCCGCTTTGAGAAAAATGCATGACATTGACGCTGAAGAAGAAGTCCTTCAAATGGAAAAGGCAAAGCTGAAAAGGAAAAAGGAACAGCTAGAGGTTGAGGCCAAGTTGGCTGCTGCTACGGCTAGATTGTCTGTGTTTGAAGAAGTGCATGGTGGTGTAAATGTGGATGAGGATGAGGAGGATAATGGAGAGGATGCCATGAATGCCTATCTTCATGCTCATTTGAAATCACAAACATCAAGTTATTCTAACACAGCACCTGTCTTGCAACTTTCTAAAACTGTCTCTTTCCAACAGGACCATTCTCTGCCATTGGCTGTACGGCCTAAGGGAAGGCCTCATATTCTACAAGCCCAGTCTTTAGCAAGGTCTGATAACTCTTTATCTTCATTGTCATATGCACCATCTTCTCACAGGTCTGAAGCCCAGGGGAACATCTTTGGAACCAGCACTAACGTTGCACCAACAGGACTTCAGCCATTGATCTCACAAGGGAGTACACATATCCAATTACAGTCGCATCATCATTCCTCTCTAGACAATGTTCAACACCTTCCCTTGTATGACCTTATGCAACAGCAAACTAACATCATTGCTCAGCTGGTTCAGAACCAAGCCTTAGCCTCTCTTCCACCACGAGCTATTCCAGAGTTTGACGGTGACCCACTTAAGTATGCTGCCTTCATTAGAGCGTTCGAGCAAGCTATTGAAAAGAAAACAACAGATAAACAAGAATGTCTTTATTACCTTGAGCAACATACCAGAGGGCAGCCAAGGGAACTGGTTCGAAGTTGCTATAACATGGCTCCTGGGCAGGGTTACGAGAGAGCAAAGAATTTATTGAAAGAATACTTCGGAAATGAAATAAAAATTGCTGTAGCTTATATGGAGAAGGCTATGACGTGGCCTATGATGAGGGTTGATGACATTAATGCTCTGCAGTCTTTTTCAATCTTTTTAAGGGACTGTTGCAATGTCATGGAAGATTTACAACATATGGAGGAGTTAAACGTGCCATCCAATCTTCGCTTGATAATGATGAAATTGCCATATAAACTGAGGGAGAAATGGAGGTCTGTCGCTTGGGAGCTACAGGAGCACCGTGGTTATAGAGCTATGTTCCCAGACTTTGTGGCCTTCATTGAGCGTCAGGTAAAGATTCTGTCTGATCCTCTTTTTGGTGACCTACAGGGTACGCCACCAGACCCTCCCTCTAACCCCAAGAGTAGACACACCGGACGAGGCCAAGCTACTGTTGCTGCCATCAATACTGCCTCAGGATCAACTACATCAGCAGCCTGGCACCAACAGCGCAGAGGGCCAGCTTCACAAAAGAATGACGAAGAGTCATGCTGTGTGTGTAAGAGCCAGCATTCAGTGGAGAAGTGTTCACAGCTTGATGAGATGACGCATAGGGAGAAATTGGAGGCTTTGAAAGTAGGCAGAGTGTGTTTCAGCTGTCTGAGGAGAGGTCATATGAGCAGGGAATGTGACAAGCCTTTGACATGTGATATATGTAAACACAAACATCCAACTGTCCTGCACATTGACTCTAAAGCACAGGAAGTGTCAGTCAATAATGCATCTGTGTCATTGGAGACATGTGGCCATACTGGGGCCGGAAGTGATGAATGTGTTCTCGCTATTGTGCCTGTACAGGTGAAGGCCAAGTCTGGGAGCACAATTATTAACACCTATGCCTTTCTAGACCCGGGGAGTTCAGCTTCTTTCTGTACCCAGCATCTCATGAGAAGACTCAAACTTTCAGGGGTCAAGACTAGCATTCTTCTCCGTACTCTTGGCCAAGAGAGGTCTGTAGACACATTCTTGCTTAGTGGTCTCGAGGTTTCTGGCTTGAATGAAGAAAACTTCCTGGACTTACCTGAAGTCTACACTCAGAGGACCATACCTGTGAGTAGAAATAACATTCTCACTCAACAGGACCTAGAGGGATGGAAATACCTTGAAGGCATTACAGTTCCCAGTTTTGAGGCAGAGGTAGAATTGCTGATAGGCACCAATGCGCCGAAACTCATGGAACCATGGGAGATAATAAATAGCCAAGGTGAAGGACCATATGCTGTCAGGACTCAACTGGGGTGGGTCGTGAATGGTCCGCTGAGAGGTGGTGAGCCGCGTAAAGGCAAGATGGGCCATCCTGCTGTCACTGCCAATAGGATCTCAGTCGCAAAGCTAAAAGGGCAAATTTATGAACTTAAGAGTGTCAAGGAAGAAACGGAAGATTCTGTGGCATCCCTACAGGCTCAGCTGGAGAAGATGGAAAGTGCTGATACTATCGAAGCTGAACCGCCGTTTGAGAGTCTGGAGAAGGACGCATGCATGATCTCACTGGGGGAGGAACTTCAACAGCTTAAAGAAGAGATGAAGCAAGTGAAGGCCAAGAGCAACGAACTGCAAGGTAAAAACTATGCCACAGTGGAAGCCCTATCTGCTACTGAGAGGCTGAGTGAAGAAAGACTGAGCCAGGCCAAGGCCGCACAAAGTGAAGTTGAGCAGCAGCTGAGCTCTTTCCAGACAGACACCAGAAACGCTTTTCAGACACTGTTCCCTCACATTAACATAGAAATGCATCAGACAAACTGGCTGGAAGCATTCACACATGAAGCACAGAAGAACCTGACAGAAAATCAGCAGAGTCCAGCAGAACAGCAGCACATAATGTCCAGCTCAGATGTGACGGAACTGCAGCAGAAACTTATTCTATCGGAAGAGAGACGGAGGTCACTTCAGGCTGAGTGTGAGCAGTACAGATCAACTCTTAGTGAAATGGAGAGCACGCTGAAAGTCTTGCAGAGTAGTGTGGAGGATGGCGAGCTCATGTGGAAGTCAAAGGTTTCAGACGCTGAGAAGCAAAAACAGACGGCTCTGGATCTGGTGAAGGTCCCGGAGGAGACGATAAATGTGGAAAGACAGGACACCAACCAGCTGAGTGGCCAGCTGGAAAAACAACTGGAATCCATAACCATCAGTCAGACGTATGCAGAAGAAATGTCTCAGCTGAAGGCATCGTTGTCAGAAACTCAGGTCCAGCTGGTATCAGCCAAAGCAGAGGCTCAGGAACAGAGAACAGAACTTTCATTGGTCAAGCAGGAGCTACAGGAAGTAAGTAGAGTGGAGAATGAGAAGAGCGCACAGTCCACTAGGGTGCAGAAGTGCGACAGGGATCTCGAGGCTCAGTCAGAAAAGCTGAAACCTGCTGGAGAAGGACAAACTGAAGAGGGAGAGAATCAAATAATGGAGCAAGAGGGTCTTCTAGAATCAAATAATGCTGCAGAAGTGGATGAGACCAAAAAAAAAAAGGCTTTTCTGTTGGACACATTGTGGTTATAATGGATCCTGTCGCTCCGCAAGGGTCCTGGCTGTTGGAAAAAATTACACAGATGTACCCTGACAAGAAAGGCTTTGATCGCTCAGTGCTGTTGAAAATAAAAACGGTCAGCTGGAACGACCCGTAACGAAGATCTGCCTTTTGATGGAAGTCGAAGTGTCACAGATGAGTGACAGATGAGATGACTATGATCCAACCACAGATGTTCTAAGCTCAAGAGAAGATGATTTCACTTACATTAGCATTGCACAAATGGCTCTTTTAGTTTAAATGGGTAATCTGGGTAATTGTGGTTAAAATAAATATTCACAATTATGGGGCCGGGGTGTAGGAGCCATTTATACCTTAACCTTTGGGGATAGGTTAATATTGCAATTACTTACTCTAGCCACTTGGTGGGAGTGTTGAACTGGGTGTGACGTCACTGGGAATTAAGTATATTTACAGGTGTGGTAATCAGTTAGGTATGGTGTGGATGGTGAGGAACACACGGTTCTTACCGTAGCCGTGAGCACCCAATTTACCAACAGCACGACAGCACTTTAATATTTAGCACTGGGTGAAGTACCATTTTAATGTAAATTATTACCTTTCATACTTTTATAATAAACGGGAACACCACCCAAAGAGAGCAAATGTTTGGACTCTGAAATTTCTGCTACGCGTTGAGAACACCATGCCATCTATGCCGAGGCCTATAGGATAGCCTCAACAGTCCCGTTTTTCACAGGACAGTCCTGTATTTCAACTGTAATTTTAGTATCCCATTCCCGACTTATTATGAAAAAATCATGTTTTGTCACGTATTATTTTAAGTAAAATTTTAAATAATAGCCGAGTCCCAAATAGACGCGTGTCTCTTTTACACGCTTGGTGTGACTGGAGGTTGGTAAATAAAAGCCGCTCTGTTTTTTTTAGTTTCGATTGGTATATAATCTTGTCGTGTTGTAGAATAGAAACTGCTGCGCTTGATAGGGTGCATATAACATATATCTCCCTCATATTAATCAAAATCAATTGACACAATAGTAAAAGGTCAGAAGCCCGCAGTTTCACCTGAAGTATTTGGACTTTTTTTAAAAATTAGAGACTAGCTTACACTCATCTCAACACTAAATGATAAAGGCCTGCATGTCTCATATAGATGCCTGTCTCAAATACAAGTCGGTGCAGGTGCAATTTATTTTATTTTTTTTATTTTTTTGCTGAGTGATAGCGTGTGTATCTTTGGCAGTGGATTTTGTAAATGCCTGCCTGGTACATCTGCACTGTGGAGCCTGTGTTCTCGTAAATGAATGCATCATGGACGGATGAAAAATCTCGACTAAGTTACAACAATAAAGGCAATGCTTTTCGTACGAATTAATTTCGGACTGGACTGCTCTGCATTTTATGATAAACTCTTGAAAGACAATTAAGCACACGCTGGCAAAAATTAGTTCCAGTGAAAAATACAAAACGGCAACAGTGAATGATGCTGTTGCACCATCTTGTTCCCACTGATCTGCAATTTTATGCAAGTCTACTTTTTTTACATAGCAATATTATAACAAAAAGTGTAAATACTTATATGTGGTCTGTGGGTTCTGTGTCTGTCTCATATTCCACTCTGAGTGGAATTCCACTCTGAGTTTGCTCACACAAAAAGCAGCCTAGGGGCCCCTGACAACCTTAATCCGCCCATACACACACACACACACACACACACACACACACAAACACACACAGTGCATTGACAGGTGTTTTAACCATGCAGGGGCACTCATCAGGCGCGTCACCTGTTTAACCCACAAGATGTCAGCATATTTCCAAAGTCACAACCGGTTCATTCAAATCTTTTCTATTAATGGACGGTAAATTACGAATGTTATACGCTGAAGGTTGGCTGACGAATATTCATGATCTCATGCAGACTTTGCCTGGAAACCGTAATATTTTCCTCATGAATATTACTTAGATCGCGCTAATGTAGCTTGATAACCTTCCAATGGCGATGGCTTGTCTGCTGAATAATTAATAGACATTCTCTCCATAGAACGACCCAGAAATTCAGGATAAGGGACCGTCTGCGCCAACGGTGATAGCTGGGATATTTATCATCATGCTGGAAATCCAGACGTGGCGGTGTACGATTTGAACCTTCTGTTTGGGTATGAAACAAAAAAATGAATCATATTTACTCTAAATGATGCCGAATCCCTCTCTGCCTGTGCCTTTGGACATTGTCGGACTGCCGTCATAATTCTGTGAGAAACCCCTCAAAATTCAGTGCAGCCAAGAGGCTTCAGCATGCTTTGAGTAAATAAAGGCATTCGAACGATATTTCTATTACATAATGCTGGAGAAGAGTAAATATTATTTGGTAGACGACTCAATGGATCAGAGGATTCCTGCTGATAATGAAGGACATTTCCAGCATGGGCTCACATTCGAGGTGAAGGTAAATATTTAAGAGACAAAAAATGAACTTGTTTTATTAATGGGTCTCAATTTATAGTGTGTTACCATGCAATTGCATTGTGAGTATGAATTCGTGAGCTAGTACTGATACTTAATATGAAATTATCGTGTTAAAGGATTGTAACAACTATATTAAAATAATGTGTAATGTTAAATTGACTCTGTGCTTTACCATATGTGGCTTACTCTACGTACTTCACTGTTACACTATGCAATCATTGACTTTTTCAGAAAATGTACTGTTATCATGTTACTTATTGTAACATTTTCTGCCACAGTTCATTGGGAGCCTGGATATTGTGCGACCTTAAAAGCAGGATTGAAATTTTGGGCCGCTATGAGACGAATACGGGTAAGGGAATATGTCAGATGAAGGATAGGACAATTATCTTCATAAAGATACAGACAGTTGACCTTTTTGAAAGAATGATGCATATTTTGTTCACAAATGACTGATTACCAAGAGCGAGGATATTACTGGTAATACATTATCTTAACTTAATGTCACAAATTTGTGCCAAACCTTAAATATTTCTTCTTCATTTTCATTATAGCATGTCTTTGTGACAATCCAATGGGTTTTCAAAGCTTCACCCAAAAATTGTGTTGTTAATTACTCACCCTGATGTCGTTCAAAACCCGTAAGACTTTCGTTCATCTAACATAAATCAAAATCTTTTTAAAGAAATCAGAAGTTCAAGTTTGTTTGCTTGCGAGAACCAACGAGGTTCATTCTCACATTTACGCAGCACGTTTGAGCTTCTGCAAGAACCAACAAGGTTCATTCTCGTGTTATGCAGCATGTTTGAGCTTCAGCAAGAACTTGAATGAAAAGAATTTGAATGAAGATGTAGTTGCATAGCTGTCAGTGGAGGGACAGAAATCTCTCAGATATCATTAAAAAGGTCTTCATTTGTGTTCTGAAGTTGAAAGAAAAAAAATCGTAACTGGTTTTGGAACAACATGAGGGCGAGTAAATTGAGAGAATTTTTCATTTTTGGGAGAACCATCCCTTAATTAAACAGTTTTTCTCTGAAGAACTAGTTATAAAAGGAGAACTTTATGGGCTGATGAATGAAACACTTTTATTGTGGTGGAAGGTGTTATTCTGTTAATATGGAACCAATGTAAAGACCTGTTTTTTCATGCCTTCTGTTTCTCAGGCACAGTGTGGCTGTATTTATGAGATTGCAGTGTGCTGGCAGCAGCAGCACACTTACTTTAATCAACATTGCTCCATCAAAGAGATGTTTGTGCAATGTTTAGACGTGTTTGCACAAGATTTCTCTCCATGGAGCTTTTCTTGTTGATCAATCAATTGAGTCAGTAGTATTTCATAGCTCTCAATTTTTTTTCAGATAGATATCCCTCTCTATTTCATGTATTTGAGGAGAACTAAGCAGCAGAACAAACAAGCTCCTTAGAAATAAGCTCACCTTGTAATTGGTGTATGTTAGCGTTAATCAAAGCTTTGGAAATAAGAGAGTTCTTTTAACCCAGACACATTTTAGTATGCCTAGTGCATCTCTTTTAATCCCACTCCTGTGTATTTCCTAGTCTTTGATTACTTATGCAGTTCTCAAATGACTGCAAGTCTTCCAAAAGAAAGAAAATCATCTTCATTAGAGGTTGATATATTTTTTGCAGGTTGCTATATAGCTTTGAGATATATGTGTTATAATCAACAATTTTCATATTTGTTTGTTCATTTATACACATTATGTGCTGAGACTTTTGGACTTTAAACAAAATGCTACTTTGAGTTTCTTGTTACAGAACCAGTTACTATGTTAAACTTAAGTGATGTGGCTTACTCAACGGCTTAGTAGTGATGAATTAAGTTGTTTTATCTGGTCTTTATGTATGTCGCTCACAGTTTAAGACCTATATTTTAGCTATTAGAAAAATGACATCTGTTATGTTCAGGTCAAAAATAACATTTATAGACTTAAATGTAGCTTCTGAAATTTACGAAAACTGGTAGTGCTTGCTAACCTACTGTAAATGTTTTCAAATAGTCTTAGTCTTATAGAATTATTTCACTTATTACACATTATAAGGTGGTTCAAAAGAAACATGTATACAGATTATGAGGATGTGAGCCAAACATAACAGGAGAATGTATACAAAAATTTTGAGATTCCATAAATATAAATTATATATTATAAAATCTTTGTTTTTCAAAAACATAAAAAAAAAACAAATAAATTTTAAATAAAATATATTTTATTTCAATATATACTTTTAGAATGTTTTTAATTCTGTTCCGGGTCAAAAATGACCCAGAACAGAACAGGTGGTGAGCATGATAAAGTTCTATATCATGATTCATGTTTTGATTAATTCAGTTTTCTAATCAATTAATTATTTTTAATTTTCATTTCAGTATGAGTTAAAATTAAGAACATAAAGAAGAAGAAAGTCAATCTTATTGTGTCAGTGGATGGTTCAAGGTAGTTTTGCGAAAAAGAAAAAGGTGAGCGCTTTCATTGTTTCTCATAATTTCATTATAAATATACATTTTACTAATTTAATTTATTTAATTAATAAATATGTATTAATGTTGTGTATGTTGTACAATTAATTATGTATATACAAATAATTATGATAAATTATGAATATATTTCTTGACTAAAAATGTTACTCAATATTTGTGTTAGAAATCTGCTTATAGCTGGGATGAAAGCAAGTGACACTGGCCCAAGACCCCATTTTCAGGTAATTTTCCACATTTTATTTCCATAGAGAGCTGATTACTAATTTCGCTCTTGAATGGAGTGACATGGCCTATGGGGGTTGAATGACCTTTATCATTGTGCACGCACACGTCACATCAAAATCATTTTGGCTCCGTGAGCTGCAAACAAAAAGCAGAATGTCTTCAAATCCC
>NW_024121954.1:148581-268897 GCF_016745375.1 Pimephales promelas | reverse complement strand
CATGAGACAGACCTGAGTGCAACAATGGAGGCTCTAGACCCTTCCAGAGCTGAGATATCGAAACTCAAAATTTCGACCCGAAAAAAAAACGACAGTGTTACCCCTTACGTTTTTTTTTGGGGGGGGAAAAAATTAAGTATCCCAATCTTCTCAAAACTCTGGATTCTGATAGAGGGCCATGAGACTTAGACCTGAGTGCAACAATGGAGGCTCTAGACCCTTCCAGAGCTGAGATATCGAAAATCAAAATTTCGACCCGAAAAAAAAACGACAGTGTTAACCCTTACGTTTTTTTTTTTGGGGCGAAAAATTAAGTATCCCAATCTTCTCAAACTCTGGATTCTGATAGAGGGCCATGAGACAGACCTGAGTGCAAAATGGAGGCTCTAGACCCTTCCAGAGCTGAGATATCGAAACTCAATTTCGACCCGAAAAAAAACGACAGTGTTACCCCTTTACGTTTTTTTTTTGGGGCGAAAAATTAAGTATCCCAATCTTCTCAAAACTCTGGATTCTGATAGAGGGCCATGAGACTTAGACCTGAGTGCAACAATGGAGGCTCTAGACCCTTCCAGAGCTGAGATATCGAAAATCAAAATTTCGACCCGTAAAAAAAAACGACAGTGTTACCCCTTACGTTTTTTTTTTTTGGCGAAAAATTAAGTATCCCAATCTTCTCAAACTCTGGATTCTGATAGAGGGCCATGAGACTTAGACCTGAGTGCAAACAATGGAGGCTCTAGACCCTTCCAGAGCTGAGATATCGAAACTCAAAAATTTCGACGAAAAAAAAAAACGACAGTGTTACCCCTTACGTTTTTTTTTGGGGGCGAAAAATTAAGTATCCCAATCTTCTCAAAACTCTGGATTCTGATAGAGGGCCATGAGACTTAGACCTGAGTGCAACAATGGAGGCTCTAGACCCTTCCAGAGCTGAGATATCGAAACTCAAAATTTCGACCCGAAAAAAAACCCGACAGTGTTACCCTTACGTTTTTTTTTTTGGGCGAAAAATTAAGTATCCCCAATCTTCTCAAAACTCTGGATTCTGATAGAGGGCCATGAGACTTAGACCTGAGTGCAACAATGGAGGCTCTAGACCCTTCCAGAGCTGAGATATCGAAACTCAAAATTTCGACCCGAAAAAAAAAACGACAGTGTTACCCCTTACGTTTTTTTTTTTGGCGAAAAATTTAGTATCCCAATCTTCTCAAAACTCTGGATTCTGATAGAGGGCCATGAGACTTAGACCTGAGTGCAACAATGGAGGCTCTAGACCCTTCCAGAGCTGAGATATCGAAATCTCAAAATTTCGACCCAGAAAAAAAACGACAGTGTTACCCTTTCGTTTTTTTTTTGGGGGCGAAAAATTAAGTATCTCCAATCTTCTCAAAACTCTGGATTCTGATAGAGGGCCATGAGACTTAGACCTGAGTGCAACAATGGAGGCTCTAGACCCTTCCAGAGCTGAGATATCGAAACTCAAAATTTCGACCGAAAAAAAAACGACAGTGTTACCCTTTACGTTTTTTTTTGGGCGAAAAATTAAGTATCCCCAATCTTCTCAAAACTCTGGATTCTGATAGAGGGCCATGAGACTTAGACCTGAGTGCAACAATGGAGGCTCTAGACCCTTCCAGAGCTGAGATATCGAAAATCAAAATTTCGACCCAAAAAAAAAACGACAGTGTTACCCCTTACGTTTTTTTTTTTTGGGCGAAAAATTAAGTATCCCCAATCTTCTCAAAACTCTGGATTCTGATAGAGGGCCATGAGACTTAGACCTGAGTGCAAAAATGGAGGCTCTAGACCCTTCCAGAGCTGAGATATCGAAAATTAAAATTTCGACCCGAAAAAAAAACGACAGTGTTACCCCTTACGTTTTTTTTTTGGGCGAAAAATTAAGTATCCCCAATCTTCTCAAAACTCTGGATTCTGATAGAGGGCCATGAGACTTAGACCTGAGTGCAACAATGGAGGCTCTAGACCCTTCCAGAGCTGAGATATCGAAAATCAAAATTTCGATCCGAAAAAAAAACGACAGTGTTACCTTACGTTTTTTTTTTTTTGGGCGCAAAAATTAAGTATCCCCAATCTTCTCAAAACTCTGGATTCTGATAGAGGGCCATGAGACTTAGACCTGAGTGCAACAATGGAGGCTCTAGACCCTTCCAGAGCTGAGATATCGAAAATCAAAATTTCGACCCGAAAAAAAAAAACGACAGTGTTACCCCTTACGTTTTTTTTTTTTGGCGAAAAATTAAGTATCCCCAATCTTCTCAAAACTCTGGATTCTGATAGAGGGCCATGAGACATAGACCTGAGTGCAACAATGGAGGCTCTAGACCCTTCCAGAGCTGAGATATCGAAATTCAAAATTTCGACCAGAAAAAAAAAACGACAGTGTTACCCCTTACGTTTTTTTTGGGGGCGAAAAATTAAGTATCCCCAATCTTCTCAAAACTCTGGATTCTGATAGAGGGCCATGAGACTTAGACCTGAGTGCAACAATGGAGGCTCTAGACCCTTCCAGAGCTGAGATATCGAAACTCAAAATTTCGACCCGAAAAAAAAAAACGACAGTGTTACCCCTTACGTTTTTTTTTTGGGCGAAAAATTAAGTATCCCAATCTTTTCAAAACTCTGGATTCTGATAGAGGGCCATGAGACATAGACCTGAGTGCAACAATGGAGGCTCTAGACCCTTCCAGAGCTGAGATATCGAAAATCAAAATTTCGACCAGAAAAAAAAAAAACACAGTGTTACCCCTTACGTTTTTTTTTGGGGGGGGAAAAATTAAGTATCCCAATCTTCTCAAAACTCTGGATTCTGATAGAGGGCCATGAGACATAGACCTGAGTGCAACAATGGAGGCTCTAGACCCTTCCAGAGCTGAGATATCGAAACTCAAAATTTCGACCCGAAAAAAAAAAAAACGACAGTGGTACCCCTTTCGTTTTTTTTTTCGGGCGAAAAATTAAGTTTCTCCAATCTTCTCAAAACTCTGGATTCTGATAGAGGGCCATGAGACTTAGACCTGAGTGCAAAAATGGAGGCTCTAGACCCTTCCAGAGCTGAGATATCGAAAATCAAAATTTCGACCAGAAAAAAAAACGACAGTGTTACCCCTTACGTTTTTTTTTGGGGCGAAAAATTAAGTATCCCCAATCTTCTCAAAACTCTGGATTCTGATAGAGGGCCATGAGACTTAGACCTGAGTGCAACAATGGAGGCTCTAGACCCTTCCAGAGCTGAGATATCGAAACTCAAAATTTCGACCCGAAAAAAAAAAACGACAGTGGTACCCCTTTCGTTTTTTTTTTCGGGCGAAAAATTAAGTTTCTCCAATCTTCTCAAAACTCTGGATTCTGATAGAGGGCCATGAGACTTAAACCTGAGTGCAAAAATGGAGGCTCTAGACCCTTCCAGAGCTGAGATATCGAAAATTAAAATTTCGACCAGAAAAAAAAACGACAGTGTTACCCCTTACGTTTTTTTTTTGGGGCGAAAAATTAAGTATCCCCAATCTTCTCAAAACTCTGGATTCTGATAGAGGGCCATGAGACTTAGACCTGAGTGCAACAATGGAGGCTCTAGACCCTTCCAGAGCTGAGATATCGAAAATCAAAATTTCGACCCGAAAAAAAAACGACAGTGTTACCCCTTACGTTTTTTTTTTGGGCGAAAAATTAAGTATCCCTAATCTTCTCAAAACTCTGGATTCTGATAGAGGGCCATGAGACTTAGACCTGAGTGCAACAATGGAGGCTCTAGACCCTTCCAGAGCTGAGATATCGAAATTCAAAATTTCGACCAGAAAAAAAAAAACGACAGTGTTACCTCTTACGTTTTTTTTGGGGGCGAAAAATTAAGTATCCCCAATCTTCTCAAAACTCTGGATTCTGATAGAGGGCCATGAGACATAGACCTGAGTGCAACAATGGAGGCTCTAGACCCTTCCAGAGCTGAGATATCGAAACTCAAAATTTCGACCCGAAAAAAAAACGACAGTGTTACCCCTTACGTTTTTTTTTGGGCGAAAAATTAAGTATCCCCAATCTTCTCAAAACTCTGGATTCTGATAGAGGGCCATGAGACATAGACCTGAGTGCAACAATGGAGGCTCTAAACCCTTCCAGTGCTGAGATATCGAAACTCAAAATTTCGACCCGAAAAAAAAAAACGACAGTGTTACCCCTTACGTTTTTTTTTTGGGGTGAAAAATTAAGTATCCCCAATCTTCTCAAAACTCTGGATTCTGATAGAGGACCACAAGACTTAGACCTGAGTGCAACAATGGAGGCTCTAGACTAGTGATGTTACGTTCGTGAACGAATCGTTCTTTTTGAACGAATCTTTTAGGTGAACGAATCATTCTCGTTCACGTTATCCATTGACTCATATTTCTCGTTCACTGAAATTCCCCCTTCTACCACTGCGCGCCGCTATTGCGCGCATGCGCAGCTCAATGAACCGTGTAGCTCTGTGGCCCGTTTCATCTGTCAAAGACAAAGAGTGACTAAACCTCGAGCCAATAGCCTTCGAGTATGATACGAGGACGGAGCATGTGATTTGTTGAATCTATTGAACGAATACGCCCTTTATTGAGTTGCTTTGAGTTTGAACGAGTCCAATGAACTGTTACATACATCTCGTTCGTGAATGAAAGAACCAGTTGTTTGAACGTCAAGATAATAATGACGACGAAGTTAACATTGCAAGCTGATGGTTTAATTTAATAAAAGGCAGCTTAAAATTTTCGTTTTTACTAAAATCTACAAACTACATCAGGTAATCTGCTAACTTCAAAATGAGTGGCACCACTAGCACTGGTGTTGTTTTGTGTGCATTTTGTATTATTTATTTTTATTATTGTTGTTTTATGTTTCAACAGTTTTATACTTTAAAAAATAAATATATATGTAATGTCGTGCACTTTTGTTTGTTTAAAAACTGTAAAACATTAAAAAAATAGAGTATTGATTATTTGCGTCACGTCATTCCAGCTCATTTGCGTCACGTGACTCATGTCAGCTAATAGCATTTCAGCTTGGGCTTAGAAGGGGCATGTAATTGGTTGGATCTACTCTGCTGAATGAGTCTGAACGAGAGAGAGAGATCTCCCGTTCGTGAACGAATTGAACGAATTGAACGAACTGGTTGCTATACCCAGTTTGTGTACCAGGTCGGCCATTCTGTCAATCTAGTTCATCAATCAGCAGAAAGTGAATGCAAAGCGCAGGTATCCGTACTGTGAACGCGCAATTCATAACTTACATACAGAAAATAACTTCTCGTTTAACTCGTTCTGACCAAACAAATAAAATGTTAACTAGCCTGCCTAGTATGCAAACAAATTAAAAAACACTTGTGATTTGGTCATCCGAAAAGAGTGTAATTTAAAAGATAAAAAGAGTGTTGAGACTTTGATCGCTTATTTAGACTTATTTTATCAATTTAATGAGTAGCCTAGGGCACAATTTTTAATAAAGTCAAATCAGTTTTTATTTTGTAACAAGTAAATACGTTGTTAACACATTTTGCCGCACCTGCTGCTGATGTATATGGAAAAAAAAACTGAACGAATCAGTGAACGAGTCTGAACGAATCATTTTGGTGAACGAACTAAAAATGAACGAGTCTCTGAAAAGAATCAAACTTTCCACCACTAGTCTCGTGCCCGCTTGCAGCGCTCACGTTTCTACATGCGCGCGTCACAAGTGCAGCCCTTCAGGCTATATATAGCCTTCTGCCGCCTACAGTGCTCACGTTTACAACACGCACTTGCGCGCGTCACTTGTGCAGCCTGTATCAATCAAAATGCATTTGATAGATGCAAATGCACCTGCTAAAATGCAAAATGCACCTGCTAAAATGCAATCAGGCATAAGTGCATAATGTCTGTAAAGTGCAAAAGGTCTGAGATAAGTGTAGTATATGTGCCCACAGCTCAGTGTTCACTCCTACACACAAACACCACACCCGTGCCCGCAAACACGCTCGCTCATCACACCGTGACTCGCTCCCCATTCACGTTATCGGGACGTCACTCACTAAACAGCCATTGGCTGTCCGCGAGCCGTCACGCACAAGCACTGTAAGCGCGCTCACACACTTGTTCAGCCCGCTATGTGTATACAAATACAGTACATGTGCAGTATGTATACACATGCCTTTTGTGTAGAATATGTGCCCACAATCCTGTGTTCGCCCATACACAAAAGCACCACACTCCCTGTGCCTCTGTCAGAGCCCACTCTCATAAAGCGGACACTGCCCGCTCGAGTGTCAGAGTTCAGAAGCGTGCCCACGAGCCGTGCACGCGTCCCTCTGCATAAAGCCTCTTGTGTAGAAAAATGTGCCCACAATCCAGTGTTCACCCATACACAAAAGCACCACATGTCCCGTGTCTCTCTCAGAGCCCACTCCCATAGAGCGGACACAGCCCGCTCAAGTGTCAGAGTGCATAAGCACGCCCACGAGCCCGTGTGCGCGTCCCCCCTCTGCCCGCTCTCTTACATGGCCCATAAACTCCTCTCTGAGTGTAAGTCCCGTTGCCGGAAACATTCTAGCGTGCCCACACACTGTGTCCAGCCCGCTATGTGCAACAATCAGGGCGATATAGCCATTCACCCGCTAGCATCACGCTTCTAGCATGGGAAGCTATTCCAGGAATCTCCCCATGGGTGCCAAGCACAATAGAATACGGCTATCTGTTACAGTTCCGTTGCCGCCCTCCACGCTTTCGGGCGCGGCTCGAAACTACAGTGAGTTCAGAAGCAGCAAACATGCTTCGCTCTGAGTTAGAGAAGCGTTTGTGCCAAAAGGTTATAGAGAGAGAGTTCCGCCTTCTATGAGCGAGTCGGCCGTTATTTTCTTGTCCCCAAGAAAGACGGCGGCCTCAGACCGATCCTAGATCAATACACAGTCCTCCCGTTCGGCCTATCTTTAGCACCCCCGTATGTTCACGAAGTGCATGGATACGATGCTCGACCCCCTGCAGAGTCAGGGGCTGCGAATTTTGAACAATTTGGACGACTGGCTGATTTTGGCACAATCACAGACGGAGCTACTGTCTCATCGTACAGTTCTCCTCGACCATCTGAACACCTTGGGTCTCTCTGTCAACTGGACAAAGAGCTTGCTTCAGCCCAGTCAGACGATTTCCTTCCTGGGAATAGATCTAAACTCAGTGGCTATGACGGCTCGCTTATCTACACAGCGCGCGCGCCGTGTTCAGCGTCTCGCCGCATCCTGTCAGATGGACACCCTCACGCCTCTGAATACTTTTCAGAAGGAGCTGGGTTACATGGCCTCAGCCTCCGCAGTGCTTCGGCTGGGTCTACTGCGCATGCGCCCCCTTCAGCTTGGTTGAGGAGCCGTGTGTCTCACCGTGCGTGGACCACGGGCCACCAGCTGATCAAAGTTACGCAGACCTGTATCTCAGCTCTGCAGCCATGGACGGTGGCAGAATGGTTTCAGCGGGGCATTACCATGGGGATCGTCTCTCGCCGAAAAGTCATTTCGACAGACACATCCAACTCAGGTTGGGGTGCAGTCTGTGAGGGCTCACCGGCATCTGGCCACTGGTCAGTTCAAGAGAGCTCCCTACACATAAACTGTCTGGAGAGGATTGCGGTCGAGAACGCGCTCGCGTTTCTTCTCCCGCGCATTCGGGGTCACTACGTATTGATCTGCTCGGACAATGTGGGCATAGTCTCCTATCTCAACCGTCAGGGCGGTGTCAGATCCAGGAACCTCTTCTTGCTGTCGAAATGCATTTTAGTTTGGTCCCAGAGCCACCTGCGCTCGCTAGAGCGACGCGTGTGCCGGGCCATCTGAATGACGACCCAGACAGGCTGACCAGGAACCTCATCCTTCCGGGAGAATGGTCCCTGCACGTTCAAACAGTCCAGAAACTGTGGCAAATATTCGGCAGAGCAGAGGTGGATCTCTTCGCGTCAGAGGAGAACGCTCACTGCCCTATATTTTTCTCAAAGAGCGAGGACGCGCTAGCCCAGGAGTGGCCCAGCCGCCCGCTTTAGCATTTCCTCC
Organism: Pimephales promelas; assembly: GCF_016745375.1. Next base: position 260,841 of record NW_024121954.1, on the reverse strand, counting down.
GGTCTCCCTGTTACCACAGGTTTTACAGAGGATCAGGGAAACACGCCACTCGGTGCTCCTCATAGCCCGGCGTTGGGAGAGTCAGACTTGGTTCCCGGAGCTCACTAAGCTGTCGCAGACAGCCCCGTGGCCCATTCCAGTCAGAGCAGATCTCCTCTCTCAAGCTCGCGGCAGCATGTCTTGAGTTTGGACCCAAGGACTCCATAGTCATCCACAAACCCAGACATGGCTATGTCCCCAAAGCGATAGGTACCCCGTCCAGGGCTCAGATTATTTCCCTATCGGCCCTACCCGCATCCGATAGCGAATGTGACGCCAATCTCCTTTCCGGTTCGGGCTCTGAGATTGTACACTACACACGCTGCCGCGTTCAGACGCTCTGAGCAGTTTTTTGTTTCGTTTGGTGGGCGCACCAAGGGTCTGGCCGCCTCGAAACAGACACTATCCAGATGGATTGTGGACGCTATTGCTTCTGCTTATGCATCAAAAGACCTGCCATGCCCTCTGGGCATCAGGGCTCATTCCACAAGAGGCATGGCCTCATCGTGGGCATGGTCCAGCGGCATTTCCATTCAAGACATATGGGTGGCAGCGGGATGGGCTTCCCCTTCCACCTTTGTCAGATTTTACAATCTGAAAGTACTCGCCCTGCAGGCAAAGCTACTAGCAGCCTAGTATGTTTCATCTCCTAGGTTGAGCTGCACTATTGGGAGTCACTCATACAACCGGCGTGCCGCTTGTTCTTCCCTCATGTGCTCATGTACTACACATTCACCAGCCCGCTTGCTGGCCCTTTTTATTTCACGTACATTATTTCCCACTTATAAGGGTCCCCCGGGATCGCTCCCCCGGGACTCATTGTGGATGCCTAGCGCGCACGGCGTTGACCAGGTGTTCCCGTAGCGTAAGCTAGCTTACGCAATACGAGAGAACCTCTCGTAAGAGAACGAATCGGTTACCTAACGTAACCTCGGTTCTCTCTAGATGAGGGAACGAGTATTGCGTTCCCGGCCGTGCTTGCGCTACTAGTGTTCTCGCTTCATTCAATGAAAACCGGAAAACAGCGGGAAACTCGCCTATTTATAGACTCGGGCCACGCCGTTTGGCGGGCTTTGACGCAATGAGAGCGTGTCTGCTTCTCATTGGCCACGAGTTCAACCGAGTTCCCTCATAGGCTGTAGCAGTTCTCCCTCAGCGAACCTATGAGCTGCTAGCTAGCCCGCTCATGGTCTGCTGCAGGGAACTGCGTTGACAATGGATACAAAATTAAAGGATAATTTTTTGGCTTCAACTTCTCAGAAAAGATGAATCTTTCCCGTAGCGTAAGCTAGCTTACGCAATACTCGTTCCCTCATCTAGAGAGAACCGAGGTTACGTTAGGTAACCGATTCGTTTTTTTTCAGCGTGGATCGAGGCAATTGAATCCTGTTCACCTTGAAAATAATAAATGTTTTTTTGCATTTTGAATATTAGACCATTTCTCAGTGATCGTCAATAAAACAAAATTCCATTTTTCTCAGTTTAATGAAAACCAATAGGTAAGTTTCAGTTTAAGTGTAAGTTTCACGTTTGAGGGGGTTTAAACCGTGACATCTACACGTTTTCAAAAGTGCACCAAAGTGATTAATTCACGTCTTGTCACGATACCGGGTTGAAGAAATATTGTTTAGGCCACGCACTTTTGTTTGATATAATCACAACAAATTAACGGAAGTATGGGAATTGAACTCAGGTCTTCTTGATTAAAGCCCAATGCTTTATCAACTGAGCCACTGCATCTGTTGAGTTCAAGGGTGTATTGGACGGGGTTTTATTGCAGGTTTGGTTTTATTTGTTGGGAAAAATAAATATAGAAATATAATTTGACACAAGAGGGCAGTATAGCCCTATTTATGGTTTTGAGTTTAAACTAAACCGTGACATCTACACGTTTTCCAAAGTGGACCAACGTGATTAATTCACGTTTTGTCGTGATATGTTGGGCACTGAAGTTACAGAAGTTTCTTCTTGTTGCTAAGCAATGGAACTAGGTCGAGTATTTAGGTTATGGTTAACACGGTTAACGTGGTTTAACGTCGATGTAATACTTTGTTTTTAGCGTACCTTTAAACGAGGAGCTGGGGGGACGCTGGAAAAATAGACATTTTACTCATTAAGGCCAATTTATACTTCTGCGTAGGGTGCGCGCAGTAGGTACGGCGTAGCATACGCACAGACGCGTCCCATACCGCGTACCCTTCCGCGTTGCCTGACGCGCACCTCTTCAAAAATGTAACTACACGTCGCGACGACGCGGACCGCAAGATCGGTGATTGGTCGGCTTGGTAGCATCGCATTTCCTCCTACGCATTTCCGCACGTACCTTCTCACGCATTTCCACACGTACCATCTCCTCCGACGACTTCTCTCATTTCTGCCTTTCAGTTTTAGTAATTTCACTAAAGTGAACTGTTTTTCCACCTCAATAAGCTCCAACTCCAACATGATCCACTCTCTTTCATTCGCTATTGCTTGTAGTAACCTAGCCGCGAGGAATCTAAACACAGTGGAACATTAAAACTCTCCGCCGCCAACTAGCGTTTCAGAGCAGTACTGCAGAGCAACCAAGACCTGAACGCAGAAGTATAAATGCTCATAACGTCGTCGCCTACGTGCGTAGCCAACGCCGCACATTACGGCGTACCCTCGACGCAGAAGTATAAATTGGCCTTTAGGCTGCTTCATTAAAAACGTGACATTTAGACGTTTTCTTCAGCGTGGATCCATGCGAATCATTTTCACCTTGAAAATAATATATTTTTTTGCATTTTAAATAATAGAACATTTCTCGGTGATCGTAACTGAAACAAAATTCCATTTTCTCGGTTTAATGAAAACCAATAGGTCGTTATGGCAGAGGCGAATAAACTGGATCTCTCCTGGAGCGTGTTAACGCAAACGTGTAAGTTTCACGTTTGAGGGGGTTAAACCGTGACATCTACACATTTTCCAAAGTGGACTATTTAGGCTGCTTCATTAAAAATGTGACATTTAGACGTTTTTTCAGCGTGGATCGAGGCAAATGAATCCTTTCATCTTGAAAATAATAAATGTTTTTTGGATTTTAAATATTAGACCATTTCTCAGTGATCGTCAATAAAACACAGTTCCATTTTTCTCAGTTTAATGAAAACCAATAGGTAAGTTTCAGTTTTAAGTGTAAGTTTCACGTTTAAGGGGGTTTAAACCGTGACATCTACGCGTTTTCAACGTCTTGTCGTGATACCGGGTTGAAGAAATGTTGTTTTGGCCACTTTGTTTGATATAATCACAATTTAACGTAAGCAAGAATGGGAATTAAACTCAGGTCTTCTTGATTAAAGCCCAACGGTTTATCAACTGAGCCAATGAGTCTGAGCTCAGAGCCGGCCCGAGGCATAAGCGAACTTCTCAACTAAACGGCCGCTTTCGGGGTTATTTTTTATTTTTATTTTTTTAAGATTACTTAAGTGACATAAATCAATGAATGAATGAAAATGACTGAATGAAAATGACTGAATGAATTCAAGACAACAAAACTCTGATTTAATGATCAATATACCTGCCTACAAGTCACAACTGCTGTGTCTGCCTGCGTTTAAGTCGTGCGCATAATCCTCGATCCACCTCGCGCGTGCCAACTGCGCTTAAGGCCAATTTATACTTCTGCGTCGAGGGTACGCCGTAGTGTACGGCGTTGGCTACGCACGTAGGCGACGCCGTTGTGAGCATTTATACTTCTGCGTTCAGGTCTTGGTTGCTCTGCAGTACTGCTCCGAAACGCTAGTTGGCGGCGGAGAGTTTTAATGTTCCACTGTGTTTAGATTCCTCGCAGCTAGGTTACTACGAGTGAAAGAGAGCTGATCATGTTGGAATTGGAGCTTATTAAGGTGGAAAAACAGTTCACTTTAGTAAAATTACTAAAACTGAAAGGCAGAAATGAGAGAAGACTTCGGAGGAGATGAAACTTGTGGAAATCATAGACAGTGGTGGAAATGCGTGAGAAGGTACGTGCGGAAATGCGTAGGAGGAAATGCGATGCTACCAAGCCGACCAATCACCGATCTTGCGGTCCGCGTCGTCGCGACGTGTAGTTACATTTTTGAGGAGGTGCGCGTCAGGCGACGGCGAAGGGTACGCGGTATGGGACGCGTCTGTGCGTATGCTACGCCGTACCTACTGCGCGCACCCTACGCAGAAGTATAAATTGGCCTTAAGTCACGGTATCGGTATTGGAGAAAACAGCCCGCAGGGGAACTTAACCTTCAAGGTGTAAGGGTAGCAGTTTGAATAAATAAAAAAACATAGCAGTTTGAACTCTTCTCCACTTTATTATACCACACATCATCAGACCTCCAAAAACCCGCAACACTCCAGTAGCCTACCAAGTGCGCAGCCTGCGCACGACCCATCTACGGCAAGCCCCGAGGGGAAAAACACATTGCATACACACATACAACGAGCGCCAGAACATCATTACCGGTATTATAGTAACAGACTTTGTTGGATTATGTCATGTATTATCTAACAAAGTCTCTTACGATAATAATAATAATAATAATAATAAAGCTTTTGAGGACAGTTACACTGTATTGAGACAGTTGAGAAATAGTAGGCCAAATATTTTTAGTTTTCAACAATAGGCTTGTTGTTATGTTTCTCAGTTTTGTCATAATTTTAGCAAATAATTTCTTTTATATGTTTTGAGACAGTTTTAAGACTGTTAAAACTTTTTTTATTTAATTAGGCATCTATTTTCTTTTTATTAAATATTAATTTTGTTGTAGCCTAATGCATAACCTAAGTGTATTCATTTATAATGCATCATTATTGCGTGACATTTGTGTCAATAATCGTCAAACACAGGTGACTCCGCGTCGTGGGAGGGGCCCCCAATCAAATTCTGCTTAGGGTCCCCAAAAGGCTCGGGCCGGCTAGGAAGCAAGATAGGATTCCTAAAGATAATTCGTATTTTCTTCGATAATACCAATTGGGAAAAATCCTATCTTATCCAATCTTATCTTAGCCAAATCAGATGAATAAGTTAGGCTACTTCATCTACATTCTTCACAAGAAACGGATTATGATGACTCACAAAATGGATTAGCTTGTTTAGGCGAAATAGTAAGGGCCCACGTACTTTACATGTTCTGCATTAAAACCACAATGAGTAACGTCTGGTTGGAGGGATTCGATAACCTCTGGAAGTGGTCGAAAGAGGACAAACTCTTCACGCATCTTAGTACCAGGTGTAAACAGGGCCAATGATTTGTGCATTCCTCTTCACACCTACACACACATAATTCTAGCACACCGCTATTATTAAGAAACACATGAATCCATTAAACATATGAAATGTCTTTATTTCACTCTGGTTGATAAAGATGAATACAGTTATCACCTCGTTGTGAAATTGATGTAAAAGCCAGACTGTGAAATTCAAATCATTTCCCTTTCCAGCTCACTCATTTCCGCTTCAACTACAATAAATCACTATTTCTGGCACGCTTAGCACGATATAATGAATAAAGTTACGATATAAAAAAAACGCTCTCCAGCGGCCAATCCTTCATGCTTCTCGGTTTTGTTGATTTCAGTACTCAAGGATACTGATTTGAGTCCAAAAACACCAAAACGGCACCAGACTGTAGTAAATAACCCTCTTTCTGTGTTTTATGAAGCTGAAAGCTAGCTTAAGCATACAGGTTCGATACCAAGAGATAAACACAGGTGATTTATTGGGCTGGTATTTACAGTGAACGATGATGATGTGAAAAGAACAGGTGCCAGTTTTCCAAGTGGAAGTGCCATACAGAAGCTGTTATCACAGGTGTGTGTGTGTGTGTAAATGTGAGAAGCTGTAGGTGATGGTTTTGTCCTCCAGGGGGCAGTGCGAGTGCAAGCTCTCTAACAGGAGTCTAAGACGAGGCAGATCTGCTCAAAGACGTCTTCCGGGGGCTGCTCGGCATCAATCTACATACACACACACACACACACACACAACACGGCTGTTAGAAATCAGAAGCTGAAAAGTAGGGCATCAACCCACAGGAGAATCATCATACAGCGCTAATAAATCCTACAAGCACAAAGATGTTCGGAATGTGTTCACTCTTTACATGTATAGAGACACAGGTTAATCTGTCATCATCACTGGATCAGATACGATTAAAGTGTCATACATTTTGTTCTATTAAAAGGGTTTTCTGCAGTAAACTTATTATTAATAAATGATCATTTAAATGTGTTGTGGTAATTGGCCTGAACTGCAAGATTTTCTTTTGTAACACTAAATGCACTAACAAACAAAAAAAGCTTTTCCCTTTAAGATTATTTTATAGATATTTCAGCTGGTGGATTTACATTTGCATGTCAGTTACTAATCCTTTGAATGATTGTTATCTTTAAATTACTCAGTGGGCAAACTGCTCAAAGAGCAAAATTTAGTGCATAACTAGAAAAATCTTTTAAAGGGTTAGTCCACCAAAAAAAAAATCACCCTCATGTCGTTCCAAATCTTCAAAACTTTTGTTCTTTGAAAGATATTGGTAATGTAATCTGAGATCTTTCCCTCCATTGATGGTTCCCAACTACCACTTCAAAAAATCTTCAAATCTTCATCTTCAAATCCCGAATGATGATTTTTAATGTAATCTGAGCGATTAACAGTCTAGTCTATACGCAATACCATGTTGATACTTTAACGGTTCATAAAGAGATTGTAAAACTAATCCATATGAATTGAGCAGTTTAGTTCAAATTTTCTACAGATTGAATTTAGGCTTTTATTCACATATAAACTGATCAGTGTACATGATCAGCTCACCCATAACCGCTTGATACAGAAGAACAAACCTATTTGGTTCTAGTAAAGCTCAAAATGATCCACTTAACGGCCAAATAACACTGAAACTACTACTAACTGTATCTTATCTTCTCCACACCGACCTTATGCAGAACCTCTCTGTGTTGGTAGTGGGCGACCACGGGATTGACCAGACTGCAGAACCCGTCCACCCTACGACCAGTGTCTCTGTCTCGGGCTTCTTTAGTGTGCAGGCTGCAAGTGGCCCTCTGCTGCAGCCGTCGGCTCATGATGTCCGCAGAACATTCCAGAAGCAGGACAATGTCGGGCTGCCCCATCTGAAACACAAACACACACACATATACTGTCAGATCAGTGATTGAAGGCATTAACACAGAAGTCTCAAGAAACCCTATTCCTGGCCACATGTCAATGTCGGGTCACTGTGATTTTGCCAAGTAAGATCAACATATTTAATTGATCCTGGAACAACATTCCCGTCCAAAAATGCAGTCCTAACCCTAACTTATCCATAAAATCAGGAGGAAATGATAGGTGAATAACAGAGATGTACAAGCACCTAAACCTGGTTGTAAGCCTAACTTGACATAAACTCTAAGCTTGTCTTTTAAATCTGATTTGTTGATTGGAATGCTTTTCCAGGATCAACAAAAATGTTCATCTAGGAATGTTGTACTTTGTGAAATCACGTTCACTGTCAATGTCAATGGACCAAAGTTGTAAGGATCACTGTCGAGTCCAGCTGCCTTCAACCAGGGGGATTGTTGTGTGTTCAGGTGGGAAAGTTATATCAATGCATAACCTCGATTTCTTCTGGGCCAGTGAACACATACCATGAGTGTGTGAAACAAATCAAACGTTAATCCAATAGTCATTGGAAATCTGGTCCTCGGAAATAGCTCTCAGATCTTGGCTGTCATGTTTGGTACCAAAGTGACTGGCATCAATGATGTTAAAACTGGTTATACTCAAATGCAAATGACATTTGAGAGCTGCAGTGAAGAGAACATTTTCAGCAAATTACATTAGATGTCCCACCTGAATCTCAAAGAACGCAATCATATGGCTTTGGAAGACCTGGAATCTGCTTTTGTGGGCGTGAACACTTTTCAAAATGTCTCAGTTTGTGTTTCATAAAGATAAAGCTAGTCCACTGACTTTAAAACAACATGAAGCTAAAGTAAACAATGCCAGAGTTTTCATTTTGAGAAACCTTTTCCTTAAAGTAGTTCACTTTTGAAAAAAAAAAAACTTCTGCTGACAATTTACCCCCATGTCATCCTTTCTTTAGTCAAAAAGAAATGAAGGTTTTTGATGAAAACATTCCAGGATTTTCTCCATATAATGGACTTCAGTGGGAACCAAACAGTTCAAGGGCCAAGGTCAAAAAGACACTTTCAGTACAAACTGCAAACTGTTCAAAGGGCTATAAATGATTCCAGACGATGAATAAGGGTCTTATCAAGCGAAACACGCAATCGCTCATTTAAAAAAAAAAAAAAGTTTAAGTTTTATAAGCTCAAATGCTCGCCTTGCTCTGTTCTGTGACGCACATTTGTGACTCTCTTGTTCAAACTAGTTCATCAAAATGAACAAATCTTTTTCCAAGATTTGTTTTCCGAAAAAATCTTTTTTGGTTCATTCAACGAACGAATTGACTCAGAAAAAGATTCGTTCATTTTGATGAACAAGTTCGAACAGGAGAGTCACGAACAGGCATCGCAGAACAGAGCAAGGCGAGCGTTTTGAGCTTATAAAACTTAAACTTTGTTTGTTTTTATAAATGACTGATCATTTCATTTGATAAAACCCTTATTCATCGTCTGGAATCGTTTAAAGCCCTTTGAACAGTTTGCAGTTTGTACTGAAAGTGTCTTTTGGACCTTGAACCGTTTGGTGCCCATTAAAGTCCATTATATGAAGAAAAATGCTAGAACGTTTTCATCAAAAACCTTAATTTCTTTTCGACTGAAGAAAGAAAGACATGGACATCTTCGATGACATGGGAGTGAGTAAATTATCAGCAAATGTTTTTTGAAAAGTGAAGTAATCCTTTAATATTGGTAACTTCCTGTCGTTGTGCTCAACATAGTGCAACAACTGTGTTATAGCATTTGTCACTGGTGACTGCAGTCTTACTCCCAGTGATTCTAACCTTTCCTGAAGAGCACTGACCTTGGCTTCATATTCTTGCGCCTGCTTCACATTCTTCGGGAAGCCAGTGACCAGGAAGCCCTTCCCCTGACGTACAGTAGACGCCATGGCCTCACACAACAGATCCAGCAGTGTATCCTTAAACACACCCAAACAGAAGCGAACAACAGATGAACACTCTCATACAGATATGCATTCAATGACAACAGCTGGACGCATAAAAACACAAACACATATTAGATAAGAAGTGAGAAGTTCTGATGTCTGGGATGACTAAAAAGTAGTTCACAGCAAATGTTAATGACAGACGTGTTGCTAAGCAACACCACTGTAACATAAATCATCTGATTAGGAGTGAATCTCCCTGAGCCACATGCTAAACCTCAGCAAATAAAACTTAACAACAAGAGATGATGAAACGACGACCTCATGTGACCCGCTACTGAAAAAAAAAGAAGTGTAGACATTTAAACGATTGCTTCATTAAATGTGTTTGTAAGTGATGGTGGAATATACTGTGTAATGATGACATACCTTAAAATATAACAGTGCCATTGTTTTGTTTCAAGATTCACGCCAGTAATGTTTATTAAAGCCACTTAAAGGGATACTCCACTTTTTTTTTGGAAATAGGCTCATTTTACCACTCCCCCAGAGTTAAACATTTGAGTTTTACCGTTTTCGAACATATTCAGTAGATTTTTTGATATTTAGAAGAATATCAGTAAACGGACAGTTTCTGGTCTCATTGACTTCTATAGTATATTTTTTTCCTACTATGGAAGTCAATGAGACCAGAAACTGTCTGGTTACTGATATTCTTCTAAATATCAGAAAATCAGCTGAATGGATTCGAAAACGGTAAAACTGAACTGTTTAACTCTGGGGGAGTGGTAAAATGAGCCTATTTAAAAAAAAAAGTGGAGTATCCCTTTAAATGTCCTCACTGAACTAAGGCTTAATTCGGACTTAATCTAAGCCCTGTCCTAAAGGCCCCGATATACTTCAAGCAAAATCGAGGAACAAACTGATCTGAAGTCATTTCATGCCGAAACAAAGTTCGTTTTGGGAGTTCGAAACAGCTTGCCAATGAGAACTTTCTGGAAAAGAAAGTTTTAACCCTAAATGAAGAACGAAATAGAACTTCGCCGTGAGTATTAAAAGTCTTAGGATTAGCTCCATATCTAATCAAACACACCTGCCTGTAATTTTAAAGTAATCCTGAAGATTTTCCAAATGTGTGTGATTAAATACTATAGGACCGTGGACTTCCAGAACTGGAGTTATTGGACTAGAGGCCAAGACATACTATTGCACGAGGCTGCTTGTGGGCATAAAACCCAAGTCAGAGTCTATATTTCTCTCCTGGGTGGTTCAGCTGAGTAATGTTTGCCATGAGAATTTACTTTAGCCCTCCCTCCTCCCCAGCACCACCTGTCTAGATCCTCTACAGCAGGGTTTCTCAAAGTTGGTCCTCGAGGGCCGATGTCCTGCAGAGTTTAGTTCCAAACCTGATCAAGCACACCTGAGCAAGCTAATCAAGGTCTTCAGGATCACTAGAAAGTCACAGGTAAGAGTGATCAGGGTTGAAGATAAACTCTGCAGGACATCTGCCCTCCAGGACCGAGTTTGAGAAACCCTGCTCTACAGCTTCTCCCTACCTTACCTCGCAACAGCAACACACTACCTGAAGAGTCTTCTGAGTATGCTTTTGCACAGGAGCAGTGTAGCAATATACTAGTCTGCTAAGATGAATCGTACTTACACTGCATTCTTATGTATAAAATGAGAGTTTTGTGGCTTTTTCCAGAACTGTCAGGTTTAAATGAATCTGTGCTCTTAAAAGTTGACAAAATTACCGATAAACACATTTAAACGTCTTTCTCTTCTGGGAAAATGGACAAAAACTATTGCAAATGTTTTGGAAATGCTTTCAAGCATCACAGTAAAAGGTGTCAAGGTGTGTCCAAAAAAGCGTTAAAGGGTTAGTTCACCCAAAAATGAAAATTCTGTCAGTATTTACTCACCCTCAAGGTGTTCCAAACCTCTATGTGTTTATTTTAAGGAAGATATTTGAATTTTTGTTTTAATCAAACAGATTTCATTCCCCATTGGGGAATGAGATCTGTTTGATTAAAACATTCTTCCAAATATCTTCCTTTGTGTTCAGCAGAACAAATAAACACATAGAGGTTTGGAACAACATGAGGGTCAGTAAATACTGACAGAATTTTTTGATTTTTGGGTGAACTAACCCTTTAAACCCAGTAAAGCTTCTCTTTTTATCGTTATAATTTTCAGTGATGGACTTTCTCGAGATTGCGCACCTCGGGAAGCTGCTCTCCTCTCTCCAGAAGGTCTCGGAGAAAGCGTCCTCTCTCACTGTGAGACTGGAGCTCGCTGCACAGGATGTCCCCGGGACACAGGCGCTTCAAACTGTACCGCTCCTCGATTTTCTCAGACTGGAGAGCTTTCCCCGATCCCGGCCCACCTGGTCAGAACGAGAAAAGTCGAGAATAGATCTGTAATGGAAAACTGTTATAGACAATGGATGGGAGAGACGGTTCTAAATACTCAGGAACAAGACCCACATCCTCAGTAATTGCCTGTCTTGGGAGATGTGAAATCAGTAGATGTCGTACGGTTTGCACCTCACACACTATTCGCTGGCTCTCCCCGACCCTGCCATCTGACTGAACTCCCACAGGCCTTCATTAAGATTCTGCACACAGCTCAGGGCAGCACTTATCTATCCAAACAGTCCACATCTAACAGATGTTGTCTATAACGCTGATGACGAGGATGTGGCAGGCATGCTTTCAAACTTTTAAGAAAGCTTCTGAAATACACAGCAAAAAGCAAAATGTACCAACCAGCCAAAACAATAAGTGGCAGAACGTTGTTTAGTCTATACTGGATGAGCCCAGCGACCAACAAATCAATCAATATCATGCTTCATTACTAGAATGCAGAGATGGGGGACTCAAGTCACATGACTTCACTCGAGTCTGACTTGAGTCGCACATTTAAGGACTTGAGACTTGCTTGACTAAATTAAGAAAATTACTTGACTTGAGATCCAATGACTCAAGACTTGATTTGACTTGAAGTGTATGACTCGAGAATGACTTATATATATATATATATATATATATATATATATATATAAAAATCATTGCAACATCAATTGATGAACAAAAATGAAAGCAACTGAACCAATGACGCAGTCATCATCAGATTGCGTGATGCTGCACAAGCACAAGAGCGGTGAGCACGCTAAATACAAAAACATCTCCCAGCATCGTTTCTTTTTGGATATAAACACTAGAAATTGACCATATTCCTACAAGAAGATTGCTGTACGCATAATAACTGACAAAGGATATCGGACACGACCATCACAACCCCGAACTTCATTCACCACGTCTACAAGTAAGCTATATCTTGTTTAATCTGTTTGTTAGTTCACTTTACTAACGTTTAATCTAGAGAGAACAGTGGTGAAAACAGCATGCCTCTTTATACAAAATTATGTTTTCAAATGAAGCTTAAGGCTGTCAATAGATTAAAATGATAATAATTAGTGATGGCATACAGTATGTTTGGTAACGTGCATTGGTAAATCATGCTTTAAAGCCAAATATTTTGCACTTTCCAGTGATGAAAAACAACATAAGAAATATTTTGTCAAATGAATGTTGCTTTTAGTGTGGAATAACCGGTACCAATAACTCTAATTTAGTTAATTTAGAGTTGATAAATATAAATAAATATATTTAGCCATTCACCATTATGAAAGAAGCCTCATATATCTCACCTGAACTGCATTTATAAAAATAAAAAAAAATGTAAAAATGTAATTTATTCCTGTGATGTCAGTTTCTCATCCCAAGGCGTCATATAGTGACGCTTTTGACAATGCGTAGACATCCAACGCACATGGCACCCTTTAGCGTCAATATAACAGGCTTCGGTTATGGGTAGGTTTAGGTCTGGGGTAGGGTTAGGGTTAGACCACTAGGAGGCGCCTTCTGGCCCATATATATCTGCGTCTCATATTGACACCAAAGTGTGCCATGTGCGTTGGATGTATACACATTGTCAAAAGCGTCACTATATGACGCCTTGAGATCAGAACGGGCTGGAATTTTCATATGATCCTTCAGAAATCATTCTTGTATGATTTGCTGCTCAAGAAACATTTCACATTATTATCAATGTTGTAAACCGTTCATTTTATGTAGGAACTGAGATGCACTTTATTTCAGGATTGTTTGATGAATAGAAAGTTCGTTTAAGCCTAGTTCACACTACATGATTTCAAAACATCGGGCTGAACTGTGCAGTTCACACTACATGACTTGCTCTCTGTGAAGTGTTCAAGTTGTTGAGCCGTTCACACCAAACGACACATCATGATTGATCCGCAACTGGAGCTGATGCACTACAGGATTTGACAACAACTCTGTCACCCAACGATTCAATCTCATCTACAAGCGTTCGCAGGGATACGGCCCTGATCTTAATGTCCTCAACAGTAAAGTCTAGAATTAATAAAGAAAATGCATTATTCATTAATTCTCAGTTATGCACCCCCACTAATTCTTTTGTTTTAATTCTCTGTTTCAAACTAAATATGACAATTAAATCCTTGAACTGAATATCCTCTTACTTCACAATATAATATATCACAACAAACAGAATTACAGTAAGATTTAATGTACATTTCCAATAACATTTTGCTCACTGTTTGAGGGCGTTTGTGATTTCTGTCCACCTTTTCTCTTTCTGGATGCGGTTGTGGTACATCTCATGTCCAACATCATAAAGGCATTCATGCTCCTGCCACAGTTCGATTCAATTTTGATCTAAATCTTGAGTCCATTGCTTTCTTGATGTTGCTGATCTTTCTGCAAACTCCTATTGGACGTGTTTGTTTGAAAATCGCGCATTTCGCGTATTTACCCGGTGACCTCAACCCATACCTTGCTCTGATTGGCTCTAGCTCATGACATCACAGAGATTGAGTCGCGCGACAGCTCTGGATATCTAGCATGCTAGATATTTTTCTGAGCTCGGTGACCTGTCTGCGAGGTGTCTGCGAGCTGTCTTTGATGCGTTGTTGGCTCTTTCATACTAACAGATTGGCGAGCGTAATCGTCCGCTAATCGCCCGCGATTTGCACGCGATAACACCCTGACTTGTCGGTGACTCAACGATTTGCAAATCGGGCTTAAAATCATGTAGTGTGAACTAGGCTTTATTTGAAATCAAAATCTTTTATAGCCTAAAAGTCTTTACTCTCATGTTTGATCAATTTAATGCATCATTTATACACCTGTGAGTCCAAAAACGTTTACGCTGTCAATGTTTTTGCAAAACCTACTCTGAATCTCTCTTTTACTGTCAAAGGAGCCAGAGTCCGACTATTAAATCTAATCTATTCCCTTTCTTGACAGGTACCACAGTGCAGATACAAAGCTGATAAATCTTTCCGCGAGTCTTTAACGTGTCAGTTAGGCTGGTCAAGTGCACTCTAGAGCGTAATTCACTCATGCTATCAATCTCAGATCAGCCATATCCAAAGCAATATTACAAGCATAAGCACTGTATGAATCTGCTGACGCAGCAGGACAGAAACACAGGCCGTATCCACCGGGTTCCTTTCAAAGCAACCAAACTCGTTTCTTCACGTCTCTTTTCGCCACAAAGAGATGTTAAGCTTGGCTTTTAGTTCACTTCACTACATTAGCTGGAGCTTTTGAACAAACGTGAGGGGAGGGAAGGCCCTAGCACACAAAGCCTCGTACCATCTTGACCGTCCGCTTTCCATCTATCCAGAACATGAGTCATTCTCAAATGAAGACTGCCAACAGTTTCAATTAGGAACCATCAGAAGCTTTCACCTGCCCCCAGTTTCAAACACATGCTGCTTGTGTGTCTGTTATTATGATCTGATCTAGCTGTGATGTATGTACTTTATATCAAAACATTGCTTCCTGATCTGTTCTTCTGGAGGAAATGAAGGCACAATAAAACAGTGCGTTGTGTTTCTGTCTATAATGACAATAATGTGCAATGAAAGTAATGTATAATGTGCTAATGCAGCTTTATTGACTAACATACCAATCACAAAGATGACCTTTTGTTTTTTGGTCTCCACCGGAAAACCTGGTGACATTTTGGAAAGAAAAAAAAAACACACACACACACAATTATATTATGATCAGATAACAAAGTATAGCTTTGTCGTGTCATGTGGTCCAATCATTGTTGGAAATGAATGAGAATAATATGCAGGGTTAAAAAATGCAGGTTTACCACTAACAAATATAATAATATAATATATCATATAATGTAGTATAGTATAATAGAATATCATAAAATATAACACATTTATATTATATTATAACATAATGCATATAATTAATATAATATGATATAATATAAAAGCCTTGAATTTGAAATAAATAAATTAAAGGGGTCATGAACTGGCTTTTTACATTTTTTTTATTTTATTGTTGTCTGAGGTCATCTTATGACGTTCGCTTGGTAATAGACTATTTTCTACCCTAGATTTAAAAACGCTTGGTTTTTATGGGCGTCTCGCACTGAAGACTTGGAAGTAAACGCCCACTGCTGTGAGTGGATAACAGTTTTGCATATTAAAATGAGTTTCAACTCACTCGTCGATGCACTTGGGGGAAATTGTTCTGAAAACGTCCAATGTTGTAAAATGGCAACCGGCATAATTCGCCCATACATGTTCGACCCAGAGTCCGTGTGTTGCACCATTCCTGTCAGATCCAATTTAGACGGCACAGCACCGTTCTTTAATCTTAATCATCTGCAAATCCGGTCTTGTTTACAAAACAATCCTCAGTGAAATTAAGCGAACAGACCGACAATGTTTTACCCTCATCAGCTATAAAGTTTATCCATGCAGTCCTATTGTAATCCAGAGGAAGCATATGCAGCGACTGTCTTCTTTCACAACCAGGCACTGCATAATATTCTGTTTTGCTCGGTAGCTCGGTAGATCTATGTTATTTAGCTATGTGTGAATGCGCGAATCGGTGGGCGGGGCTAAACCGGCCGTGTTGAAGTAGGCGTTGATCTTTTTCTGCGGGGGTGGTGTTTTATCCTCTTTGACGTCATAGTTCCCCACTTTGAAAAACGAGTCGTTTGCTGAGCCTGGTGTCAATAAAAGCTTTTATTGCACTAACTAGGATGTTTTCAGTTCTGAAACTTACAGGATATTCTTATAATATGATGATGTCAAAAGCTCAAGGAAAATTTGATTTCTCAGTTCATCACCCCTTTAAATAATAAATGTATGGTCTTGACCGAAGGATTTGGCATTACTTGGTATCACTAAAAATCAAATTTTAGAATCTTAAAAATGTAAAAGCAATTGTACCCAAATTTAAAACCATGTTTTAAAATTGAGCTGCAAAATTCAAATCTCTCTTGGTTGCTAATATATTGAAAATCTTACAATATCTTACAAAATCTTTACACAATCTTTCAATAACATCAAATATTAGTTGTTATTTCAAGATCAAGATTTTAAGTCTGGTGAAACTATTATGGCAACACAGAATGTGTTTGCTCTGCATCACTGTTTACAATTAATGCCACAGACATACAGACTTTAGAGGGCTATTAGACATCTGGTGCTGCTTAAACAAGCGTATACTCATTCCTCTATCAATAATATAATAAGAAATATACACACACAAATAAAGTATAGATCAATTAAGAGATACAACTCTCACTTTCTCCAAGCGCCTCTGCATATCCAGCCACCTCTTCATCGATCTGTCATAGAGAAAGACACATAAGAAACATGCTTTTATAAAGACCACAAATGAAGTGAAAGAGCAGATGATTCCCAAAATAGGCTCCATGTTTTTGATGCAAAAGAAAATACGATGCCTCTTGACGGTCATTTCATGAGTTTCACTGAGCTAATTAAAACAAAAACTGTGAGGTTTCCAGTGTTTGAATATAAACACATCGCCGAAAACTGGGAACTTAACAGTTTTGTGCCGTGATTACTGTGATTAAAAGAGTTCTGGGCTGTTTAACAGCAAAACCTTAGGTGGTATCTTGCCACTTTTTTGCAGCATTAGAGAAGATGAGATGAAAAAGAGTGTGTGTGTGTGTGTGTGGGAGGAGTGCAAGGTGCCACTGATGAGCGTGTTTGTGATGTGGGCAGGCCAGCCGGTCTGATTAGTCACTGGCAGAAAGAGAAAGAAATGGTACACAGCCAACAATCCTGCAAACTTGGAACATTCAGGCCACAAATCCTGCGCCATACACAATAAGGGGTACACGTACACCCCAGTATTCACCTTAGTGCTTGATCAATATTGTTTCGCATGTTTGTTTTTGGACATAATCCCCCAATCTTGAATATTTTGATACATCCATTGCCTACATGCATTCGATTAAAAGCGTCAGTTTCTTTTCAGGACACTTCATGAGCATAACATCCTAATACAGGACCGATTCAAGCATGACACACCTTATCGCAACATATAAAGCCAGATTTAAGCTACTATCTAACCCCTCAACTGATATGCTGGCAATGATAGAGCAATCTATGAATCTGATTGGTTATTTCGCCTGCAAATGCTTCTCCATATGGTCACATGAAAAGCAAAGCAATATATGTTTGTCTTAATCAGTTTATTTGTCAAAATAGAGCCAAACTGTGAAATATTATCTTTGCATATATTTCACTGAGGACAAAAAGTGCTCAAACCATAAATCTAACAATATTTAGTGAAATTTGTACTTAAAAAAAAATATTGCCGACCCCCCCGAGGCATGGACTACTAGACTCCTGAAGGTGTCCTGTGGTATCTGGCAGCAAGACATTACCAGTAGATCCGTCTAGTCCTGTAGGTTGCGAGGTCACATTTGTTGGTCCAGAACATCCCACAGATGCTCAGTTGGATTGAGATCTTGATAATTTGGAGGGCAGGGCAAAACCTTAAAGGGTTAGTTCACCCAAAAATGAAAATTAAGTCATTAATTACTCACCCCCATGCTGTACCAACCCCGTAAGACCTTCGTTCGTCTTCGGAACACAAATGAAGATATTTTTGATTAAATTTGAGAGCTGTATAACTACCACATTGGCTCCTAAAGGACTGCCTCTTGACGGCCCAGAAAGTCAATGAAGAAAATGTTTAAATATCCCAAGTGACTACCGTGGCTCAACTATATGTTTATCAAGCGACGCGAATACTTTTTGTGCGAAAAAACAAACAAAAATAACGAGTTTATTCGACTATTTCTTTTCTTCCTTGTAGGCCAGAACGAGACTTCCTTAGATTTCCACGACGCATGCGCGAGAATTGCGATCTGAAGTAGTGTAAGCTGGTGTAAGCAGATCGCAATTCTCGCGCATGCGTCATGGAAATCTAAGGAAGTCGCAGACTGGGAGGAGCAGTCGCACGCAGTTCAACGTCACTTCATAATCTTCCCGCCCCGGACCGGTACTTTAGTCAGTGGTGTAAACGCAGTAAGCAAGTGGTCTGGGGCAAAAAAGTTCCTGGGACAAATAGTTCCTGGTAATTGCGGCGGAAACATGGCTTATCTTCCAATGTTTAACCTCTGACGTACATAATATATATATATATATAGGATGCCTAGGCAATTTGTCACTGAAAAGCAACAGTAAAATGTTGATTAAAATACTGATTATTTTGCAGTGAACTCCTTTGAGTCTAAATCTCCTACATCTCATGTTTTTGCCCCCCCCTCTTTTACTCGCTCTCTCTCTCTCTCTGAGCCTCTCATTAGCTGTGCAGACTGAACAGTGGCGAAGGTCGGCCTGACGTGCCGTAGACGTTTGGCTTGTTTTTGTGCGTGGAGGAGCCGTGGGCGCTGCAGAAAGTGCTGGATGCATGATTTCAGCAGTCACCCCCTTCTATTAAAGCAGCACAAGCTACTATATGAGCTACATATGATACTATGTTATTTTCATGGTATTCAAAGGCACTACAAAGAATACAATAGAATGACCGGTGGATGGTAAGAAGTGTAACCACTGATGCAACAGATGAGAGACAAATGAAAGGAAAATCCGCTACCTCCTCAGGCATTTTGTTTTAAATAAGTACACTTATTTTTATGTGTTGACTAACAAGTACTTGATTATAATTTGCAATAGTGTATAGTAGTGTATATTACAAAAATGGTGTTCTCAGTGTAGACTCAGTGAGCATGTGGTGAGAACGAGCAAATTAAAGAGCACAGACGCAGCCGGATCATTTCCATAATGACCAACACAATTTACCAATCTACGCATTAGAGTCTGGTTTAAAGGTGCACTGTGTAATATTTAGGAGGATCTGTTGACATTAATGCAATATCATATACATAAATATGTTATCAGTGGTGTATAAAGACATTACATTCTGGACCGTTATGTTTTATCACCTTAGAATGAGCAGTTTCTATCTATACACAGCGGATTCCCACTTGTATGTATATAGAACAAGAACTTGCATGTTAAGTGGCCATTTTGCGCCATCATGTTTCTACAGTGGCCCTAAACGGACAAACACGTTTCGTCACTATGTTGTTCTTCGTGCAAAGAAGCTAGCTAAAGTCAGCGAATAAAAAAACTGACACAATAATGAATAAGTAACAATAATATTCACAATAACACTTCGTTTGACTGAATAATTGCGTAAACATAATTTCTTACTTCATCTTTGTAAAGAAACCTCATTGCTTAACTGTCTAAAAACGCTTGTTTCGTCTCTTGGGCCATCAATGTGTACTTACATTTACGAGTCATTAAATCATGTTTAACCCTCTGGGGACGGATTGGGCGGTACCGCCTAAAATGACATACTTTAACAAATGTGTACTTATCTTAAAAACTATTTATGATAGAGAGGTGCGGTCTTTTTTGCAGTCTTCCTCAGATTCTGCTAAAAACAGTGAAAACTTAGCAGGCTTGTAGACACACCATAAAAGGCCAATGAAATCAATGTTGTTTGGCAGATTCACAAGCAACAACCAATGGAAAAATTGCCGATGGAGAAATATTTTCCTTACCCAATCAGGGGAAGGTTACCATGACGTATTCTAGCAAATCGGAGGACTCTGCACTTTTAAAATGGATGTGTTAAAAACAACACAACCTGTGTTATATCTTAACACACCTGTGTGTCTAGTTAAGGACAACACATTTTGTGTTACTTTTAACTCAACCAGTGTGTTATTGTTCTTAACACAGGGAGTGTGATTTCACTAAGTTTGCACTTTGAATTAGATTAAAATGTAGCAACTGACAAAATATTGTGTTTATAAGTTTTATTTACACTGGTGCACTCTTATAAAATGATTTTGTAAATAACACAACCTGTAAAAAGAGATGTTAAAAATGACACATAAAGTGTGTGTGCTTAGGGACAACACATTTTGTGTAGATTTTAACACATGCTGTGTAGATTTTAACACATGTAGTGTGTGTGCTCAGGGACAACACATTTTGTGTAGATTTTAACACATGTTGTGTAGATTTTAACACGTTTTGTAGATTTTAACACATTTAGTGTGTTTGCTCAAGGACAACACATGTTGTGTCAAATTTAACACACAACCTGTGTCTTTTCTTTACACATCTCTGTGTTTATAAGGATTACACATTTTGTGTTACATTTAACACAACTAATGTGTTACACAGCAGCAGTGTGTTGTTGAAACCTTTTACACACTAATGTGTTATAGTAACACAACTTGTGTCAGATATGCGTCACATGTGACTGTAGTCGGAGAGTATTTGCCAGAGTTAATTCCCGTGTGCTTACAAAAGTGTTTGGATGAACATTGACACGTATTGGTAACTTGTGTTTATGTAGTCCAGTGATGTTTAATAGAGTTTGTTTGAACATTTGGATGTTTTAAACATCATTAATCTATATAGACAAGCTCTTATTCAGAATTAACAGAGGTTTGATGTTTCATTTCAGTTTTATTTCAAGTCACCAGAATCGTGATTAATGGCTCCTTTATTTGGGCTCTTGACCCTTTACTGTTGTTTTAGTGTTTCTCTGGCTGCTGTAACTGTATTTTAATAAAATATATCTGTTATGGTGATAGAAAATATGATCAGATGGTTCTTGATGATGTCATAATCAGCAAGTTATGATCAAGTTTTTGAGTATATGGATGGTGTGCTTTATTTTAATGATTTATTGTTAGTTCTGAAAGTTTTGTGAAACTACATCCAGCAATCAAAAAGTGCAGAATGACAAAAAAAGTTTAAAGCTACGGCAGAAACCAGTCAAACACAGATATCAAGAATCAGCGTATGTATCTCAATAATGGTGACAAACGAAAAATTTCAGGCCGCAATGCATGCTGGGACTTATGGATGAGCTTTGTACTAGAGACATGAAGCTTTGCCACCATTGTTGAGAGTCATATGCTGATTCTTGATGTCTGTATTTGACTATTTTCTGCTGCAGCTTTAAACTTTCTCTAAACATATTTTTTAAAGAATTATAGCATGAGGTAACATACACCATAATATCATGTAAACACTGAGTATCTGTAATCAAATATAAGTGATCAAATATACGTTATCTCTTAAACATTAAACTTCTCTTGCTATGTTAAGAAAACATCATGTTGAAAACTGATCATTTAATGATCTTTTTCCTCAAGATGATTTCAACTGTTTCAGATGTGCAATATAAATACACAGAAACAGCAAACAGAGAAACGAATGATAAAGAGTGAAGGGCCAAGAGCCCAAATAAAGCTGCCACTAATCACGATTCTGGTGACATCAAAACAAACATTCAATGAATCGTCAACACAAAACCTGGTAATTCTCAATAAGTGTTTCTGTAGACGTCTGACAGAAATAAATTGTTTGTTATAATAAATTAGTTATCAATAACAAGTGAAATCAGCATTTGAAAAAACATTGAAACCGAGGCATGATGTGATTGGCTGCCAAAAACACTCATTAATCTGAAGTTTTTTATGAATTAAGATTTTATTTATTTATTGTAATGTATTGTTTCATTTATTTTAGAGCTTGTTATGGGATACCATATAAAATATACTACCTCTAATTAGGTTCTTAAACACAAACTTCCCTCCACCCATTAAAATTCTATCCAGTTACATTTTAACACACATTGTGTGTTAAAAACTACACAACTTGTGTCAAAATACCATCAACACATGATGTGTGTTGTTTTTTAACACATCTCTTTTTAGAGTGTGTAGCCTTACAAGGGATGGTACTATATTAAGTGATATGACGCAAACAGTGTCATGTGGTGGAGGAGACGACATTTACTGGAGAGTGACGAGGACAAATTCTAAGCATTCCTAAGAAAAACGCCTGGGATTATTTATAAATAAAGTTCGATTTTTCATTGTTCTTTACACATTTTATTTAACAATTACACATGTCTGTCAAGCAAAGGCTTTGACAAATATATTTTTTTTGTTCAAAAACTGTTCACTATTGTTGTGTGATGTGTGATTTTCAGAAATAAGTGACAAAAATCTAATTTCCATTTTTGAAATTCTCTAACTAATGTACATTTTTCAATCATACTTTCTTTATAAACACATTACATGCATGCTTAAGTTAGCTTAGGGTCTTCTGAATCCATAGATACCAAACACATAGTGTTCCATCTCCATTACATATAGTTTATGAGCCCAAATGTAAAAATAGAAAAAAAACGGACCAAAAATAGCTTAGTCCCTAGGGGGTTAATTTGGACTTCTCTGTGCATGCTCTTTGAGGTGGTGACCATAGACCTGCATTATATGATTGACAGACAAGAACGGTTTGACCTAAAAATATCAAAATTGAAAATACTGCGGAAACAAAGACACCAACATCTTGGATGCCCTTGCGGTAAGCTAAAACATATCAAAAAATAATTTCAAAGTGAACTATCCCTTTAAATACTCCCCTTCCATAAATTTTGCATCTGAAAGGGAAACTCCTACAAAATGCACAGCCTAGGTCTGCAGCAAAAACGCCTTTTTAGCACAATTTTGTCCACTGCGTGTCTTTAGTAAATCCTGACAGTAATTGTTTAACACCATAAGAGGGTTTTAAAAACACAGGAAGGTATATAACAAGTACTGAACAAGTACAAAACTTTACTGAAGCTTTTCTGCACTACAGTTGGAATGTCTTAATCCAAGTGTGGCTGGCAAACATTCACAGTACAGAATGGAACCAGCATGGCCGGAGCCAAAAAACCAGTTGAACACGTCGCACGCCGAGCCGAGAACTGCTCTGAGATCTGTTCTCATCTGCACAAGTGTTTTTCCCTGCGTGATGCCGACGGCGCGGAGAGTTTACTGTCAGCAGCACCGCTGACGGACACAGATGAAAGAGTCACGGTGGGAATGTGGGCTGATCCCCATCCACAAACACTCTTCACACTATCCTCCACCAAAGAACCTTACGGACTGCTTTTGTCTCACCCAGACACGATTTTAACCTAATAATAATGGAGAAAGCATGACAGCATCTCCATGGAAATGCATTGAGGAGCAACATATTCAGGAATTCAGTTTGACAGACATCTAGCAAGAGGGAGGATCTAATTGGTTCGCCTTTTACATGTAACCCTGCCGTATCGGTTGGTAGATAGCGAAAACCCTCTGAATAGATAATGTGTGTGTGTGTTTGTGTGAGGAGAAAGAAAAAAACATGTGAAGAGAACAAGATGCTCCCAGAAAGAAAGCAAAAGCAATGATAGTTTTGAGCTTATTCTGAATTGCTCATGAATCTGTGAAGCTGAAAATAGTGTAGTATAAAAAATGTACTATAAATATTATAAAAAATATAAAAATACTACGTATAAATACTATAATTTTTTATAGTGTACTTTTTATAGTGTAGAATTTAGGTCTGTTTATCACACACATATGTTGGGAATCCATGTTTTATGGAGACATTCAATAGACATAACAATTTTGATATCATTTGGCATAATGAACCTACCCAATTCACAGAAAACTTTCTGCATTTTTTCATTTTCAAAAAACATCCTGATCATTATTAGTCTCCCTGGTAGGTAGTTAGTTCCTGGACCAGTTCTTTTTACCTTGATTACCCCCCTGCGTATTTAAGCCCTCAGTTTTCTTTGTTTCATTGTCCAGTATCTTTGCTTTATGTGGTTGTTTGTTAGTTTGCTCATGCGATCTCCTGAATGTTACTTTGTGGTTTAACCCTTGAATGCATGAATGTTTCGCCAATCATTTGAACATAATTGGGTCTTTAGTGACCCGGATTTATATCTAACATGGATGGATGGACCTGTCGCGATAATAACTCTCCTGATATTAGAATAACAATTACAGAAGAATAAACAAAGCATTTTTTTGGAGCTTGGAAATGTCAGTTTGAGCAGATGTTTTACACCATCATCACTGTCCTCATCAGAGCTCATTTCCCAATACATTCAGCATTACAACAATACATTCCCTCAAACATATCTTAAAACTATCATTTTAAACATCTTTTTTACCAGATCCACCATCAAGTGACAGTAATATTTGATTCAGTACTTGCACTGTAGTAAATCACTGAGCCATTTTTTTTGTTGCTGATGATACTTTCTATTCTTTTGTTTTCTGTCTGTGATAACTCTGGGAAACATCACTTCATCATTGTGTATCAGACATTACCACATTATAGACTCGTCACTTGTGACATGCTACTTGAAAACGTTTTACCAGGCCTTTATTTATCTGTGCTAATTAGGAAATGGGGATGGTGATGGCACAGTGGATAAGACACATGCCTTTAGTGTGAGATACCCGGGTTCGAATCCACTGTGAGACACCAATGTGTCCCTGAGCAAGACACTTAAACCCTAATTACTCCAGAGGCGTGCGACCTCTGACATATAAAGCAATTGTAAGTCGCTTTGGATAAAATCATCAGCAAAATGAATAAATGTAAATAAATGTAAATGTGAAATGCCTTTTGTGTAAGGATGTAAGTTGTTTTACCCTTGCCCTAGATCCAGACTTCAGAAAGAAACTGCATAAAATATTACATTATTTTTATTTTTCTAAAAATATGTGTTATTTTAAAAAAAAATTAATGAATCTGTTTATAAAGGGCCGGGTGTTTGACACGTGGCGTGGTAGATATCACAAACAGAATATTTTTACTTTGCATGTAATCAAGCTAAATAACTATTTACATAGAATGCTAAACTAAAATGCATTTAAAACAATTAAGTTGAACACATACACACAAAATATATTTTGAGGGATATTGGTAACCAAAAGGAAAGGATTGAAAGAAGTTTGAATAGGGCATGAAATCTATTAGGAAGTACATGCGTTCCATCTCATAAGGTCAGAGAACATGGATGTATTGAGCTCCATATGGAATAATCAACGCATTCTCTTTCCAAAGCGCCATATAGGACGCTTTTGCAAAAGCGTAAATATCCAACGCACATGGCACCCTTTAACGTCTAATGAGACACTTCGGTTAATGGTTAAGTTTAGGTATGGTGTAGGGTAAGGGTTAGACCACTAGGGGGCGCCTTCTGCCCAAATATATATGCGTCTCATTTCACGTTAAAGGGTGCCATGTGCGTTGGATATTTACGCTTTTGCAAAAGCGTCCTATATGGCGCTTTGGGATGAGAACGGGCTCGAATAATTCAATACTAAAATAACCTTACTTTACAAGCTTCAGAGACAGAAGCTTTAAGAGACAGAATCCGGGTGGGGATTACATAAAAATCTACTCTATAGCTCATTCTTCCTGACCTTGAGAAAAGAAATGGTCTCAGACAAACCCTTTACACACACACAGAGCTACATTTCTCATTATACTGTATCTGTATAACACACACTCAAAGACTCCAAGAGATAATGATTACATTTCCATATTGAAGGTCAGTGAACATATACCAGGTATTAATGCAATAATTGCTATTTAAATACCCAACAAATACACATGGCATTATTCTATGGGCTATTTTTAAAAGGGAACCAATTACGCCCCTTTTTCCAAGATGTAATATAAGTCTCATGTGTCCCCAGAATGTGTTTGTGAAGTTTCAGCTCAAAATACCCCACAGATAATTTTTGTAAATTGCCATTTTCGTTCATGTCTCTTTAAATGCAAATGAGCTGACGCTCCCCACCCACTGACCCCTATTTAAAAACACACAATGTCGGTGTAACAACAACAACAAAAAAAGTTGGTTAGGTCTGTCCATAGATATCTATATAAAGGCTAGATATGTCGTCCACGCTGCTGGCCAATGGAGGTCGACGTCTGCACCTGGCGGCCATCTTGTCACAGGCTCGCTCACTCGTAACATTGTGTTAATGGTACATGTACTATTAAATGACCATAACTTGCTCAATTTTCTACCGATTTTCAAACGGTTTGTTTTGTTATAAACGTCAGAGATGTAGTTATGACACTGCATACTTATGAATAAAAAGTGTATAAATAAATAATCATCCAGATAATTATAGCCACGTTAATAACGTTTGTAAGAAACCAAATCGTTTGTAAATACGTCAAGATTTCAACGAGATAAGAGTATTTGTGTTCGTGCTGACCACTCATCTTACATCAGCTTGTCTGTGACAAGATGGCCGCCGGTGATGACGATGGAAACTCCGCCGTAACACATCTAGCCTTTATATACATATCTATGGGTCTGTCAGTATCCAACTTAAACAGCGGGGAAAGAAATTGCAAGTGTATATTAGATCTGTTTTTTAAAGTGACAGCAGCATAATATACAGTACCTGTTTATGTGAATCAAACCACAAAAGAAAAACATTAAATAACTTTAATAAGACTATATTTCTTACTTGATTGCTGCTGTTAAATGCCCTGGTGAGTAGAATAACATGGCGGACTGTGTACAGCTCACTGAGGGGAGGAGCTAAGCTAATAGGCCAGATTCCGTCGCCAGTCGTGGGCGGAGCCTGTTGCAATGTGATGTCCCATTGGATCACATTCTTAAACGGCTCATTTTGAGACACTAGTTCAGTTTTATGGGGGAAATACCAAAAGGAGTGGGTGGATTTTTACCAACAATAGGGATAGGTTGTGTACACACACTAGCCTCCGGGCTATTATGCTCAAAAATCGAATTTTGCATAGGTCCCCTTTAAAAGATTAAGCTGAAAAGAGCACACTAATGAAAGTCAAGGACTATGGCTTAAGCTTCATCCATACAGAAGCTAATGCAGGAGAGAGAGTCATTCATAATGACCATCCGCTAATGCAGGACTGTCACTCAACAAGCATTTCCATTAAATACAGACTCAATCTGCCTATAATGGCCCTTCAGCAGTCTCATCTGAGCCTAATCTGAGACTCCAATAACTTTATAATGAATTAGTCCAGACAGATGGGACGTTTTCTGACATGCTAAATGCTATTGTGATATCACAATAAAGGCCGCATAAGATACCATCAAACCATTGTGTTGTTGGATTAAGAATTCGCAGTACACCGTAAAATTGTAAAACAAAAGATTACTGGAGTATCTTTTAGAAGAAATTACTATTTCAGTCTTTCTAGTTCATGTTTAATTCATTGTTACTTGCCTTTAATATTGTGCCGGCCCAGATCCGGCCCACATCTGGCACACGTGGAATCCACACATAACAGATGTGGGCCGGACCTGGGCTGACACTACGTTGCAGTCTGGGTTGTAATTATTTGTGAAATTTACTAGCAATTTCTAAGGGAAAATTGCTTATAATACACCAAGTATCTTTAAGTGTAGCCATCAAAGACAAGCAAAGGAAGAAGTGCTTAGGAAAGAACAGAAAAGATGAGGTAAAAGATATTCTCATACCTGTTTGTCAAATTTGGTGGGCATATCTGCCAGACTGCTGCTGTCTGTTAACAGACTGAGGTCGAGCTCACTGGGTCCTATGGAGAAAAGCAAAAGATTCAATCAAGCTCTAACAAAACGCATTTGAAAGAAACATTGTATTGAGGTCTGAAAGAGGAAAAATACAGCAATTACAGCAAACCCTTGTGTGAAAATAAAGGCGCTCTTGGACCTCCGTCATTGAAACGAAGTGCTGATGCTTCTTTATTGTTCTTTACCAGTAATTGCTCAAGGAACTCGGGCGTCCTTTCGGCATAGGCAACAATCACAAAGGTTTCGTTTCCTATATGTTAATTGGTCATTCATTTGTGGCACGAGTACATGTTTCACCACAGCAAAGAAAGAGTTATGAAACTGATAGTGTACTGGGTTCTTTCTACAAAGATACATAGATATTTTCCTTGTTAAGACGGTTATAGTCATGTTTACTTCTGATGATTGTCTGGACATAATGTATTATTTGTTAATCGGAAACCCTTTTAGAACTTAGTAAAGGAAAGATTAGATTCGAAAAATCACACTTAGTATACGTTTAAAGAATGTATTCTGTATTTTAAATGTAGGTGTGCAGCAAGCAAACTGAAACGACGCTCTCATTTTTTCCAGGCGCAGCGAGATTTTCAGAATGTGACAAGAAACAAACAATGAGCTTCACCCTTTCCGTAACAACATTGAAAGCTCAGTTAACATGAAGGATGGGGGTGCACCCAAACACTACGGGGGGTTTTCTCTTCTCCGTAAATACATCTTTTAGCGGAGCTATGTTGTGGAGAGCAAACTGCATGGTTGCATAGCAACAACAGACGCCACGGCAAAATCGGACCGACATTTACTATTAATAACAAAAGATAAGCTAATGTGCATTGTAAAATGTCAGTATAATTTATCTTTTTTGTTTCATTGTTTTTTTTATAAAAATTGATGATTTATAGGCTGAAATATGTGAGGTTTATCTACTATAAAACCTTTTTTGTCAAAATTTAATTTGAACTTGTACATGTACATGTAGATAACATGTTGAAAGCCACTCCTTTAAAATCTGGCCATCATTTTTTAGATTATTAGTGTTTATGTAAACAAAACGAGCTAATTTTATTTGTTATTTGCTGTTTTTTTGACACAAAACTTGGTGAATTGATTTTATTAGTACTTTTTGAACAGGATTCTGTGATAACCATGATCACTTTGGTCACTATAATTATGAAATGTAATTTTCATGCCATTTTTATCTCTAGTTATGATATAAAATCAATAAAAACAATATAAAACAATATAAAATCAACCATAATTTATTTTTTAATTGATTTAAAGGGATAGTTTCATACTGTATATCCCTTAGGCACCCTAAGGGATATACAGTATGATGCATGCGTGCGAACTACAATATTTTTTTCTACTACTTCTTGTTCAGTTCTTGCATATGCGTCGTGAAAATCTCTTGAACTCTCGTCTCAGGCCCACAAGGAAGAAAAGGAATAGTCGAATAAAGTCGTTATTTTTGTTGTTTTTTCGCACAAAAAGTATTCTCGTCGCTTGATAAACTTATACTTGAGCCACTGTTGTCACATGGAATATTTAAACATTGTCTTCGATTACTTTCTGGGCCGTCAAGTTTCAATCCCTTAGGGTGCCTATGTGGTAGTGATCAAGCTCATCAAATTTAATCAAAAAAATCTTCATTTGTGTTCTGAAGACGAACGAACTTCTTACCGGGTTGGTACAGCATGGGGGTGAGTAATTTTTGGGTGAACTAACCCTTTAATAATTGACTATAATATAATATGCAACGTACAATTTTCTATAAAAAAATGTATCTCTGTCATTTAGGGTGACATACAGGCCAACAAAAACTCTTTTAGTTCTAAAACAGTTTGGATAGTTGTTAATAGGATAGTCATGAGACATTATTTAAGAGATTTAAGTATTGTATTACATGAGTAGCTCTCGGCCACATTCATTTTTAAAAAGTAGCTCTCAAATGAAAAAAGAGACCCCTGGTGTGAAGAAACCACGTGCCTATCGACTGAACACGTAATACGCATGCGCATAATGTCAATGTTTCACAAATTCATCTTTTTGTAGTGTACATGGTGATGATAATGGCATCGTTTTCAAAACTGGACCCCAAAACACTGTTGTCCTGTAAATGAACAACCAAAACGCATAAAAAGTTTTCTGTTTTTTTTTCAGTTGAAAATGGTGTTGTGTAAACGGCCCCTAAAACTGATGTACAGTAGCTTTACATAACAACATTTGGGAACCTTGTAAACAGCAAAATAGTGAAATAAAACACTACATTTCACCAAAAATGTCTCTTAACACTATAGAAATACGGCTTAAAGGGATACCTTTTTTCATTTTACAACTCCCTCAGAGTTGGGTTTTCCCATTTTCGAAGTCAATGAGACCAGAAACTGTCTGGTTATAACCTGACATTCTTCTAAATATCAGAAAATCGGCTGAATGGATTCGAAAATGGTAAAACCCAAATTTTAACTCTGGGGGAGTTGTAAAATGAGCCTATTTCCAAAAAAGTGGAGTATCCCTTTAAAAGACAAAAGTTCAGTTTTCAGAAGGGATGATTTCTGCTTGGCAAACTTCAGTGTTGTGTTCATAGTTAATCTGATGAATTACACTCTGATAGAAAGTAGCTAAAGCCTGCTCAAAAAGTCACTAAATGTCACTAGATGACGTAATGTACCAACTGTCTGCACTCTACATCTGTTTTCTCTCTTAATCCGTGCTCACATACTGTATTTTAATATAACATAGCCGTATGTCCTGTAAAGTTGTTCTTATCTACAGATTTTCTGTCAGACAACAGAACAAGTATGATATAGTGACGGACTACAAGTTAACCAGCAGTCCAAAAAGTTGGCAACACTGGATAGAAAATTGTTACAATTCTTCCTTTATGTAGTATATCTCGTTAAAGGAGTTGTTCACTTTTGAAAAAACGTTTGATGATAATTCACTCACCCCCACGTGATCCAAGATGTCCATGTTTTTTTTTCTTAAGTCGTAAAGAAATAAAGGTTTTTGATGAAAACATTCCAGGATTTTTCTCCATATAATGGACTTCAATGGGAACCAAACAGTTCAAGTTCCAAAAGAGAGTTTCAGTGCAAAAAAGGGCTTTAAACGATTCCAGACGATGAATAAGGGTCTTTTTAAACTAAACGATCACTCGTTTAATAAATAAATAACAAAGTTTAAGTTTATAAGCACAAATGCTCGACTTGCTCTGTTCTGTGATG
This sequence comes from Pimephales promelas, assembly GCF_016745375.1. The sequence continues at coordinate 229,675 of NW_024121954.1, read as the reverse complement.
TGCGTTCGTGACTCTCCCGTTCAAACTCGTTCATCAAAATTAACGAATCTTTTTTCGAGTCAATTGGTTAATTCACAACAAAACGAATGAATTGACTTGACAGAGCAAGGCGAGCTTTTGAGCTTATAAAACTTAAACTTTGTTAGTTTTTTTAAAAAAATTAGAGATCGTTTCGCTTGATAAGACCCTTATTCATCATCTGGAATCGTTTAAAACCCTTTGAACAGTTTGCACTGAAACTGTCTTTCAGACCTTGAACCGTTTGGTTCCCACTGAAGTGCATTATATGGAGAAAATCCTGGAATGTTTTCATGAAAAAGCTTAATTTCTTTTCGACTGAAGAAGAAAGACATGGACATCTTGGATGACATGGGGGTGAGTAAATTATTAGTAAAAGTTTTTTTTTTTTTTTTAAAGCTCCTTTAACCGAACTATACAGTAACTACGAAGCAATGGAGTGAAATCTCTACTTCTACTTCCGGGATCACTAAATATAACATCTGGATTAGAAGATCTAAGTGATATAACTGGGAGAGCATCACATAAACAACTTTAACCAATTCGAGTGCTGCACGCCTGAGTTCAATTGACATCAGAGTTTGGTTAGTTCGGATCAAATGAACACAGTTTTCCGTACATGAGTGTGCATAAAAAGGCGGTTTACGTGAATTCTGGTACGGTTCGCTGCAGATATGAATGTAATCATACCAAATGGCGGAAGTCAACCGTTTTATGTTTGTGTGCGTCTCACTCACTTTCCTGACAAGCATGACTCACACACTGCAAGCAGAGAGAATGTGCTCGCCTTCATGGAACAAGCCAAAAATGGCAAAATATTTAGTGGTCTTTTAATGGTCTTATCCATTTTCATCTAAATCACTGCTCAGGAAATTAGCAAGAATTGCACAAATACTGTTGATAAACTTAGCATGGAATAGCCTTCCCCAACTTGGTAATTTCCATACCAATAATTTGTGGTATGTAAAACATTCAAAACTATAAAAGGTTAAGATTATTTCTGTTGTTTCATTTATTTTTAAATGTCAAAGTGTTTTCAACCATTCATTGACATTTTAAAGAGAGTTTTGTTTATTACAATCTAAAGACAGATACATCACATTATTATTTTTTTAATGAACACATCTGAACACATCTGGTCAAAAAAAAATAATTAAAAATAACAGGTTTCATTGAAGAAAATCCTGAGGAAAAGGAAAATATTCCATGAAGACTCTGACGGATCAGTGACTCTGACATGAAACCGTCGTCACAGGGGTCTGGCTTCAGCCATGTGTTGACGTTTGCCATAAAAGCATCTGTTCTGAGTTCTGATTCAGCGCTGCACTAACACAGGCTGGGAGAGGCTGATGCCTTTTGACATCGGTCGCCTCTGTTATCCCCTGACAGCTTCATTCCCTGTCCCCCAGTGCGAAACCAAACGTGGCAGCATCTTCCCATACCAAAAGAACAGGCTGTTTCAGCCTGCTACCCTTTTTCATATGAATGAGTCTTAGGGGAAGTGCAGCTGTCTGACAGACTGTTCCTCATACTATGAAGTGCATGTGGTGGGATTATATATTAAGGGAGAGTATTTGCACCTGAGACCACAGGAAGTAATGGAACATTTCTTGCCCCGGTAGGATTGTGAGTCACAGATATATTTGTTGATAGAGACGTGGCATTATTGGAAGAGCGTTTGAGGGATCGTGCGAGTGGGCGGCAAGGTCATTCCTGTGATGCAGTACCTTTTGAACTCTGCCACTTTTAATAAATGAACATGCCTGACGTATTTCTATAAAAGGGCAACAGACTTTCTGAAATATGCTCTGGTCAGGATCTGGCACCATTATGTGAATAATCAAAGTTGATGACAAGAAAAACATTTCAGTGAGGGACTGGGAGTTAGTTTACATGAGGGGGTGAACTGTTCGACAACCAGTAGGGGCTTTTGCACCCTATAACTAATGGCGAAAGTACCCACGTATTGCCATGTTCACTGGGAATGTTGTTGTTTTTTTGGGGTGGGGGTGGGTACTTAATTATTCGTAATTAGGACTTAATAATTCTTGAGCACCATATGATTTCTCAAGGTACTAAAAATGGAGCTTTACCTTCACAGATTTTATTTTATTTTTTACCTTTGAAGAGTTCAGATGCAAAAGCCTCTGAGTGCCATTTGAAATTTTCTTCTAGAATGATACGTTTTATCAAGCTGGATAGGTAATCTTCATTGCCATTTAAGTGAAATTACTGAACTTTAATATACAAGCTTGATCAAGATCATTCTAGAAGAAAATTTCAAATGGCACTTAGAGTCATCTTGAACTCTTCATTTATTAACATAGAAAACAGTTGTACTCAATTGTAATAACATTTCACAATATTACTTTTTTATTGATAGAAAAAAAATGCTACACTCTCAGAAAAAAAGGTACAAAAGCTGTCACTGGGGCTGTAGCTTTTGAAAAGGTAAACTTTTGTACATTTTAGGTGCTGATATATACATTTTAGGTGCTAATATGTCCATTTTAGGTCCTAATATGCACATTTAGGTACTAATATGTACATTTTAGGTGCTAAGTAAATTTTAGGTGATAATATGTCAATTTCAAGAGCTAATATGTACATTTTAGGTGCTAATATGTAAGTTTTAGGTGCTAATATGTACACTTAGGTACTAATGTGTACATTTTAGGTACTAATGTGTACATTTTAGGTGCTAATATGTCCATTTCAGGAGCTAATATGTCCATTTTAGGTCCTAATATGTACATTTTAGGTGCTAATATGTACATTTTAGATGCAAAGTACATTTTAGGTGCTAATATGTACATTTAGGTACTAATATGTCCATTTCAGGAGCTAATATGTCCATTTTAGGTGCTAAGTACATTTTAGGTGCTAATATGTCCATTTCAGGAGCTAATATGTCAATTTTAGGTCCTAATATGTACATTTTAGGTGCTAATATGTACATTTTAGGTGCTAATATGTACCACTAAGGTACCAATATGCAGCCTTTGGGTACAAAAGTGTACCTTTTGAAAAGGTACAGCCCCAGTGACAGCTTTTGTACCTTTTTTTCTGAGAGTGTACCATGGTGAGTATAAGTGACTTCTTTCAAAAACATAAAAAAAAAATCTTACTGACCCAAAACTGTCATTGGTAAATACATTTTTATACCCAATCCAGTATATTGAGTGAATTCTTAATATTATACACAGCACAAAACAACTCTGCACCAGAAAGCTATAGGCCAATATCGGCTAGTACGAGCAAATGCACACCATGACAAATCTAAGGGACGGTTTGATTTGAAGCATTAAATTGCATTACCAAGGGAGTTCTATTATTAATATCACAGTTTGCTGACAGTAATAGACTGAGAACACTGAAACCACTGTCCAGTGACGTATTTTTTTCTGTCAGCATGAAACAAATAATGACACAAAAATCATTATTAGCAGGGTTAACATGGCGGGCTAGGTGGAGGTGTTATTAACCTATGCCCGATTTGATCTGCAAACACCACAAACCTGGTCTATAAATCCAACGGCTAAAAGCTTGACAGAGCCTCATTAGTCTCTGATGCAATCAAATCAGAAGTTGCCCTGGTTTCCTACAGGATTCCACTGGCGCACAATGCCATCTAATTAACACTAGCACTATTATTATGCACTGTCAGTGTAATGTGGCACATGCATTGCAACTGCCGCCTTCACTAAAATCAACAGCTGTTCATTATAAATGAAAGATTAACTTTTTTATAAGTTTAGATGTGTGCCAAAAACATTGCAAATACATTAAGATTGAAGAGTTTGGTGGTCAAAAAGATTTAAAAAAAAAAAAAAAAAAAAAAAAAATCACATTTTAATTCACCATGAGTGGGTTTGGGGCTATGTTCACTTCTGAAATCTTCTGGTCAAGTGCTTAAATGCCAGTATATTTATACATCGTTAACTGCATCCTATCAGCATCCAAGTACTGTTTCTGCTCTACGTCTTTCTAAAGTAGACCTCTATCAATACCTTCAAGTCCTCCTGATGCTGGTAAGGTTGTATCAGGACACACTGGACAGATTCAGAGGCGTTCAGACGCTGTTATCTCTGGCTGTTCTGACTCAGGTTTGACAAGCTTTGCATGTGTTTGATCAGCTGGGTTGGGTAATCAGTGAACTTATAAGTAGAAAGTATGCAAATCTGCTCAAATTTTATTGGGCCGATCACACATGACAGGATTTGGCCATGATTTAACTGTTTACGCTGCCATTTTTTACCTCTCTTCTTACTGTTTTTCAGAATCTCGCATCATGAATGCCACATTTTTAAGATATCCAGTTAAAAGTAGTTTAATTTCTGAAAGCTTGAGACTGTGGTCTTGAGACCCCTGCATTCTGATCCGTTCTGTTCTGCTCAGTTGAGTGTTTTTTTAACGCAATAACAAGTTCATACTGTATGTGAATGGATTCTCACAAAGCTGGTACTTCATGTTTGAACCTCTCAGATGGCAGGAAAACAAAATTAACTCAGCAAAATTTACTGGTCAGGAAAAAAGGCTTCTTCTTTTTTTTTTTTTTTTTTTTTTTTTTTTTACAATTGCTGATCCATTTCCTAACACACACAGTATCAACTATCTGCTTGGTATACAGCAATTAATTTCACATCCAAAATGCACTAAAATGACCAAAAAACTTAACTCAGCTTATTCTTCTCTAACTATAAGTTCTATAAGTTATAAGTTCTAACTATAAGTTCTTCTATAGCAAAAGGTTTCACACAACAAATACACTGTATCACTCATGAAACAATGACTTAAAAAAGGTACAGTGTTTCTTTTGTAAAATCTCTTTACACTCTCTTACATGCACACTGCTTATACTGTAATTCACTGCAGTATATGTTACATAGTCCATGTTTACAATTAAAGTACAAAATTATACCTAAGTTTCCCTTTTACATAGAATTAATTGCTGTAGTAAATTGCTCTTATTCAGTTTTTTTTTTTTTTGTATTATGTTCAGGTTTTGGTGGTATTTGTGTCATTTGAAAGTAGTCACTGAATGCATTTTGTGCAAAAGCAATGTGGAATTTTCACAGTTTAGCCCACATACACTGCTGTTGTGTTCACTGTGTGAAGAGTTTTGAAAAAGTATTGAGAAATTAGACCAAGCAATTAAAAAAATAAAATAAATGTGTTGTCTGCTGGTAGCACCGGAGAAACTGCACCGATAAGCAATTAAAGACGCTCTAGGTTTTAGGCAGAACAGATGAAAAAAATATTCACCAGTAATATGACTTAATTGCAATTTGGCGTGGTCAGTGTGAGGTGATAATGACATATGCAAAGTGTGGGGTCAATATGCCAAAACATTACAGAGTTAGAGTATCAGTTTGGCAGTTAATCAGTTTGGCACCATGCCATTAAATTCATTGATGACGGATTGGTTGATCAAATATGACATAAATGCCAATGACCTTAGTTTCGTAACGATAGCATTTTATGATAAAAGGGGAAAATTCGATTCAGACTGCACTGAAGAGACCAGATTCATGATTTTTGGGAAAACTGTTCAGAAGTTCTAAGCAAAAATAGCCATTTTCATATCTCCTGACCAGTAGGTGGTGCTGTGCCGAAACACAGCATGTAGCCTTAGGTCCTAATGGGCTATATGCACGCATAAGTTCCGCATTTGACGTAAGGATGCTCGTCCATTTCCGGTTGTGTAGATTAAAGCAGAGGAAAACCGGAGAAAACGGGATTATGGCAGAGTCTTCAATATTTACTGTCCTCCCGTCTTTGAAACGAAACGTACATACGTTTAGATGCAATTTTATATATAGTTATGTTTATTTAATATAATTTTAAAAAGAAGCATAAACACAACGAGGGGTGTCTGTTTTATCTGTTTTTGTGACTAACGTTTCTTTAGTATAACCATGGAGTATAAAATTCAATATAAATTCTCGGTATTGCATTGGACTCTATGATCGGCGGAAGTTATCGAGCATCCTTAATCCTTCACCGGAAATAACGCCGTGCATAGAGCTCATTGTGATGACAAGTACCAAGATTCGTTGCAATATGCTAAAGTGTTCTTCGTCAAATTAGTTAGTGTTATTAGAGAACAGTTTGGTTCATCAAAAAACAAACAAACAAACAAACAAACAAAAAAAAAAACCCAACTGTTTTGCCATCATGGATTTGACGAATATGTGAACCACTTTTTGTGAAAATCGGACAAACCATCTAAGTTTTTGCGAACATTTCTAAATGGCTGATTTTTTTTTTTTATTATGGAAAATTATGAAAATGCAATCTAAACATCTTGAGCCAAGGAATCAGAGGAAAGCTCTTAGAGTACAAATGTTACTTGCATGAACGTAAGTGCAACTTCGAACAAAGACTCCAGAGACTCCAAATTTGGTGTGGTTTAGACTACTCAGACTCTCCTCTATCTGTGTGCCAAATTTCATCCTTTTCCCACAAGCGGTTCTATGGGCTGCCTGCCATAGACTTCCAGAGCGAAAAAAAGCAAGAGAAGGAGAAGAAGAACAACACCTTCCGTGACAACCCGGTCTCATCCCAAGACGTCATATAACTGACGTTTTGGGACGTCTTTTGACCATATGTCAATATTCGCCTTTTTAGGGCCCCCTTAAACGTCGGTAGATGAGGTTATGGGATCCTAACTCTACCCCATACCTAAACCTAACCCTAAACCTAACCCGTCACCTAACTGACGTTAAAGGTAAAGCGTCAGTTGTATGACGGCCCGGGATCGCCATCTACCGACGTTTAAGGGGGCCCTAAAACGGCGGATATTGACGTATGGTCAAAATACGTCCCAAAACGTCAGTTATATGACTTTTTGGGATGAGACTGTGTTATCCATGACTGCATCTAGGGTTAGTGCCCATGCTAAACTTTTGGATTTCATTTTGAAAATCAGTATATAAAACGTCAAATGAATGTTTAATCTTTTGTTTGATAGATATTCTTTCCATGCAAAAGAAGGGAATAAGATGCTATGTCTGAAAACATTTCAGGTAGGCTTGAATGGTATTTATTTAGTTTCAATAATAATCCAAAATGTGTTCATTTATTTTTTTTCAATCTTTTCAAAAGTTCAAAGAACATTGTTAAAAAAAACACAATAAAAGATCACATAAAACAATTGTTTGTGTATAAATGCATGTTATCTGTTATAACTGTACTCATTCCAATACACAGTTTTATCTAAGCTACAGTACACCGTAAAAAATAATCCTGCAAAAAAAACGGTAAACTACTGGCAACTGTGGTTGCCAGCATCATACCGTAAAAATATGGTGTGTTACTGTTTTTAAAATTAACAGCTAAATAGCGTTTTGTCAGCTACAACTATATGCTGTTAAATTACAGTTATATACTGTAGCTGAAAAACTGCTATTTAGCTGTTAATTTTAAAAACAGTTACACCGTATTTTTACGGTATGATATTGTTTACTAGCCTAGATATCTAGACGCACCCTAGCGGCAGCAAAAATGATTTTGCAGCAAAGTGTGGCCAACTCTGGTCAGGCCAATCACATCGTGTATAGAGTTGGTGGGCGGGCTTAACACAATGACAACAGAGTTGTGACGGTTCTGCGCCGTGATTTCCCTGCTAAAACAAACAAGATGCTGCTGGCGAACAGCGGCCGTTCGATTCGGCTTTGGCCGTGACTCTGAATGACTTGGAGTTAAGAGAACGTCACTTAAGTCATTCTTAAAAAAGGAAGATGTGTTCAGAGTTTTGATGACCAGATATGGCAAAAGTTTAATATATCAACTTGCTCCACTGGAAGGAAAATGCATTGGACTCACTCATCCACAGCCGTTCGTTGCTCTGGTTGTTTGTGGTGCTATCCTATTGCGCCTTGGATTGAGGTATGCCAATTATGAGTTTCCAGACCTAACATCTTGATAGGTTTGGCTTGCCAGGCTAGTTGTTTACCATTTTTTTTTTACAGTGTAGACATATATAACGTCTAACATCAACTTGCTGTTTCCAATGTGAGCCCTGACACTCACGTTAATAATTCAGCAGCAAGTAAAGGACAAAAGTGTATTACAACACTCACAAACTAGCTTTCCCTGACAGCCCAAATCCACTGAGGCCAATTTATTCAACCCCTCCATGTCTTTTGGTGGTTTTCAGCCACACCAAGCAGCACCAGTGAACACTTCACCTTCACCTACCACTTCTTCACCTCAAAGTCACAGGGCCCAGAGAGACTGACGGCAGCGTTAATGCTTGCACTTTCACAGAGACCCCTCACCCACCGACCTCCTTATTCATCCTCTAATCTCTCACTTGTAAATAAACAACAGCTTCATCTGACGCAGACTTGACATGTGAAGCATGTGGAGCCATGGGTAGTCTATTTTGAGCTCTTACGGGAAAACTTTCTTGCAAAGACCTTTGAGAGAAAGATCAAATTGACTTTGGATGCTTTGGTGTCGTTCAGTGTGGCACAAGATCAAGGGTTCTGTGATGCGCGCTTCCTCTCAGGCCGAGGGAATCTTGAAATGGGATGATTAATTCAATCCAATGTCTGGAAAACTTTCATTTTGTGGCTGGGAAGTCTAAATCTTTTTCACTACTTTGAAAAAGGAAATGGTTTTATACAGACAATGTATGTTTCTGCTACTCTGAATAAAGGCCATTGCACACCGAGTCCGAAATTCGCATCCGAAATTTTCGCACGTTAAAAAAAAAATTCGACCTCACGTTATGTCAGTCACGCTTGCACACCGCCTCCGAAACTTTCGTCCGTCATAAAATTAATCGGATCGGGTTCGATTTTCTGCGTTTTTCGCATCCAGAGCCAGCATTTTGAGAGGTCTTTTGACACTTCAGGGCCGGGGGAAGCTCGTCCTCAAATCATTGCACATATGCGCCGTGCTTTCAGTTTCGGTTTTCAATTCGATCAAGTGTTTATGTTCTCTTCTCTAGCTATATTGGATTATGAAATTAATAAACCTCCCCTTTCAATCAGATTGAAATTTAGGATCGAATAAGGTGTGATTGAGCAGCCTATTCGATAACTAATGTATTATTTGGGCACAATATACACAATAACTAGCTGTTCTGTCTGCCAAGCGCTTCCAACGGGCCGCGCGCGGGTGTGTGTTTGTCCGTGTGTGTGTCCATACCTGGTCCATTTCAGACACACTGCCAGTCTCCGTTCAGAATCGATTGGTTCACGGAAATTGGTGGTCTTGTTTTTAATATGTGGCTCCAGAATCGCTAGCAAAGCATCGAACTGTCCCACAGACATTCTGAGGTAAATTTTGAATCGCTCGGGATAAATTCGCAACTCCTTGATAAGGAACTCTCCTTCCTCTCGGCGCTGACGAACATACGTATACGAATATTTCGTGCTCGGTGTGCAATGGCCTTAACACAGAAGAGAAAAATAGCCTCTGTGACTTTGTCTATTCTTTACTTCTGAAGTTCTCATCTTAATCTTTGTAAAGAGCATGTCTTCCCTGTTTTTACATGTTTCCTATTGAAACAGAAAGTTGGGATTGGGCATTTTTCTTTAAGGATGAGGTAAGATTTGTATTAAACTGGATGTTTTATGCAGCTGATGTGGGCGTTTTCATGGCTTGCCTCAAAATTAGCGTTTGAATGGCGCTCGCTCTCAGTGGGCGTGGTCACATTACGCTAAATTAGGTGAAAGGAAAAAGACTGACATCTCTCTCTTTTCATACAGATTACATCAATTGAGAACAGTGATGCCGGTAACGCGTTACTAAGTAACGCGTTATTCTAATTTGACCCCTTTTTTCAGTAACGAGTAATATAACGCGTTACTGTTTCAAAACCAGTAATCAGATTAAAGTTACTTATCCAGGTCACTGTGCGTTACTATTTTTGTAATTTTCCTTAGTAAATATATATATATTTATTTCTTATTGCATCTCGGGGAGTGTGCGCGACAAGTCACGTTTTCAGCATGAGGTTCACGTCACGTGTACCACGCACGCAGCGACACAAATGTAAACAACGTTGGAGGGAGGAGAGAGATGCGCTTTTTCTAGCTGGAAATACAGTCACTATTGTATTTTGCGTTTGTCTCAGCTAAAGATGGCAACATTAAGGTCCGTTGTAAACTGCTGGCGGTGACAAAGTGTTATCTACCTACAGAAACACTTCGTCAAATTTGAAAAAAACAAAAACATTTGGATTCGCAGCACCGCACAGTCAAACTTACAGAGCAAGTCACGCCAGGTGATGCGAAGCAGAGAGCAGGTTCCCCACCACAAAAGCAAAAGCTGGACTTCGTTGCAAAACCAGTAAGTGGGGGGAGTTGAAGAAGTTGGTCGGGCAGTTTGGTGTGGAGGAAATGCTGCGATTAAACACGGTTGATTCGCCTTCGTTTCAACCCGAGAGGTTTGAGAAGCTTCTGTTAATGATGTACAACCACTGGTTTTACTCGCCTCTCTCATTAACTCATAACATGGGATTAAAGATTAAGATAAAAAAAAAAAATTTAGATTATGAATAGTAAGTTTTGTCACAGTGTTAACTGTTAAATATGTCAGGTCAAGAAATTTTATAGTCTATATTTTACAGTTTTATAAAGACAAGTATTTATGTTAAGTGAAGACAAGAAAGGCTGTCTTTATTTTATTTTTTATAAAAACTATAAGACTATAAAACTATAAAAGTATTTATGTTAAGTGAGGTGAAGAAAGACTTAAGTTGAGTCAAGAAAGACTTTTTTTTTGTAAAACATGTTTTTTTCAGGAAATAGTTTTTAAGTTAAACTTTAAATGACAGGAGATAGATTGTTGATGTTACTGTTAAAAATACACTTCCAATAAAGTGAATGTTGGCAAAACTGGTTATCATTTTTATGTTGAGGTCGTGTGTTTTTTTTTATGTTAAGGTCGTTATGTTGAGGTGTGTTGTCGGCAACTGCTGAATGTAACTAATAAAAGTAACTTGTAAGTAACTTAGTTACTTTTAAAATCAAGTAACTTGTAAAGTAACTTAGTTACTTTAAAAAGCAAGTAACTTGTAAAATAACTTAGTTACTTTTTCAAAGTAACTGTGGCAACACTGATTGAGAATAGTTGTTTTTTATATAAATTCCTTCATTTAAAAGAAGAGAATTTCAGCTTTATGAAGAGAAATCTTTTGCGTCTCTGTGACAAGTATTTACTGAGTTACAGTTCATTTTTCGGACGCGTTTCAGAATGACAGAGAAAAGGCAAAACGCGCATCATGTTTATTTTTCTTTATTTGACAAAAAGCACAACCAAAGATGGCTTCTCTCAAATGATCTATATTGCAATTGCAAATAAGATAAAGCAGGCCTTGCGTTACGATTTTATCTGTCATCCCAAGTTGCTGTATTTGCTTTATTAACACTAGAAGTGCCAGAATTCCAAAACTACTAGAACGGCCACAAACGGTCATTTTGACCGTTAGATTAAAAACAGTGTTTATTTCGTTGATGAATAATTTTCGTAATTATTTTCGTCAACCACATTTTTTCAAAGACGAAAACGAGACGGTAACTAAATAAAAACTTGGTTTGAATGACAAAAACTATGACGAAAATGTTAGATAGTGACGATTTGCGAAGTGGTCAATAGGCTAATAATAATAATAGAGCAGAACTAGTGAACAGCCCATGCAGCAAAACAAACAGCGCAGGACAGGGCAGCAGAGCTCACCAGGATCATCCGACACGAATGGATCTGTATCCGCCGTGTCTGATGATAGCAGCCGTCTCTTTTTCCTTGATGTGGACTCTGACTCTGAATCACTCTCTGATGAGGAGGAAATGCACGGGAAACGTCACGGTCACTTTCCACCTCCGATTGTTCCCCTGATCAACAACTAATGTATAAATTATTATATAGCAAACACCGCTACAGAGGTGACCGGACGGACCTTTCTGTTGACAGTTGAGAGAGAACACGATCAACCGTGGGATATTTAACGGAAAAATACCGCAAAATTCAGTGCGGTCAATATGACCGTCTATGGCCAAAATAGGTAAATGTGTTCATTTTTTTCTGTTTTGCCTTACGTTTACGTAACTTAATTTATATGAAAAGCATTTTAAATGAAAATACAGACAATTTTAGGAAAAGTCAGGTACCAGCAGGATTTTTTTTTTTTTCAACAAAGTTATTGTAGATATAAAATTCAAAACGGTCAAAATGACCGTTGTGGCCGTTCTAGTGTTAACTTTCTAAATCATATTTTATGAAAACATATGTTAATAATCATACATTATGAATTGGAATAATTGCTACCATTTACATACTACTGTATGTACTTATTATAGCAATTATACAATACAATAACTACAATTGTATAATAACTAGGGCTATCAAACGATTAATCGCGATTAATCATTTGACAGCCCTAACAATAACTAATAACAAGGTACTTACCTTGAGCCTACACTTTTAACCCATAAACTTTATACCCATGTTGGGTAATTACACTGTAACTACAGTGTAATAACCAAAATAAAGTGTTATTTAAACATTTTCATGTTGTCTGTATGCTACATCGCCTTGTATATTACGTACTAAACGTATATATCCCATCAAAAATATTTCCTAGTATACTTTTTCTAGCAAAAGCTAATTTAATTTTTATAATTAAAAAATAAAATCCACTTTTAAGAGTACCATCACAGAAATGGCTTCAAATGTCACTGATTGAGACCCCATTAAACGTTTGCTTTTAGTTCATATCTATGTTGATATTATGAAAGAATGACTTCTCTTTACCTGCCACGGGCTCTTTTGAGGGGTACAGTTTGTTGTCGACTGTCATGCTGATGTCACAGAAGACTTCCTCTTCATCTCGATCTGCATCAAGCTGTATAAACAAGAAAGCACTTGTGTCAGGCAACATAATTAAAACAATACTAAAGAAATGATTTAAAAAGGACAGCAATGAATGTCCTGAGTATCCAAACTTTAGAACTTTTTAAGTATTTTCATTTTGACGAATTTCTTTATTTTCAATACTGGCTTTTGTGTGCATGACATGTCTTGTCCCTTATCTCAAGAATCAGTGATGTATATTGTGATCATACATGGTATGACTTTTGTTTCCGTATAATGAGTTTCATTAGGTGGCTCAACACGATCACATAAACAAGATAACGAGATAACAAGATTTCAGTCATCGTGCATCGACCTAAGGCTCGGCCAGAGATTCATTCATTTGGAACCATGGTGTGATTCACCATTAAAAGCAGGCTTCTTCACAATCTAACCATTACCTTCATAAACATTGAAAAAAGTATAAAAGCAGAAGATATAACTAGACACTCTTAGTCCTGAACTGCAGAAGATTATCAAAAACACACTTCACAAGAACCATTTCTTGAGAAATGGGGAGGCGAAACAACGACCTCCTCCAACCTGTCTGAATGTTTCCATGACAACAGACTATAACGGGCCACAGCGTAGCAGGTACAGCGTGGGAGTGTCCCTTGGGCTTCAGAAGACTGTGTACCTGTCATATCATTATTGGATACACACTATTGTTGATTATTAAAAACGAACTAACATTTATTGGGTTTTCCGACCTTTCCCGCCTCAAAGACTGCGGGCCAAAATATGTCTAGCCAAAGTCCACCTTGAATCTATTTTTTATTTATTTATCTCCATATAAAAGCACTGTGGGTGTCGCATTTTACTGACTTATTTCCATATTCCTGACTTATATCCATTGCCATACTTTAAAATATTATTTGACTACAAATGCATGTGCATTCTTTATCCTGTGAAGTTAGAAAAAGGAATTTAGGTACAATTTGGATTGGATCAAAACTGATTATGATTCTTTTTTTCAGTTTGTATGTTTGCATTGTATGTACATTTCAGTCATGTCAGAATCAAGCTGTGCTTATGGCTTTAGTCACTCTCAGCTTCACAAAACAGTCTTTGATAGAGGTCAGCCTAATGGTAATTGTAGCCATTCTCTTGTTTTGTTTCTTAGAAATCATAAATGGCCAAACACAACTAAAAAACGTGTGTCAACACAGCTTAGTGAGAGAGCAATCCCATTTCAGAGTGCTAAAGTGGTGCAGGGTATTCATTTTCTAAGGTCTGAGAAAGATAGAAAAAAACATGACTCGGTTCATTGCAACAGTCAAATCCATCTCTGAGGTCTGAGCTTAACACTCATGATGAAATGGCAGATCACACAGTGTGACCAAACTATTCCAGACTGCTAAAACTGCTGTTCACTTTTCTCTTTTTACCATGTAGATGTAGACTCATCAAAATATGCACTGAACTCTATTAATGTTCAGATCCACATATACCGCATCTTTGCAACTTCTTCCTAGATTTTTTGCTGGCACTAGTACAGTTATGTGTAGACACCAGTTACATTGAATTCATACATCCTTGAAATGTTAATAATATAATTTGTACATTAATAAAAAAAAATTTGCAACATTTCTATTAATTGTGATTCAATTCATCAAAAATCAATGCGATGTTAGATATAGATATAGGTCACTAAAGACCAAAATTTGTAATAATGATTGGTGAAATATTCATGCATTTAATGGCTTTTTTTTTTTAAAGCTCAAGCATCAACATGTAAGTATATCATATTATATTTTCCCTACAAAATAACAAATTGCAAAAAAAAAAAAAAAAAAAAAAAAAATGTGTATCAATGTGTATTCAATCAACCAATAATGATTGGTGAAATATTCATGCATTTAATGGCTTATTTTTTTCGAACGCTCATACATCAACATGTAAGTTTATCATATTATATTTTCCCTACAGTTACAGCATGACGAGAACAAAATCCAATGTTGGTAACACTTTATAATAACTGCACGCTATTAATTATTAATCATAATACATTAATAAGTAGTTTATAAATACAGCTATTAATGTTTTTTCCTAATTTATAAGCATAATGTGTTTAATGATTGTATTTTCATACTTTGTTAATGATCAATTAATGAAGTATCATCTAAATGAAGTATAGCATTATTTACAAACCAGTAATTTAAGAGTTGTCAGTCTCTTCATAAGATCACTTAGAAGGTAAATGTAGTAAATACAGGTAGTTATAATGCATTTAGAAGTGCTCAGTAAACTATTTTGTGAGCTCATCTAAAGTGAGGACTATTCATGACTTGTAAAGCATTTATAAAGGAGATTTAAAGACTCGCCAATCTTCTAAACAGTAAAATGTAACAAACACAACACAGTGATACAGAACATAGAAATATTTAACAGCTTTTAAATCTCCTTTATAAATGCTTTACAAGGCATGACTAGTCCTCACTTTAGATGAGCTCACAACATAGTTAACTGACCACTAATTGCTTTATAACTAGCCGAATTAACCCTGAATTACAGCATTAATACATGTTAATAAAGCATTTATTAACACACTAAGTAACCATCACTATGTCTGAATAATAGGATGTATGAATGTACATTTAAATACCTAATTAATCATTTACTTACACTTTCTAAGTGATCTTATGAACCAATGAAAACTGTTTGTAAATTATGCTTCATTTAGAAATGATAAATTTATCATTAATGAAGGATGAAAATACAATTATTAAACAAATTATAGATATGCTTTTAAATGAAGAATAAAGCATGTATAGCTCTATTTATAAACTGCTTATTAATGTCTATAAATGCTTTATGAATGATGAATTAACTGTTTACTCATGCTTGACTAATGATTATTAACGTGTAGTTATTATAAAGTGTTACCCTAATAGATCCAAATAATAAGTAAATTAACCTCAGAGACCTGAACATCAGCACACACTTTTGTTCAACGGTCATTCCAGAGTTTTTTTTCCTCAGGAAAGCACATCAAACCCCATGTGGCGACACTAAAGCGACTCACCACCAAAGCATTATAGATGGCTAATTAAATCAGTCTTTTTTTTTTTTTTTTGCTATGAAGGGATGCACTTCAATCAAAACTCCACCACCATCAATTATTGCTCTCTCTCTCTCTGCAGTTACGCTTAATAGGTTAGAGCAGCGCCCATCATCAGAGAGCTCTGCTGGAATGCAGGAATTACTCATATATGAGATCCAAAGCAAAATAAAACAAACAATAATGTCACAGTGTGATTCTAAATGTATATGTTGTTTGTGTGTGATGCTTTTTATCTGGAATGCTTGCAAGTCAGGGCTGGGTAATTACTGACCTCAGATGACATCAATCAAAATGTATTGCAGAGTAATGAGCAAGATATTGAGGGCATTTACAATTACTGGGGGATCTGTTTGTCAAGCCCAGGCATACTGGTTATAAATTATTTTGAAAATATCATTTGAGAGGCTTCATAATTATTTGATCTAACAGACTTGTTTAACATAATCTTCAGCCGGTCGTTCCTCATGGAGGGGTTCTTCAGAAGGACACACAGCCAGGAACAGCACATGGTTTCGTAAACTTTTTCGCTTTTTATTCTTACAACATTTAGAATTGATAGTATCTACCTCCTCATTACTTAACAGCGACTCAACAGACCAAAGAGTTGCCATGCAAATAAGTAGGTAATGTCCAAAGTAAGCGGTCAGGCTGCAATCAGTTTTATGAAATCAAATGATTGTTGTAGTCTGCTTTCAAAAAGTGAGTGGTGTAAAGCATGTGATATGATGTACATGTATTAAGTTTTATCCCCAAGTATCTTTTTGCTAGTAGTTGTACTGAGTGTGAAATATATTAGCAACTTTTATTCTCTACTTGACTACATTTTTGCACTGTAAAAAATATTGTTGGTTTAACTTAAAAAATGAAGTAAGTTGCCTTAAAATTTCAAGTTCATTGAATTGAAAAAATGAGTTAATACAATGAAGGAGATTGATTTAATCATACAAAACTCAAAATATTGTGTTATCTGAACAACGTAAATTAAGTTGATTTGACAAAAGAAAAAATGTTGTGAATACAAATCATGAAAATATTTTTTTACAGTGTGAGAGATTGTACTTTTGTATAAACTTGCTCTATTGCTTCTACGTTTCACCGATCATCCATCATCACAATAAGTAAAGATAAAAGAATTTAGTTCTGATGTGCAGCAAGAGATTGTTGAGCTTCACAAAATAGAAAGTGGCAAGAAAATAGCTAAAGCATTGAAAATTCCCATTTCCAGAAGTTCCAATCAAGTAAAGATGTTTTACGAATCTGCCTGGAGTAAGATGCGAGTGTTGTCTTATTGTACAGCGAGGAGAGAAGTTTAAATGGCCAAAGAATCTTCAAGGATCACAGATAGAGAATTGCAGAGATTAGTGGGTTCAGAAAGCCTACAAAGTTAAATCAATCAACCCCTACATCCCCACATGTTGTCTGGGAGGGTTTCAAGAAAAATCCTCCTCACTCACCCAAAAACAAACTCCAGCATATGAAGAGTTCAGATGCAAAAGCCTCTAAATGCCATTTGAAATTTTCTTCTTTAATGATGATTTTTATCAAACTTGTATATTTAAGTTCAGTAATTTCACTTAAACAACAATTAATAGGTAATTATCATTGCCATTTAAGTGAAATCACTGAACTTAAATATACAAGTTTGATAAAAATCATCATTAAAGAAGAAAATTTCAAATGGCATTTAGAGGCTTTTGCATCTGAACTCTTCATATCCAGGACACGGGGATAAAAAGTGTGCCATGTCCATGGTTAGTGCTGGAACTCTTATGCTGTGGTTGGATCTTCCATCAGGACAAGGACAATGATCCAAACCAAACATCAAAATCAAGACAAAAATGAGTCACTGAGCAATAAATGAAGCTTTGCCAGCTGTCCCAGACCCTGACCTGAACCTTACAGAAAATAGGGTTCAGGTATAGGGTGTGGTGAACAGAAGATGAGAAGCACCAACATGGTCATGAAGTCATGAATGGTCTCTGATCTCTTGTCAGGTGTTCTCCAAATTCATCAGGAATCTGTAACAACTGAGGCCAATCATTTGTTAAGGTTAACAAATAATCTTTAATAATCTTAACATCCCACAACAGTGCAAGAAGGGTCTTTGGGTTACCAGGAATACGATCCGATAAGTTGGTTTTATTGCTGTTAAAAATGTGGTCACATGTTCAAGACAAAGACGATGGGGAAGAAAGAAACAGCCTTTGCTGCATTAATTATAGACAAACTGATCTGTAAATGAACATGAAGAACATTTTGTGAAAGATTTGCTGTCTTTTGATACAATTATTTGGTTGATGCTGTGTATTTTACAATAGAATCAATGGTCATATATAGGCTATGTGCACAACCGTAGTTTCGAACTTCCGCTTTTGTCAGAAGTTGGCGTATCAGTTTCCGGTCTACGACTGGTCATCCGCATCCACTAATAAACAAACAAGATGAGTGCTGCTGTTGTACGAAAAAAAGAGTTCTTAAACACATCTAAGTTTCTAAGAACTGCAGTGGATCTAACGTCCGTTTCACACCCGTTTGCAGTGTGTGTTGCGGTGCAGGAGCGTGCTGTGGTTCACATATTATGATGCGTTTTACACAGTGAATAACTGATCCACCGCTGTACAACAAACACATACTTAATATTTTTATTTAAAGTCCAGAAGTTATGTTGCAACTTATTTTTAAAAACAAAAAGTTGTGTCAGCATTGCGATTCTTTGTATGCACGTTTAAACACAATCTAAACAATGTAAGTTAGGGCTATTACTCCATGCATTACAAGTTGCTCAGTAAAATATTTCCTATATTAAAATCGCAAATAATTTAAATTAAAACTTGAAATTGACAAAAGCAGCCGACTTGCCTTTTCTTTTGCATCTTAATTTTAAAACAATAGATCTTGCATGTCACAAAACTTATTTTTCCACCTCCACGATCGAGATTTGAGACGAGTTCATTTCTGTCGCCTGGTTGAAGTAAATTGTAGTTTTCCTTGATTAAATGTGCATTTATGGTGAGATTACTTCATTTTATTTAATTAAACGCATTTATGAAATTACTACATTTTCAGGTCAATCTTTATCATTTTGACCACCAGCGTTTGCAGCACAGCAGAAATAGATTCGGTGTGGAAATGATATTATATGTACCACACCAGTGAAAAGTGAAAGCCCTAACCTGTTTACATGGTGCGTTAGGAGACTGCTGTGCGGCACTTTGCTCTGCTTCAAGTCGCTAACAGCCATTTGAGCTTCTACTGCTTCCTGATAAACACCAACCTTCGTGCGCAGTGGCTGCACAAAATAGATATTTTGATCGCCGCGCAAAAAATAATAAAAATATTAAGTATGTGTTTGTTGTACAGCCGTGGATCAATTCACTGTGCAAACGCTTCATAATATGTGAACGCACTAACAGCACGCTCCTGCACCGCAACACACACTGGAAACGGGTGTGAAACGGACGTTAGATCCACCTAGTTCTTAGAAACTTAGATGTGTTTAAGAACTCTTTTTTTCGTACAACAGCAGCACTCATCTTCTTTGTTTATTAGTGGATGCGGGTGACCAGTCGTAGACCGGAAACTGATACGCCAACTTCTGACAAAAGCGGAAGTTCGAAACTACAGTTGTGCACATAGCCCATACCATGTTTGGTCTCTATAAATTGGTACTTTGCAGATCGAAATGATTGGGTCAATGATATTTCGATAGATGTGCAACATATTACCAGAACCGTTCTTAGTTTCTTCATCAGAAACAAATCCAGCTGCACATGCAAATGAACACGAGATTCATAAGTCAACCATAGTGGAATTTTCCCGCATGGAAATTCCACCCTTCTCATTGGTCAAGCAAACCCGCATAGGTGGGGCCTTTCTCAGGTTTTATTAGAGGCTCTCGTTACCTGCTGGTTGATGTCTTTGGGAACCCCCACCGGGGCCCATGATCCCCAGCAGGCTGTGACCACAAGCCCGCTATGCTTTCACTCTCCCAACAGAGTCAGACTGTTGTTTCTTCAATCCAAAACTGCAACTTTGCCATTACTGAATGGGCAACCATGAACTCTTCCGACTTCCTCATCTCCATGGTTACCTTAAGAGACTCTCCGGCACAGGGCCAACAGGCCTTAACTCACAACCAGCCATGTGCTCATGGAGAGAAAAAACCTTCATCCAGAACAGAGTCGAACTACCCATGCAAGTTCATCATATCTTCATCCAAAGGAGAAGAAAACAGAATTACAAATTCAATGTTTGACACTCAAAGGAAACGTCAACAGTTTTTCAAGATCTTCAAGAAATGTGTCCGGTGCAAATGTCATGCAAGTATATACATTTAATGAGGTATTCTAAAAATGATAAGCTGTAAGCTTTTCATAGTTAAATGAATCTCGTCCATAGTTTCATTTCCGGCTTCCAGTTCTAATCTATCACTGACCCCTTTACCTATATGCAGGGCCTGAAATTAACTTTTTCGGCCACTGGCCACTGTGGCAGGTGGATTTAAAAATTCACCTGCCACAGAGATTTTTTACCAGCCACTTTTTTTTTTTTGCCTCATATTTTGGCTGGTAATGGCAAAAAATGGCTGGTAAAAAGAACAATATGGTGAAATTCCTGTTTGTTTGTTTTTTCACCTTTATATAAAGGTGAAAAAAAAACAGGGATTTCACAATATTGTTCTTTCACTTGTAAGAATACACATTTAAGTGCTGTCAAGTAATAATAATAACTCTAAGAACATACATTTTTTAAAATCTTTTTATTCATTGATTTTGACACTCACACAACATATATAGTATAGGCTATATAGTAGGCTACTCAACAGATAGACCTACCGCAGCACGTATGTAGACAAATCACACGCGGCTGTGTTGATGGCTGATTTAGTCACGTAGACAGATCCTGACAGCTTTTAGTTACAGCGTTCAGGAACCGTTAACTATGAACTAAATTAATATTGTTATTACTGGTAAAGTTACCGGGTACCGGATATTTTCTCACTGGTTCCCAACTCCCAACACACATCTGTGCAACTCTCATTGTACTGTACATCAGCGTTACATTATCTCATCCCATCTCACCAACAGTTTAATACTCGCACATCCACAAATGTCAGAAAAGGGCCTCGTCTTCTTCTGATCGCATGAACGTTACGAAACAACAGTCGCTGTCATACCGGTAAATCAGCCTCTCACGAACCTTGCCATTGCCGCCAATTGTCCACTTTGTATTAAAATGTCTTCTTTTATTTTCTTTTTCTCATCCTCATCTTTTTGTTGGTATTTTGTTTCAGCTGGCCTCTTTACCCCAGTAATAATGAGCCGGCCCGCCACATTTGAGCTAAAATCAAACGCAATGGCGGACTTAGTTGAAATGTAAAAATCCTAATGAATCACTCAATTCTCATTGGCTACCTGCCAATGTGGCAAGTAGATTGACAGTGTTACCCGCCAATAGAAAAATATTCACCCTCATTTGGCAGGTGGTCGGGTGTTAAGTTCAGGCCCTGTATATATGTGTGTATTTATCTATGTATGTTTGTGATTCAGTTAATAAAACTTGTGCACAATATGTATTTGGTTCTGATTCTCCACTTGCAACAAAATCTATTTTACGATCTTGATCTTGTTACATGCTCTAAGCGCTGTGCATGCTAAGAAATAATTATTCTTCGGTGGCCATGGAAGATATTTATCTTGTGCGTTTTGCTCTTACTCACCCAAACTTGTCAACGAGCTGAGAATACGAGTGCATTAGCAGGTAGTTGTGAATCACAGGTGTTTTATATTTGAGATGAGGACATGACAGCAGACGGTAAAAAGACCGAAACCAGCACGTTCAGTGCAAGTAGCCTTTGACTATTTCATTTTACCTATCCGTTATACTGAACAAACCTTAAAGGATATTACTTATTCCCGTTTTGAGTCCTTTAGTTTTACTGAGACTTCAGTGTAGACGTCTAAGAGACTGTTGTGTTGACCTTGATTTATTGCAATTTTAAGGTGTTCAGTTTTATTTAGATTTTAAAAAATGAACATCCGATTGCTCTCCTCACGAATCAACTGTTTCTTGTTTTTTCACTGGCATGCCTAATGAGGACTAATGCATTTTGTGCCTACATTCAGTACAAGTAAAATACTTAAATACTGCTAAAATCAGACACTCCTAACTCCCAGTTTTACAGACAAGGCTTAAGCCTAGTACAAGACTGATTCATGTTTGAGCTGTTTTAACTGAAAGCAACTTGCACTGACATATATCTTACAATGCTATTGTTTTGTCTCAAGATACACACCAGTAATGATTTTTTTTTTCTTGTAACTTGTAATAGAGTCGATGTTAGGTATCTTTACTTGTACTCAAGTATGGTTTTCAGGTACGCTTTACACCACACATCTTCATCATTGTCTCGGAAAAATCTCTTATGTGGCAAAAATGTGCTTTCACAGATATGTATTAAAAGTGGGCAGAGACATTCTGATGATACAAGGTGAACGGTGTTCATATATATTCGTTTAAAAGCATGAATATCAGGCCAGTTCAAACACTATCAGTATCAAACACCAAATCAAACACTTCACCTGTGCCTCGATCTGAGCTCTACGCCTGCAGATATCATGCATCATGTTTTTGTGAACCTTATATCTTCCTGTCACAGGGTAACGTGTTAGATAACAGCACCAATTATAACATTCTGTATTCTTCAGAGATGCTGCATTCTTCTCCTCTCAGACTAATGAAGGTTGCTTCACCATAGCAACATATTGAAGAAATTACAGAAGACACAAGAGAATCCCAAACAGCATTTTCTGAGTCATTCTTCACATCGCTGCCACTTCCGAGAGTTGTCTGTAGTCAGAGCTTATTTTAAACTCCAACAACCAATTACAAACTTCTAGCGGAGATTATTACCACACAACATCTGTACCTATAACTTGCATTTCTCCCCCCTCCCACAATCAAAAAAATGAGGGATCTGAACATGTTGGGCTTAGTTCAAGTGAATGAGTCATACACATCCACTATCAGTGCATATTATGCCCTGCTGTTCAGCAATAGAAAGAAAGAAAGAAAGAAAGAAAGAAAGAAAGAAAGAAAGAAAGAAAGAAAGAAAGAAAGAAAGAAAGAAAGAAAGAAAGAAAGAAAGAAAGAAATTCATTAAAAGAGTCATTCATTAAAAGATGTTGGCTTTAAAGGCTTTAAGTATAGATATTGTATTTATTTAAATGTAATAAATATATGAAATAATGAATTCATTTATCTACAGTAACAAACATTTTTCTGATATTTTACATTCAGTCTACATTTGGTCCATAAAAATTACTTTGCGGTAACACTTTACAATACGGGTACACTAATAAGCATTAACTAATGCACAGATAATCATGAATTAATGTGTTACTAATGATTATTTAAGCTATTCATTAATGATTACCACATTAGGAACTAATTAAGAGTCTGTAAGGTTAATGTATTAGTTCATACATGAATTGTTATAAATTAAATATGTAATTGTGGATTAATTCCATAATAACTCATTTTTTTTAACTAATGGTGTCAATTAATATGTTAATTACCAGAATGAGCCAAAGTCTTGTATTTCAACTTCCAGATAATATGACAGGTACACTAATATGCATTAATACATGATTATTTACTTCATTGTTAGTGCAAATTCATGTGCAAATTACTACAATTACTAAATGACTAGTTAATAATGATGTGCCTCAACAAGTAAAGTCATAACATAATGATACCTCTGCAAATCATTAGCTAAAGATTAATTAAAGCAGACAACTAGAAGTTGTCCAGTTCATAGCTTTGACTAATTGTGGTAATTAACACATTAATTTACACTATTAGTTAATAAAATATGTTATTAAGGAATTAATACACAATGGCACGTTGAATTAATAGAAATTTGTGTATTACTTAATCTATTCATCATATAGACTCTTTATTGCTGATGCAGTAATCATTAATTAATGGTTTAGTTCTTTATGAGTTATACATTAACTCATGATTATCTGTGCATTAGTTAAGCATGAATTAATGCATATTAGTGCACCCGTATTGTAAAGTGTTAAGCCGCCTTTCCACTGCACACGACATTCGCATACGATTGTCGCATTTCGCCCCCTAGTGTCAGTCACACGGAACTTTGAAATTGGTCGTGAAGCAACCGTTACCCTAGGATATTCACAATGGTAAAATTAATGATTTTAATAAATGTAATGCATGCATGAATATATCTACACAAAACAAATGACCCTCAATTCATCTAAAATAAAAATATAGTAGTATAAATATTGGTTTAATAGTTATAAAATATTTTTTCTGCTATAGTTAATTATAACCAACATTTTACAGAGCGAGCGTTTACAGAAAAACATTAAAGAGTTAAAATATTGGTAATTCTAGCCTCGCGCTCATAGTTTTTATTAGAATACATCACTTCCGGTTGGCAGGTCGCATACGGCCTAGCCGCAGAAGTTCAGATATTTCAACGGATCCAAAGCTCAAAACAGATCCGAATTTTCCGCATACGCATATGATCGGAACTCCCCGCAGCTCCCGTACGACTCTCCATTGGAAATGAATGACTTCCGGTCTGACGGCGGTCGTTTGTCGTGTGCAGTGGAAAGGCGGTTTTACCGACTTTGCTTTTGTTTAATAATTTTGCTTTTAAATTACCTTTCCCTGTATATTTAAACCCTGAGTTCTGTCAGTTCCTTGTCTGGTATCATCAATGTTTTATGTGGTTGTGTTTGCTTGGTTGTATTCCTTGATGGGTTTATTATTAAAACATTTTCTGTTTAGTCTCCTTCTGTAACGAATGAGTTAAGTATCCATTCAGCCGACCTCCAGGGGGAGCCCTCTCCCAAAAACTCGCCATGAACTTCATCTTTTATGGTTACTTCCTGTTATCACCTACATAAACCATGCTTAAATATACTTTGCGAAGTTTCGCCAGTCTTTTCACTGCCTTACCGAGCAAGCGTTTCTCCTTTGCCTGTTTCACCAGCGCAGTCTCATCCCAAGACGTCGAGTACCCTTAAACGTCGGTTAGATGACGTTATCGGATCCTAACTCTAGCTACCCCATCACCTAACTGACGTTAAAGGTAAAGCTTCAGTTGTATGACATCCCAGGATTGTCATATAACCGACGTTTAAGGGTACCCTAAAAAGGCGGATATTAATGTATGGTCAAAAGACGTCCCAAGACGTCAGTTATATGACTTCTTGGGATGAGACTGTGTTAGTTTCACTGCCTTCCTGTTATGACCATTGTACTTTACTTATTGGGTTACTGTTGTTGGATTACTGTTTTTGCTTTATTTGCCTGGTTGGACGGATTACTTGTCACTGAATACCGTGCATGCTTCACCAACATTGTCTCGGCCTTGTGTTTTGGATTTGTTTGCTGAATTTTATTAAACTTCCTGCAATTTGATTGTATCTTTGTCTCCATATCCTTCACAGCAACCTTGTCCACTCATTATTGCAGCCAAATATGGCAATGATAATATCTGATATGAATATATATATATATATATATATTTATAAACAGTGTCTATTTACACCAAGTTCAAACAGCCCACCTTGTTGGCAGAGGCTATTTACACTAACTCTGCCCACCATGTTTGATTAAGCCGGAAAATTACAAAAGAAATACCATTCATAACAGGATCAGTGGCATGGAGAGTTGACAGAGATATGGGATTAATTACAGGGATAATTAATGTCCCATTCAGGCAGCATCCATTTATGTTTTTAATAAACATAAGCATATTATGTTGTTATTGCATTCTGTTTTATACTACACTAACATAGACCAGGGATGGATTTACGATGATGATAGAACATTGGGTAACACTTTATAATAACTGCACGCTATTAATCATTAGTTAAGCATGAGTAAACAGTTAATACATCATTTATAAAACATTAATAGACATTAATATGCAGTTTATAAATATAGCTATACATGCTTTTTTCTTGATTTATAAGCATATCTATAATGCGTTTAATGATTGTATTTTCATACTTTGTTAATGATCAATTAATAATTTCTAAATGAAGTATAACATTATTTGCAAACCAGTTGTTTAAGAGTTGTCAGTCATTTATAAGTTCACTTAGAAAGTGTAAGTAAATGTAGTAAATACAGGTAGTTATAAAGCATTTATTAGTGGTCAGTTAACTATTTTTGTGAGCTAATCTAAAGTGAGGACTATTCATGCTTTGTAAAGCATTTATAAAGGAGATTTAAAGACTCGTCAATCTTCTAAACAGTAAAAAGTAACAAACACAACGCAGTGATACAGAACATAGAAATATTTAACAGCCTTTAAAAATGCTTTACAAGGCATGACTAGTCCTCACTTTAGATTAGGTCACAAAAATAGTTAACTGACCACTACTAAATGCTTTATAACTACCCAAATTAATCCTTAATTACAGCATTAATACATGTTAATAAAGCATTTATTAACACATTAAGTAACCATCACTATATGTCTGAATAATAAGATGTATGAATGTACATTTAAATAGTTTATTAATCATTTACTTACTCGCTCTAAGCAATCGTATGAACCACGGACAAATCTTAAATAACTGGTTTATAAAAAATGCAATTCTTCATTTAGAAATGATAAATTGATCATTAATAAAGGATGAAAATACATTTATTAAACAAATTATAGATATGCTTTTAAATCAAGAAGAAAGCATTTATAGCTGTATTTATGAACTGCTTATTAATGTCTATTAATGCTTTATGAATGATGAATTAATGGTTTACTCATGCTTAACTAATGATTATTAGCGTGTAGTTTTTATAAAGTGTTACCGAAAATTGTATTGTTTGTCACACTTGCCGAACAGATACATGCCATTTCCATCAGTAATAGATAAACAGAGGCAGCGTGTGTGACACTGGAGCAGTGAGTCACGCCTTTTTGCCCAACTTTTTCTAAGCCTTCTTTCTACTCTGAAGCAGCCATTCTCCACGCCAGTAAACTGGGGCAGCTTGTTGAGGTGTTAACCATTTGGGCTGTGAGTGCTTAATTTCCCCAGTAACTTACAACAGAGATAAAAGAGTTATTTTTGTTTAATAGAACAAAAGGAAAGTGACTGTCTCCGCTTTCCTGTGGAGGACGTAGAGAGTGATACATTAACTGCATTACCATTCTGATACATTGACCTGCATGTATGAGACCTATATAATTCACACTTCCACTTGAACATATATAACTAAATTAAACCAGTATTTCTTTCCACTTGTCAATGTGCTCATTATGCTCACTTTGTCAAAGCAGACCGAGTGGATCAGGTAGTCCGAGCTCTTGTGATTGAGTGGAAGGGGAATAATCAACACTATCTCACGACCAATTCGTACGAATTCGACGCATGATTAAAAAGTGTCTAATTCGTACTAATTCGTACGACCTCACTCGTACTAATTCGTACGATTTGTCTAAACCCATGTGATGGTTAGGTTTAGGGGCGGGGGTAAGGGGTAGGTAATTCGTACGAATTCATACGAATTGGCCAATTCGTAAAATATGTACGATTTAGCAAAATCGTATTAATTCGTACGAGTGAGGTCGTATGAATTGTTACGAATTAGCCACTTTTTAATCATTCGTCGAATTCGTACGACTTGGTCGTGAGATCGGGTTGGAATAATATGCATATTCATGGTTAAATTCATACAATACGCAGATCTGCATGATATACTAAATGAAGGAGGGGTGTAGAGTTACATTCAAGCTACTTTTTTAGGCATGAAGAAAATTACTCTCACAGTGACAACAAAACATTTAAATGTGTTATTTTGGTGATCAAAGACGAGTTTTAAGGGATAAAATTAGGCAAAATAAACCAATAAACATCTCAACAGAAAAAGAAAAGGCTATCAAGCTCCAAAAATAACTAATAGTTAACCTATATGATAGGTTTGTGAGAGTGAAAGACGGAAATTTAAGCTGTTGACGTGCTTCGTTTTGGTTTTTTCACAAACTGACTCACTTCAGGGAAGATAATCAGTGCATACAATGTGTTTTCCACTGATAAATAACAGCATGCAGATTTGAAGATGAGTAAATAATGACACAATTATGTGTTCAACTTTTCTTCAATAATACAGAACTACAAAAGAAATGTCTGACGCTTCCACAAACTTCTAACCACAAATACGCCACATATTCATTTTTTTCAATTAGCATTTAGTTTTGCTGAGAGCAGTAGCATAATTTATATTCTCAAAGTAGTTTTTAAGAAGGTTTTTCTGTACATAGAAGATCAGCAGGAAGCAATATGAGGAGTTATTATTATAGATCTTCACAGCCAGCGCTGAACTAATGCGGTTTCTCAGAATCCTGAGATATAAATATGTCTCAGGATCTCTCATGTTCATAGAAAATATAAGAGCACTGTAGCATATTGCAATTAGGCTCAGCTTGTTGTCCGCAATGAGGGGTTTGAGAAATAACTCAAACTGTTCAACATAATTATAAAAAAAACTGAATGAATTTGATGCGCCCTGAATTCCATTACCTTATTTAATGCAATCATTCTCACAAAAATCTCAATTAACAGAGGAAAAAGATGAAGGAAATATATAATAGATAACAGATATAATCTACTCACAAAACACTGATTCAATATTTTTTGTCTTTGTTAGATAAAGAATGTGAATCTACAGGTTAATGAGCTAGTGCAATAATCAATGTGAGTTTCCCAATAGGTAAACACAGATTTAGCCTGTATCAATGTAGTTAAGCTTTTCATGAAAATATAGCCTGTCCTGAATCAAGAAGATTTTCTGAGGACTTAATTAGCTATGAACAGTAGCACCCTTTAACATTCTGGCGTTCCCAAAACCCATGACAAAGCATATATTGTTCAAGTGGAAACATGTCATTTCTATTAAAGGAACACTGACATTTTCAGCTTGCATAGTTCACACAAAAAAAAAATTATTGGTTAACTTATTTTAAAGTGTCCTTTTTTACAGTGTAATCCCACCTTTTAGTGCGGAGTACTATTGTACATATTATGGGGTACATAATTTATACATAATTTAGTTATTACTATAAGTTCATGTAACACGGACACTAAAAGGTTACCAAAATGTCATCATTTAATCGCCCTCATGTCGTTCCAAACCTGTATGAAAAAAAGGAAGAATAAAAAGATATTTTAAAGAATGTTTCAGCTGTATAATGAAAGTCAATTGTATTTTATTATATGAACTAGAAACAATTTTTTCTTTTATGTTTAACATAAGAAAAAAAAGTTAAAGGGGTGGTTGATTGTGATTTCACTTCTTCATTTTTAATAGTGTGTAATGTTGCTGTTGGTGTATGAACAGTATCTGCAAAGTTGCAGCGCTGAAAGTCCAATGTAAGCAGAGATATCGTCTTTTAAAAATCAGGAAGTTTAATGCCTACAAAAACGACTCGATTGGGACTATAACAGTTTTTATACGTCACTAACCTATACATTTACATCAACCCTCTCTCCAAAATATGGCAAAAAAAGGCATGGCCATATTTTTTGTGAATCATCGAAAGTGTGTTATTTTCACCAGCTGTCAGGTCTTCTGTGTTCAGGCTTCCCACGGACGTTGTAGTTCGTCAACAATGGATAAAATTTATGTTTGATTATGTTCCTGAAAATGACGATCGTAATTTAGCTCTCTGTGCTGCGCATTTTACGAAAGACAGCTTCCAGAACCTTCAATCTCCACGAATTGAACACCGGATTCAACAACAAACTGTTACTAAAACATGAAGCATATCCAACTTTAAAAGCAGAGGCAGCCGTTGTTGGGCCACAACCTGTAAGTAGGCTAAGACTTAATCATTTTAAATGTATTTGCATGTATAATTTTAGACGTAATGTTTTAGTTTTATCAAATGCCAGCGCTGGCTTTATAGCTACTAGGCTACTAGCTATGCTATTTTATGTCTATGACAAATGCGTACAAACATTATGGACCTGAATTTTGTATATGTACTAATATTTTAAATGTATTTTTCATGTATATATGCTTTAAGACGTTATTTTTCGATTTGATCAAGAACGTAAACCAGTGCCAACACTGTTTGTATATAGTAGCAAGTCAGTTTGGTGCTAAACAAACGTGTATAAAGTAAAAAAAAAAAAATCTAGGCAAATTACCATTCAGAAACGTTTTGTAAGAGCCGTGTGTGGTGAGGTTCTGCTTGCCTCTCTTCATCGCCGCTTTCTGGGTCTGATTCTGGCTCATACTGATACTGCAGTATCGATACCATTATTTACATTTGACATGAACAACACATGCAACTTTCGCCCGTAAAGGTAATGGGCGTTACGTATCCGGACAAAGTACACTACTCAGTTTAGCCAATCACAACACACCGGCCCAAACTAGCCAATCTGAGCCCACTGCCTGTTTCTGAGGGAGTGGTTATGGTTTCATAGACTCAGAAAGTCAACCAGTCCTTCAAATGACGAGGAGAAAGCGGCTTACAATAAAGGTGAAATTTATGAAAAATAAAACTTTTAAAAAAAGAAAAACCACAAATACATGTTATATTGCACCCCATAAACACAATCATGCAAAGAAAAAAAGCAGTAAACCCCCGCCTTTAAATAGGTTTGGAACAACATGAAACTAGCTATGAAAGATCTCTGTTCTGCTGTTAATAAGCTGCAGACAGCGCATCCAGATGGTGCTTTTATCATTGCTGGTGATTTTAACCATGCCAATTTGAGGTCAGTACTGCCCAAATTTTATCAAAATGTCTCATGCCCTAAGAGGTGGTAAAACTCTTGATAATGTTTATGCAAACATCTCTGATGTCTACAAAGCTATCCCCCCTATCTCTGCTCTTACTGCCCAAATACACCCCCGTTATTAAACGTGTGAAACCTACTATGAAGACTGTAAAAGTGTGGCTAGAGGACGCCGACTCTTTATTACAGCAAGAATTTCAGAATACAGACTGGACTATATTTGCTCGTCAAGCTACTTTGGTCTCTCATACAGACATTAATATCTACACAAGTTCCGTTCTGCACTACATCAACAGGTGCGTTGACAAAGTATCCACCCAAAAAAATTATTAAAGTATTACCAAATCAGAAACCCTGGATGAACAAGGAAGTTCGACTCCAGTTAAAAGCACGTGATGCTGCCTTTAAAACTGGCGATGCCTACGGTTTATCCAGAGCCAATCTGAGAAGGGGTATCAAAGCAGCTAAACATAATCACAAACTCCGGATCGAGGATAAGTTTAACAACAACGATCCTCGTCGTATGTGGAGAGGCATGCTATCAAGGATTATAAACCATCTAACAGCAACTATTCAACCAGCAAGCCTACTCTCCTTGACGATCTGAACGTCTTTTATGCTCGCTTCGATTTGGAAAATACAGAATCTCCTATCAAAGCTGAGCTTCCACCTGATCATCTGCTGCTCACACTTACCACCGATGATGTGTGCTCTTCCCTGAGCAGGGTGAATGCACATAAAGCGTCTGGCCCTGATGGCATTCCAGGCCGAGTGCTTAGGGCATGCGCTGAACAGTTGGCAGCTGTCTTCACCAATATCTTTAACCTCTCTCTGGCCCAGGCCATTGTTCCGACCTGTTTCAAAACAACCACTATTGTGCCAGTACCCAAACATGGAGCTGGACTGGCCCTTAATGACTTTCGTCCTGTTGTCCTCACGCCAATTATCGCTAAGTGTTTTGAGAGGCTGGTTCTCTCCCATCTGAAAAAGGCCTGCCCCCAGCACTTGACCCATTTCAGTTTGCCAACAAATCCAACAGATCAACTGAAGATGCCATTGCCTCAGCTCTCCCAGCCTGGTCTCATTGTTAATACAGATAAAGATAGAAAACGTACTTTTTAGTACGTTTGGATAGATGCTGAAACGTATAATATAGACGTATCTGAAACATTTAAACGTAACATTATTACGTTTTTACAGCTACAAAACGTTAACTATTTACGTATATTCTATATCATAAAGATATCTGTATAATTTCTCTTTTTACCATTTTATAGATAAATGTAAGATCCCGTAACCCTAATCCCAAACCTAAACATACCCATTTTATACTTAATATAAAAAAGGATAAAACGTAACGGACAGGTGTTGGGAAAGGGCAGTTTTATTGACAATATAGCATTAAAATATATTTTGAGCCACCAATCCTACTCCTACCCCTAAACCTACCCATAACAATTCCTTAAAACTACGTAACAAACTACAATTTTTAAGAAAAACATAACTAACAGACAAGTATAATCACAATAATTTATTTATTGCGAAAATGTCAAAACCGATACCAAAAGCCGAAGCGTTGCAGTCGCAGTCTTCTCTCTGGCAGTATTGTAATATTTTTGTATGAAGTGCAGAGCAGAAATTAAATTACTAATGAAAATGTTAATCCGGCTTCGGTTCGCGCTTCTCCATTTCAAAATTCAAATGAACTAAACTAATCAACCGTCACAGTCCTTCATGTCGCAAACTGTGACGAAGCAGGGAAGAGCCAATGAACGTTTGATATCACTGCCGTAAAAGATGACGTATCGCTTCTCTACGGCGCAATGTTTGAATTTGAATTCATCACCAGTGCGGGATTTGACGTGTACGGTCGCTGCTGAGAATGGAGAGATCACGACTGGATAAGAGGCTGAATTAGTAGTTGTTTCTTGCAAACAACTATGGATTCTAAAGATTTGGATTACATCAAACTAATAAAATGGATGTCTTTTGGGAATTTTTGTTGTGTTTTATAGGAGAAAACGCTTTATGTGTCTCAAGGTAAATAAACTATTACAAAATGGTTGAACGAGTAACGTTAAAGAATGTATTTTTAAGGTTTTATAGTGTATTGTTTAACACCATGCAGGCGAAACGAGCAAAATGTTCATATTTATGAGTATTATATCAATAAATGTGACTGAAAACTTAATTAATAAGTGGAATGCAATCGAGTCAAAACATAATGCTACGATATTAATATGCATAAATTGTGATACGTACAATGTGTACGTCAGTGGATTTGTTCATACGTAAATAAATTACGTTTTTGTGCTGTCAATACGTAAATATTTTACGTTTTAGTACTGTAAATACGTCAGTATTATACCTTTCTGCGCATATAAATTGTAATTATATATACGTATGATAGAACGACACTTTACGTACAAATACACGTATTCTCATGCAGCCCATTCTCACCCCCAAGGCGTCACTTAACTGACGCCTAGGGAAGCATTTGGACATGCTTCAATATCTGACGCTTTAGGCGCCCTTTAGCGTCAGTTAGATGACGCCCTAGGATCGCGTGTACCCTACCCCCACACCTAAACCTAACCGCGTCCTCTAACTGACGCTTTCCTTTAGCGTCAGCGTCAACCTGTGCATGTCTCAAACTCTATAATTAAGTTGATGATATCACTGTGGTAGGCTTGGTCAGCGATAATAATGAAGATGCCTACAGGGAAGATGTTCAGCACCTGGTAGAGTGGTGTGCATCCAATAATCTTATATTCAATACCCAGAAAACCAAGGAGCTGATTGTGGACTATCGGCGGTCTAAGAAAGGCTACACACACACTCCCATTTATATTAATGGGTATCAAGTGGAACGAGTGACCAGTTTTAAATTTCTGGGTGTTCATATTTCTGAGGATTTTACCTGGACTATCAACACTTCTAGTCTCATCAAAAAGGCACAACAGTGCCTCTACTTTCTTAGGAAATTAAAGAAAGCCCATCTGTCCCCTCCTATATTGCAGAACTTTTATCTATGTGTAATTCAAAGCATCCTAACAAACTGCATCACAGTGTGGTATGGCAACTGCACTGTTTTAGACCAGAAAGCCCTCCAACGTGTGGTCAAAACGGCCCAAAACATCATTGGTGCTAAATTGCCCTCAATACAAGACATTTACTTTAAGCGATGCCTACGAAAGGCAAGATGCATTATTAAAGATACTTCTCATCCCACCCATGGACTATTTACTCTTCGCTGTCGTACGAGCAGATTTAGGAACAGTTTCTGCCCATCTGCGGTCAAGATGCTAAACACTACCTCCAATTTCTGAGACATTGCATTGAGCTGATCCCTGCAACTGTACTTATTTATTCATATTTATATATTGCAACTACAGCTTTTTTATGTTTTCTTTTAAATTATTACTATTGTTTGCACTTCTGGTCAGATGCTAATTATGTTTTGTTGGCTTTGTACTATTTTGTCAATGACAATAAAATTAATCTGAATCTGAATCTGAACATGAGGGACAGTAAAATTTGACAGAATATTTATGTTTGGGAGAACAGTCCTTTTAAAAGAACAAGGTCTGACATTTGAGGAGGTCAGTAAAGGACTGATAGGAAAACGACAGACAAACACTCAGGAAAGTGATTTCACTTTCAGTTCTTAGTTTTTTCCCCCTTTCAATACCACCCTGGCTCTCAGTTTAGATAAAAAAGGCTTTGTAAAGATCCATTCTAGGGTCATTTTTGGTGTAAAAAGTTTTGCAGTTGGCAATTTCAGCCCTGAACTTGCTTCTACAATATGTGTAGGCAGAATGAGACATACTGCAGCAAACTAGCAAAGTTAGAGCAACACTAAAACTGAAAATGACAACCTGACAGCCAGCACACAAACTCTACAGTTGACATTAAGCAGGTAAATGACACACTTCATTCATCTCAGGGGAACTTGAAATGTCCCATAATTGACATTACAATCTCTCCTGCATCTCTAACAATGTTGCATCACCAGTATTTGCAACATCCAGTGACAAGATGTCTGCTAAACTAATTCATTGCAAACAAATTCAGCAGATGGAGGTCTTAAGTGCTTGTTGTGCCAGCAAATTGTGTCGGCCTAATGCTTTGCATTATATTTTTGTTTAATTTCCCCTATAAATAATGAGTAGCAAGTACGTTTCTAAACCTGTTGCATTGAATTATTTTTTTTTTCAATGGATCTAAAAATAAGCCCCATTATTTATATTAGTTTCACCTGCATCCCACAGGGACCCCGTCACCATGGGAACTGCCGTGGTGATTGGGAAAAGATTTCACATCTTAGGCTTATCCAGCCTGTAACGCAAGCAGTTGTGTTTCATGAGATGCCAGACTCACTGACATGTAAACGTA
This sequence comes from Pimephales promelas, assembly GCF_016745375.1. The sequence continues at coordinate 194,539 of NW_024121954.1, read as the reverse complement.
TCTTCTCAGAAGGGAGCGTAGCATTCTCTCCACTTCTCACCAGCGGCAGTCAAACACATCAGCTGATTGGATTTCCCTCATATACGTATAAGAGAGGAAACCTCATTCACTAGTTTATGTCCGTTATAATCACTTATTTAAACTCTAGAGAGCAAAGGCTGATGGGTTTACATGCAATCTGCAAGCAATTACATCATTACCACATGGCACAAGATGATTGGTGCTGACATGGCACTTGAGGAGATTTCGTCCTCAATATTTAACTAGTGTGGTTCAGTGTTTGCTGTAGGCTAGTCTTGCAGCGAGTTCATCTGAAACCCTCCACCTCCCCAGCTCCACAAGTCTATATGTGTTACGGGGATTCATGTATTTATTTATGCAGATTGTCCAGGCTCACATCGGCAGCAGCAATGTAGCAGATCTAGTCTGACATATTCAATAACATGCAAAAACTATGTCGAGAGCTGTCTTTGAGAAAATAAAAATACATTTCTGACGATTTTTTTCACTCATCCATCCATCCATCCGATATAAATGCTGCTTTTAAATTTGACTTAAGGATGAGTAAATAATGGAACTGTTTTTATTTGGGGAAAAACTATTCTTTTTGTAGTTGTTATGTATGCACATTTACTACACATATACTGAATAACCAGCCCGTTCTCTGACAATTTTGGACAATGCGTATACATCCAACGCACATGGCACCGTTTAGCGTCAATATGAGACGCAGATATATATGGGCCAGAAGGTGCCTCCTAGTGGTCTAAACCTAACCCTACCCCACACCTAAACCTACCCATAACCTAAGCGTGTTATATTGACTCTAAAGGGTGCCATGTGCGTTGGATATACAGTGGTGTGAATAAGTGTTGGCACCCATGCTAAAGTTGCCTAAAAAGAGGAATAAAAAATCATCTTTTGGATATTGATCTTAATGCCTTAATTAGAAAAATGAGGAAAACTCCAAACTTTAAGGACACCAATTTTCTTTGTGAATGAATAATGTATCATAAATAAATGTTTTTCCTTAAAATACAGGGTGCATAAGTCAGGGCCCCCCTATGTTAAATTCCCATAGAGTCAGGCAGATTTTTATTTTTAAAAGCCAGTTATTTAATGGATCCAGGATAATATGCATCCTGATAAAGTTCCCTTGGCCTTTGGAATTAAAATATCCCCACATCATCACACACCTTCCACCACACCTAGAGATTGGCATGGGGTACTTTCCATAAGATCATCTTTCAATGCAAATCAAACCAGCTATTAGGCTAACTGAAGTAAAACCATGCCAATCTCTAGGTGTGGTGGAAGGTGTGTGATGATGTGGGGATATTTTAATTCCTAAGGCCAAGGGAACTTTATCAGGATGCATATTATCCTGGATCCATGAAATAACTGGCTTTTAAAAATAAAAATCTGCCTGACTCTATGGGAATTTAACATAGGGGGGCCATGACTTATGCACCCTGTATTTTAAGGAAAAACATTTATTTATTTATGATACATTATTCATTCACAAAGAAAATTGGTGTCCTTAAAGGTTGGAGTTTTCCTCATTTTTCTAATTAAGGCATTAAGATCAATATCCAAAAGATGATTTTTTTATTCCTCTTTTTAGGCAACTTTAGCATGGGTGCCAACACTTATTCACACCACTGTATACACATTGTCAAAAGTGTCACTATATGATGCCCTAGGATGAGAATGCATTGGAATAACAGATGTACTTAAATGGTTTATGACACATATTGCTTTGCACTTCATGGAGGACATCAGAGTCAAACACAGGCACAGTCAAATCTGAATGATCTACAAGGACATATCAAAACCCTCAAAATATCATTTAGGAATAGTTCAGATAAAAATGAAACTTCTGTCATCATTTATGTTTTCTCATGTAAATCTAAACCGGTTTGACTGGCCGTTTTCTGCGGAACACAAAATGAGTTATTCTGAAGAATGATCTGTTTTTGTCCATATACACACAGATATACACAGATATTTTGAGTGGCCGCACAAACGTTGAGTTTAGAGCACAAATGACAATCTGACAACTATCCCATTAGCCTCAAGAGAACAATAATATGCTCAGATGTCTCTCTCTTCTTTTTCCCTGTGTTCCTGCCTTGGTGTCATTTCTTCTTGTATTCAACTGCCATGTAATTTCACTGAGCTTTGGGGGTTCAGTTCTCTGACAGCTCAGATTGAGGTTAATGGTCTGACATGCCAATGACCTGGTAAGTCATTCACTCACATCTCACTTGGTTTAAATGTGATTGGCTCTCTCACAGTACAGTATGTGAAAATAGCTTCGTGTGGCGCACTTACAGAGGGAGAAGAATGTCACAATGATGAATATCAAGATTTTGCTCAACTTTCATATTTCAATCCTCAGGTGGCATCCAGTATTTAAAAAGGTACAAAACTTTTAAAAAGAATCAGCAGTAATAATACATTAATTTAATATGAATTTAAACTTTAATACATTTTCATTTAATTGCAAATGGCATGCAGTTAAGCATCCAAAAACGTATCACAATCAAATACATTATTTTAAAGTATGTTATTTTTCGTAATCCTAAAGCAGTAAAACGTTACTTATTTTTCCACAAAGTCTCTCAATTGCTTCACAGAAGGCAGTGTGAAAATATCACAAAAACTTGGGATGCACAATATATCGACCACAATATGTTTTCGACCCGAAAAGTTCGCCGATATGCTAAAGCTGATAAATAATGGATTATTTCCATAATTGAGACACTTCAGATGCGCACTGTTCGTTGAAATCGCTTCAAAAAATATGTTTAAGTTCATAAAGGCAACATAAAATTATAATGAGAACATCAGAAGTGTATTCTTGGGAATTGGGATGAACTTTAATGGTGAGACTTTTGTTTTTTTAATCAGGTTCTCAAAAATTATATAAAAATTTGGATTCCGATTTATCGGTCAATATATCGGTTATCGGCTTTCAAGTATAAAGAATTATCGGTTATCGATGTCGACCAACATTTTCATATCAAAATTCTGTTTATATTTGTCTGTTATTCAAGAGCAAGGTTTCTCAAATTGGAGTTCATGATATCCTGGGCGAACCAACCACCAGTTGAATATTTAAATATATATATATATATATATATATATATATATATATATATACTTGTTACCTGCACATTCATGCAACTCCAGTCTTTAGTGTCTCATGATCCTCCCGAAATCATTCTAATATAATCAGATGTTTAAGAAAAAGTTCTTCTAATTATTTATTAATTTTGAAAACTGTTGTGCTGCATAATGTTCATGTTCTTGTCCTTGTTTTTGAGTTTTTCATGCCACACCATGTTTTTGTTTCATGTTTAATCTTGTGTGTATAAACTGCACTTGGGTTCTCATCTACACTTGCCTCCAGTGGATCCCGTTACAGCAGTAGATTGAGCACATCCTCATTTACACTCATGCGCAGACTAATGAGAAAACAATTCATTCCTCATCTTATACACACCAACCATGTTATAAATCACACCACAGAAACAAAACCATTGACAATGCATATATTTGCGATTCATAAACATAAAAAAATGCCATATAGCTGCAACGTGCCCTGCAGCTGTGACAGAGAAAACATGGAATTTATGTTTGTGATTTATGATGCTTATACAAATAGATTTTGCCAGAATAAAAACGTCTGAATAACTATAAATGAAGCCAAATAATGGTTCATAATTAATTATGGTGATCTGCCAGTGCTGGCCAAACAAACTTTGGCTTGAATGAGGTTTGGGGAAAAAAAAAAAAAAAAAAAAAAATCTCGGTTAAAACATGAACTGTTCGGTAATTAAATTCACATTAATAAGAAATGTCATACAGCTTATTCGACCTGATTATTGCAGTGTGCTTGTGGTACCGCAGATGGAAGAGATTAAGATTAATTCAGTCATCTCGCCTGAATCACATTAGCCATCTGAAATGCCATTTAACACAAGCCTCTTCACTTTATACCATATCAACACATTTTATTAAAAACTACGTCACATAAAGCATTGATTAAATATTCACACTTATTCAACCCAACTAATCCACTTTGACTAAGTTGAATGCTTTAATTTGATCAAAGATTGTCACGTCTTGGTTTTAGGTAAAGCTTAATTTGCAACCAAACGAATATTTAAAGGACTGCTATCATGAGGAATCAAATTTTCCATCATCTTCTGAAATAAATAAAATGTGCCATGGACTTTTGGGAACATTCCACCAAAGATAAAACGACCAATAATAGAAACTAGGCAAAAACGTCTTATTCTGAAATCCGGAAATATTAACAGAGTCATAGTGAGGTAATACAGTGAAAGTAAGATCATGTTAACTCTAAACACCAGAAGAACTAATGACAAGTATAAAATCTAGGTCCCTGTGAATGAGATTTTTTATAGCGACCCTTGATCATTTCAGCATATATTAGGGCAAGCTGTTGAAGGTTATTATTAAAGGATGAGGCAGTTAAAAACTATATTGGATCTGACAGCAATCCAACAGCTTGGTAGCAAAAATTCAGCATAGCACTATCACTCCAGGGAGGAAGTCTTGAGAGCCAACCAGCAAAAAATAACTCTTTTCTATTTAAACAAATTTTAAAATGTAATTTATTCCTGTGACGCTAAAGCTGAATTTTCAGCATCATTACTCCAGTCTTCAGTGTCTCATGATCCTCCAGAAATCATTCTAATATAATCAGTTGATGTTTAAGAAATATATTTCCTATTATTATTTATTAATGTTATTTTTGTGGAAACCAGGATACATTTGAAGCATTTTTTGATGAATAGAAAGTTCAAAATATCAGCATTAATTTGTCACATTATTATGTCTAGGGTTACTTTTGATCAATTTAATGCATATACACTCACCTAAAGGATTATTAGAAACACCATACTAATAGACCCCTTTTGCGCCGACGTTACAGTTACATCACGGCGCTAGCTGGAGGCAAAACAAAGTGAAAACTGGAGGCGGCCAATACAAACCAGCACAGATTCGGCAACATAATAAGGAGTTAAAATTATTGTTACTATTATTAAATGTCATCTTGTTGTGTTGTTTAGTGCAAGAATTGATGAAAAATTAATATTCTGTATCTGGAATTTTCATTTCTAGAAAATATTCACATCATTAAAATCACACCGTAATGTCACTCTTTACATTGTCGTCTTGTACAGGACCATATAGTTATAGGCATCAAAAGATTTATATGCCCTCAGTTTCTCTTTACGATCGGTTTCTCTATAAGGTAGGTGTAGAAGTCAGGCCACTCAACCGAGGTAACCTAACGTTAATCCTGTCAGATCGTCCATGCATTGAGTGAGCATGGCATGTGGGCGGCTACGGGTCGGCCAATCTGGTTCCGTCCGTTAAAAATAACTTTTGCAAATAACAATCACGGCCCTGGACACTGAGTGACCTTACACATTAAGATAAAATCGGATTTTCTCCAGTCATTGTTTAAAAACAAGCCAACAATACTTAATAACTAGCGTTAGTGAAGCAGCCAGAGGGATCGTTCTGCCTCCACCTAAGCTCCGCCCACATAAAAACGTCACCATGTTTACCAACTGAAAAGAGGTCTATACTGTGTTTGACCCCCTTTCGCCTTCAGAACTGCCTTAATTCTACATGGCACTGATTCAACAAGGTGCTGAAAGCATTCTTTAGAAATGTTGGCCCATATTGATAGGATAGCATCCTGCAGTTGAAGATTTGTGGGATGCACATCCAGAGCATGAAGCTCCCATTCCACCACATCCCAAAGATGCTCTATTGGGTTGAGATCTGGTGACTGTGGGGGCCATTTTAGTACAGTGAACTCATTGTCATGTTCAATAAAACAATTTGAAATGATTCGAGCTTTGTGACATGGTGCATTATCCTGCTGGAAGTAGCCATCAGAGGATGAGTACATGGTGGCCATAAAGGGATGGACATGGTCAGAAACAAAGCTCAGGTAGGCCGTGACATTTAAACGATGCCCAATTGGCACTAAAGGGCCTAAAGTGTGTCAAGAAATCAACCCCCACACCATTACACCACCGCCACCAGCCTGCACAGTGGTAACAAGGCATTATGGATCCATGTTGTCATTCTGTTTACGCCAAATTCTGACCCTACCATAATACATTTTATTTATAATGCACTTTACATCAATTCAATGACCTCAAAGTGATACAATATAAACAGAATAAAAACAGAAACATTAAAATAGCACTTTTAGTCATAAAAGGATTTTTTAAAGAGTCCACAGTCTGAGGGACCCTTAGATGGACAGGGAGAGCACTCCAGAGACTGGGTGCAACTGAACAGAAGGCGCGGCCATCCATTGTACGAAGCCTTGTCTTTAAAGGCTGAAGGAGATTGGCCTGTCCAGAGCGGAGATGGCATGACGCGGAAAGGGGAGTGATGAGTTGTTTGAGATATGGTAGAGCAGTGCCATGGAGGCAAAGATGGGACAGAAGGAAAACTTTGAATTCAATCCTGTACTGGACAGGAAGCCAATGAAGCGATTTAAGGATGGGTGTGATATGGTGGTACTTCCGCACGCCCATCAAGATCCTAGCCCCACAGTTCTGGATGTACTGCAGTTGCTTGATGTTCTTGTTTGGGATCCCGATTAGTAGTGCATTGCAATAGTCCAGCCTGGAGGAAACAAATGCACGGACAAGTTTTTCGGCATCAGGGAAACTGAGCATTGCAATGTTCCTAAGATGAAAGAAAGAGGCTTTACAAAGATGTTTAATGTGGGCCTCAAAGTTCAAGTGAGGGTCCATTCTAACACCAAGGTTTGTGACTGAGAGTGAGAGGTGGATATAATGACCAAAGAAGGTGATGCTGGTGGATGACCAGGTCTAGTGCGAAGTGCCAACAAGAATGGCTTCCATTTTTAAGCTTTTGAGTTGCAGAAAATTAGCCGCCATCCACATCTTTACCTCCTCCAGGCAGGTTAAAAGTGTGGAAAGGGCTTCAGAGTGGTTAGGATTTGTTTTGATGTAAATTTGAGTGTCATCAAATCAGCAGTGAAAAAAAATATTTCCTGACCAAGGCAGTTTTCGTACTGTGGCCAGAGCGAAAACCAGACTGGAACTTGTCATAAAGACTGTTTGTTGCGAGGTGATTGTGGAGCTGAGCAGAAACTACCTTTTCCAGCACCTTTGACAAGAAAGGGAGGTTGGAGATGGGGCGGTAGTTGGCAGATACTTCGGGGTCAAGGCAGGGCTTTTTGAGTATTGGCTTGATGACCGCAGTTTTCAGAGACTTAGGAACATGGCCAGATCGGAGAGACTGATTAATGATGTTGGTGATCATGGGACTTATTGCGGAGGAATGACTTTTTATCAGGGCTGAGGGAAAAGGGTCCAGATCACAGGTGGAGGGCTTCACCTTCCTTAGAATGTCTTCGATGTCATGCTGAGTGATATCCCTAAAACAGCAGAGCCGTGTAGGGCCAGATTGAGGGTCAGTGAATGTAACTACGGGAGCAGAGGGGCTAGAGAGAAGGGAACGTATCTTTTTAACTTTTGTTTTGAAGAAGGAGATGAAGGTGTTGCAATGCTCCTGCATGTTCTCTGAGTGTAGGGGGAGATGATTTATGGTTGAGAAAAGTTGCTTGGAGTTACCATGGCTATTGTTGATTATATGGGAGTAGAACCGGGACTGGGTGTCACTGAGGGACTTGCTGTAGGCCCTCTGATGTTCCCGATATGCTAACTTGTGAACAGCAAGTCCTGAGTGCTTGAAACGCCGTTCAAGGACACACCCTGTTCTCTGCTGCAGCTCCCTGGTGTACCAGGGGGGCTGAGGTTTTGAAGGTGACAATTTTGGACTTGACTGGGGCATGACGGTCCAGTAGGGTGCTTAGTGATGAATTGTAAAGATCCACGGATTCAATGACTGAAAGGGGATTAGCAGCAGATAAAACACGGAGGTTGGTAGTCAGGGTGACTGGATTCATGTTTTTAAGATTCCTGAAACTAATTTGTCTGGTGGGATACAGTATGGGAAGCTCCATTGAAATAGCCTGACACACCCTGATCGTACACCGAGAGATTGCTGATAGAGGTGGAATTGGTGACCAACAAATCCAGCGTGTTGCCTCTGGAGTGTGTTGGGACATTGAAGTGTTGAGTGAAATTGAGACTGTCAAGAAGATGAATAAATTCAGCTACCGAGTAGGAAGAGGGATCATTTACTGTACATGGATATTAAAATCACCAAGTATGATGATATTCCCTGGGGTTTAGTAAAACATGGTAAGGAGATCATGTATCTCAGGAAGGAAAACTGGGTTCGGTTTGGAGGGCCAGTAAATCAGGAGCATTGTATTGTAGCACATGAAGTGTATATGCTCGTTGATGATGTGGTCATGAATAACAAATGCCTTATTATTAAGGGATTGTGCATTTAAAAGTTCAATTTTGACTGGGGGTGATGGGTTAAGGGTAGCAGAGTTTCTGTAGGGGCAAGAGTAGGCTGAGATCCACTCCACGTTTTATTTCCCGCTTGGAATGAAATAGCCTCTTGGTGGCAGCGCTCTGATGACGTGTCAGTTGTGCGACGGGCATCCAGAAAAAAAGCCAGACACAGAGGACGGCCGACAGACAAACAAAATTAAAAATCTAAACCCGCGATGACAAATAGCCCCTCAGGTTAGTCAAACTTTGATTAGTATCTAAACAATCCGAAAGACTCCAGACAAATTTGTGAAGAACTGAAACAGAGGACCTTTTTTCCCAGGTTGGTCAAAAATTTGGTTTATATAAAACAGTCCAAAAGATTTAAATAAAACAGTCCAAAAGGAGAACTCTAATCCCAGTGAGCAGCAGCAGCCAAACGCCATCTGAACCATCTGAATGTCTCAACAGAAATCAAAACTCATCAGACCAGACAACATTTTTCCAGTCTTCAACTGTCCAATTTTGGCGAGCTCTTGCAAATTGTAGCCTCTTTTTCCTATTTGTAGTGGAGATGAGTGGTACCCAGTGGGGTCTTCTGCTGTTGTAGCCCATCCGCCTCAAGGTTGTGCGTGTTGTGGCTTCACAAATGCTTTGCTGCATACCTCGGTTGTAACGAGTGGTTATTTCAGTCAAAGTTGCTCTTCTATCAGCTTGAATCAGTCGGCCCATTCTCCTCTGTCCTCCAGCATCAACAAGGCATTTTCACCCACAGGACTGCCGCATACTGGATGTTTTTCCCTTTTCACACCATTCTTTGTAAACCCTAGAAATGGTTGTGCATGAAAACCCCAGTAACTGAGCAGATTGTGAAATACTCAGACTGGCCCGTCTGGCACCAACAACCATGCCACGCTCAAAACTACCTATTAATGATGGAGCATTTTCAGGTGAACTTCCTCTTTAATATATATATATATATATATATTATTGACCTGAAACTTTTAAAGATAGTAAGTATGTTTGAGACACTTATGCATTTGTCAATTTTGAGTTTTTAGGCTTTTTAGTCTTTCATAAAGTACTTTTTTTCCCAGACTAGAGGAAAGAAAACACCCAAAATACACTTTTATGTGTATCTTTTAGCACTTTACATCTATGTGCATCTGTAGATTTAAATTACAGTACCGGTACATATCTTTAAAGGTCACTTTTTTTTTCCTGACAGTATTCTGTGATTTATATAGTGATAAAAAGAGAACTAAAACTGGTTTTACCTTATGTTCAAATTTGTGAACGCAAATGAGTGCATATTTAATTAGATGATGTATCTTTTGCATATTTAAACATTAAACATTTCAGGAAACTTGTAATACAATTTTTTTTTTGCAATTCTCAATCAGCTGGGAAAGTATGGGGATATCTATAAGTTTGCTATTAGGAACAAAAATATTTCAAATAGTTACTTAAAAAAGGAAAGATACTAATCCAATGGCTTCAGTCAGTGTTTGCTAAGCTTGTGTTGTGAAATGTGGCCACCCTCACATCACACATCCCAGCATCCACACCAGTTAAGGCAGTGCAGGAAACACTGAAGAATCTGCAGCCTGAGCTGACAGACATACTGTCAGAATCTAGCTTTATTTACACTCAGTTGCGATGGCCTTGCGAAGCGGGAGTCCACACAACACTCAGGCTGTCAATCTACCATCAGTTAATTAAATCTGCTCAACCCACTGCAGTTCTAAACAGGAAGTGAATATAGAATTGATGTCAAGAGGAAAACAGCAGAACATATTTTTTTTTCTCTCTTCTTCTTCCAGTGGGCTTCCCAAAGGTAGTATGATTATGAAAAGTAATATTTGTGTGTCACCTCCAACAGTAAATGCATAATTTGAGGGTGAAGTGGATCAATGCAGGCAGCACGCTGTGAATGAGAACCGTACTTCTATCACACACACATGTATCCCCAAACACCTGCTCATGCTGGCATCATCTACAACGAGAGAGGTAGCATCCACTTAAATGAGTATGAATGCTTTGCTCTCATTTTTCATTATTTCAATATTAAAATTTCATTTTTTGTGCTGGCACACCAGCGGCTGAAATGTGAGCTGGTAGAGGTGCTTAAGAATGCATAGGCAGACTTGGCTACAGCTCAGTGTTTCACTTTTAAAGGGTTCAAGACATCAGACAGTATCATTAAAACATCCTGCAAGTTTCATAGCTTAAAATTTCAAACCCATTTTAACAAAGAATTAATTTAACCACAATTGGTTCATTTAGATATTCTAATACACCCTCGTATAGTTTTGTTTTTCTCATCAAAATAATAGATGTTAATCATTGATTGTATATCAAGAGCAGGGACAAGTTGTTATTTATTTTGTTTTGTGATTTCACTATAATGAATAGAGAGTCTCCACTATAATTTCACTATAATGAATATAGAGTTTAAGTGATAAATTGAAGAGCTCGTGTGTGTGAAAACTGTGCAGCAACTTAATAACAGTGGCAACGAACACTCAGCATGATTAAAAAAACAAACATATTCCAGCACCAGATCACCTCTTATTTAACAAATTAACTAAGTTAATATTCTGCTGGTGGGGACAATTTTGACTCAAATTGTTGGGGACATGACCCACCCGCAAATTACTCCTATGTCCAAAGTCAATAGCTCCACTTCCTGTCTTATCTGATCATCTGTTCATCTGATCGATTTTTGGAGGCACTCTGCTTTTGATGTATTTCTGCCTTTGATATCCCACAATCCTGTGCCTTCCAATCTGTGACAGACAGTTAAGCTAAAAAATAATGTTGTGTTGGCTTGGCAGCTGCAAGAACTGTTAAATGAACTGTTAAAACTTACATTTGCTCTGTCCTCTTCTGTTTTACTACTTGGTGATTTCAATATACATGTTGATTAGGGGTGTAACGGTTCATAAAATTCACGGTTCGGTTCGATATGATACACTTGTGTCACGGTTCGGTTCGTTTCAAATACAGCAATAAGAAAGAAATGGCAGAGAAATTTCCTTGCTTTAATTTTTTTTAATTATTTTTTATTAAAACTAACACGATAAAGTTTGATATTTTTTAACTTTGAGCAATGATGGAACTATACTTGACTTTTATTAGGAGCATATAAAACACAACAGCTCCTTGGACAAAATGAAATGTAATATTGTAGTAGGCCTAGTTATAAACAAAAGTTTATTTTAGTTCAGGTTAACATTTGAGGGCAGCAGTTGTATTGATAATGTCAAAATACAACCAACGTGATGTTACTTGAAAGTATTAACCTACTATTCCTGCCAAACTTACAGATAGTAGTGTTATACAGTAAATCCATGGTGAATGTTGCTGATCTGTGGACACTGAATAGTTCATTCATGGCACAATGCTTCTTCCTGGTTTCCACGTCAGCACTGTTTGATCCGTTAATAACGGAGAAATGTGAATGTTTCTCACTAGATCTCGCAGCGATGTTATTACTTCAGTGGCGAATTCAAATGTTTTCTTTACTGGATGTTTTATTTGGCTAACAATGCTAATCAAGATCAGCTCGCGTTGCATTGATCCAAACTGATAAACGGTCCGTCATCCAGACAACCACACAATAACGAGCAGCTCAGTTTCGTTTCCGCTTACATTACATGCCATTTGATGTTGGGCAATGTTGTGGTCACGCCAGCGTTTCTTACATTATGAGCACGCTTGCCATGCGCGACACATCTACATTTGAATAACGAAATGTTGGTTGGCAGGAAAAATGAACCGAACGAACCGTGGTGGGGCATTGAGGTGGAGAACAGGGACCCAGCTAGAGAGGCCATGAGGTGGCCCAAAGAGGGTCTCTTGGCGCCCAGGAAGGGAGAAATTGATCTTTCTTTGAATAAGTGGATGCCACTGGCTCCACTTTTTTGGGAAGCGGTGGCGGAACAGACACACACAAAAAAAAAAACATTTCACCCAGTCCTCCTATGGGTGAAGGTATGGCTTGGTGACCATCTCAAAGAGCATCCCTCTATCACTTGGTGGCCCGCTCAGGTTTAATGCTTTCGCTTGCCTCCTGGCTTGGCAGTGCCTGAAGCCAGAGGGGCACCTTTTCTGCAGCCGGCTTCGTGCTCAGACCTGTGTGGACGCTGCTTTGACAGTCCAGCGGGAGAGGAGGTGGCTGCAGGCAGGTGCCCTGGGCGATGAGTAGGCGGAGGATCTGCCACCAATGGATGGGTGGAGACAGCAGCAGGCCGTTGGGGCAGGATGTGCCGGATGGCCTCCATTTGCTTCTGGGCGGCAGAGAACTCCTGGGAAAAGTTCTCTACTGCATCGCCGAACAGCCCAACCTGAGAAATTGGAGAGTCCAGGAATCAAACCTCGTCCGCTTCTTTCATATTCGCCAGGTTGAGCCAGAGCCCTGGACCACAAGGGTAGACATCGCCAGATCGATCGCGCAAACTGCAACCTTTGTGCCCCGGAGGGCGAGGTCATTTGCAGTGCAAAGCTTTATCAACCAGTTACTTTATGTCTCAGTGTTACGTTAGTAATCTAAGTAGCCTATGTTTGCCCAAATGTGTTGGTATGGATAGCTTACGTTAGCACTTGTTGGGCAGGTTCGTTAGCTTTGTTTGCACTGAAATCCGTGTGAACGTGACTTTAGGTGTATAAACATGTCCAGATGAAGGAATAAAGTTCGGCTTTTTGGAAGAATGTTGATGGATGCTGATGAGACGGGCGCGTTCACAGAAAAGCTGGTGCACACGCACGGGCGAGCGCCAACTCTGTGGGAGGGTATTCGTTAATAGTGGGGAGGGGCATGAGAGCTGTAAACATTCAAAATGTTGCCTAAGTCCACTCAATCTGCCAGACTTGCTGACTGCAGCTTTAACCAATGAGATTCGGCAAAACTCGGGCGCGAATACTTTCCTTTGTCTTGTCGATATCTTATTTATGACAGGATGAGAGTCTTAGTCTTTTTTCACTCCAAAGATGGAAAACATAGTAAACTATATTTCACTGGATATTTCAATGCATATTTGGGTTGTCCACGCCACACGCATTCTGGATATATCAAAAACACTATGCAACAGTTAAAGCAATTCACCTTATGCTCCAATACAATCATAGTTATTCCAATGTGACGTTCCTTTGAGGAAGAAACCTTTACCATGCAGCCATTTTAAAACAGAAAATAATAAAGTATGAAGTGACACATTTGGTATTTGCCAAATGAACTCTCGTAACAAAACTTTGATGTAAAGTTTATTGCATTTCTCCTTTCTCAATTCACTTGCTCCTTGTGTTTTTATAAACGTCTCCTAAATCTTATATGTTTCCTGAAAATGTCAGGTTGAAGTGTTGATTTAAAGAATGTAACCCATTTCTAATAGCACATCCTCATTACCTTTGTTTAGTAACTGAAAAAAGAGCAAAAGAGCTTCAGCTTGTTAAATAAGTGACTCCATTGGGATTCGGATGCTGGATCTCACTGCCTTTAATTTCCACCCTGTCCCTGATCACTCTATTTGTCTGTAATAATTACTTAGAGTGATAAAGAGCATGTCTTAATGAAACAGACAGCACTGGGATGATGTGGTGCTTTATATGCTGCTGGGTTTGCCAGAAATGAATCTCGAAATGTGTGTGCAGGTGTGTTATAGATGTCGATACCAGTTTAATTTGCAAGATAAATGCACATAATCCACAAGATGCATGCCATTATCTACACTAATTTGCAAGTTAAATGCACATGATCCACACACCATTATCAACACAATAGCCTGAAATTATGCACTTTTAATATACACATTTATAAAGTATCTTTTAATATAGGAATAATGTATGGCTCTATTTACTGCAATTGTTGTGTTCAGCCTTCATTGCAAAGTGTATTAAATGGTATTCTACAACAAGTAACAAATGGTTAAAAACAGGTTTAGTTTTTCAGACGTCAAGTCATCCTCATTCATATAGCACTTTTAACAATGTAGATTGTTTCAAAGCAGCTTTACAGAGATAAACATAGAATTTAAGGTAACAAAAATTAAATTGGTTTTATAGCAGTTCTTGAATAATGTTATTTTCCAGCTAAAGTTTTGATTGATTCCTATCCTAACTATCCTATCATTACTCACCCTCATGTCATTTCATGAACAATATTTCTACGTTAATAAGACTGATCAATGTTTGTATGTGCATAAACGCCTAAATTTAAAATATTCATCATATAAAGCGATTATGTCACTTCAAGAGACTTGGATTTGATTGAATTAACAGGGATAACTTTTACGATGTCATTAAGAACTTTTTTAAAATGAAAGTTTATGGACTTTGAATGGAGGGACACAATTAAAATATCTTCATTTGATTTTCAAAGATGAACAAAGTCTTATGGCTTTGGAGCAACATGAGGACAAACAAATGACAGATTTGTTGTGTGAACTATAAGTGTTCTTAAGACATGTACTTGCAGTTACTATAATATTAATGAATTAAAAGGCTACTTAAAATATTTTAAATGTACCAAATTGCAACATCTTTACAAATGTGTAATTCAAGTTTCCATAGAAATGGCATTGAAATATATTTTAGTTAGTTTTAGTTTTAGTACATTCACAGTAGGCTACACTTTACTTTTAAATTAACTGAATTTAGTGTGACTTTAAACTATAATGTATTGTCTAATATGTTTACTAAAACATTACCTTCAGTTTGCACTGCATCTTTTAAAGTATATTATTTCTGTAATGAGTACTCTTTTTAAAAGTGTGCTAAATTGTACTATATTACCCGATTAAGAAGTCATATCCAATTACAAGTCTCCCATTTACGTCTTACTAACCTTCGAGTAATATGCTCAAAAATATTCCTTACTGTGATGATGAGGCCTTTTTCTTGGAAGTATTTGACCAGGGGGATGGCATTCTGTTTGAAATTAGTCAAGCGTCGATCGATAGCTTTAGGGTTGTCATCTGGGCGACCCTGCTGCTCCTCACGCTTTTCCAGACGCTCCTTCAGACGCTGGTTAGAGCAGGCCAGAAACACCACCAGGTCTGGAGTACAGATCTACAGAGACAGAACAAAGGAGGTGAGTGTCTATTAACTAGTAGGACCCTATCTTGCACCCAGCGCAATTGACTTTGTACAACGATGCATGTATCATTCATATTTTGCACCCGTATAAAGAAGACTTTTCCCTCCACAGACGCAAACTAAGGGAAAAACATGCCGGCAAACTAAGGGAAATAAACTTGCCCTCCCTGAGCGGTTCAGTGCAAAAAAGGAGGTACGTTCCAGCGCAAACAATCCCTAGTGCTATTTTGCAGTTCAAGAAAGCAATTGCGCCACTGACCATAAAAAAGTCAGTGGCGCACTCTGCATACATTCAGATGCTATAAACACGCATCTTGGCCATAATAGCCTACAGAGTGTGGACAACGAAAATTATACATTATTATAAGGAAAAAATATTAAAACATGAGGGAAATCATTGTTGTGTCCATGACTAAGGCATAAAGCTCATAAATTTACCCAAATTATTATGTGCATTTTTAAACCCAAGCTAATTTGGGTGGGTTTGTCCCATCCTCAATGTCACTTCTCTTTTGTCTTTTATGGCCTTGACGAGAACATCAATCTCCTCGGTTGTGAACCGATTCTGAAGCACGCCTGGTAAATGTACCGTTAAAATTGCGCCATGGAACAAACGCACCTTGTTCATCATGCTCTTAAAGGGAATGTGATATGACGCTTTTATTGGTTTGTTTCCAGTTACGCCCAAACCACACCTATGAATCTACTTCAGAGTCCAACCCGTTTTAGATTTGTGTCGAGTGCAAGAGTCATTTATTCTGCTGGTTAGGAAATAGCAACAGCGTCGAGATCCGCCCACAAATTAGACCGTTTAAATAGGGCTCATAACGTCTCTGTTCAAGTTAATATTCATGGAGCTCATTCACCTTCTGGCAGTCAAGTTCAAAGTGACTGTCAGAAGTGATATGTGAAGATGTACCACTCTGCTCTCATACGTCTATTTGAGAGCCAAATAAGCATACATCAAGTATCTTAGACATAACGTTCACACATGAAACCACAGGACATTCTCAGTATTTTGTATGACTGAGGCTTTACAGAAAACTTATTTTTTGAAGGCTGTATTGTGCACAACAATATTGTTCAGTTGAAAAGAAATCTGGTCAGTTGTTATGGTTACTAACACAGTTAAACAGTTGATAACACAACTGATGTTTAATATACATTTCCACAATATCCACATATCAGCCGTTTAAACAATGGTAATGCTTATATATGTTTATTATATACTGCTTACAGTGGGTATGGAAAGTATTTAGACCCCCTTAAATTTTTCAGTCTTTGTTATATTGCAGCCATTTGCTAAAATCATTTAAGATCATTCTTTCCCCTCGTTATTGTACACACATCATCCCATATTGACAGAAAAACACAAAATTGTTGACATTTTTGCACATTTATTAAAAAAGAAAAACTGAAATATCACATGGTCCTAAGTATTCAGACCCTTTGCTGAGACGCTCATATATTTAACTCAGGTGCTGTCTTTTTCTTCTGATCATCCTTGAGATCGTTCTACAGCTTCTTTTGAGTCCAACAGTGTTTGATTATACTGATTGGACTTTTTTTAGGAAAGCCACACACCTGCCTATATAAGACCTTATAGCTCAGTGCATGTCAGAGCAAATGAGAATCATGAGGTCAAAGGAACTGCCTGAAGAGCTCAGAGACAGAATTTTGGCAAGGCACAGATCTGGCCAAGGTTACAAAAAAATGTCTGCACAGATATTGAAGCTAAAAATTATCCTTAATTTTGCATTCTTTGTCAACACAGTGCAGCAGCTATAGGCAGGCCTAGAGCACTTTAGCACGTTCATTGGATGCTCTGAGGCAACTGCAGAAGCCTACCACTGAGCCTGCCGTGACATCACGCCCAATGGTGGAGATTCGCACTCACTACGTGTCACAGCCCACAAAAGTGGGTGTGGCTTAGCGTATAAAAGCACGGCTCGGGGGCTGCTTCCCTGATTTTCATCTCTGCAGCAAAGCTCTTTGCACCACTGGATCTGCTACAACGCTGGTTGAACGGTCACGTTCCTCTCAGAGGATGGACGCACGGCCACAAGCAGATCAGAGTGTCTCAGAGCTGCATTTCAGCTCTACAGCCCTGGTTAGCGGCTGAATGGTGCCAGCAGGGGGTGACTATGGGAGTTATCTCAGACACCTCCAACTCATTGGGCGTGACGTCACGCCAGGCTCAGTGGTAAGCTTCTGCATTAGCCGCAGAGCATCCAATGAGCGCTCCAGACAGCCTACTCAAGGTCTGCTAGCTGCTGCACTGCATTGACAAATAATACAAAATTAAGGATAATTTTGGGCTTCAATATCTCGAGAAAAGATTACTTTACCGGCAGCGTAAGCTAAACTTACGCAATACTCATTCCCTCTCTAGAGAGAACCGAGGTTACATTAGGTAACCGAGTACGGTTTCTCTGCTTGTCATGCAACTAATTGAAGACTGGGAATATTTAAAAAAACAATACACTGAATGCTTTAACTAAAACCTTGGACTTTTTCTTTTGTCTATGTGCTAAACTGGCAGCAGTTTATGTGCAATAAGTCTTAACAAAATGATGGAATGTGTTTAAACTAAATATTAAACTAACCATGTTAAGTTAACCAACTTAACATGGTTAGTTAACCAACCATCGGGTAGTTAACCAACCGTCTTACCTTATTTAACATCTAAAATTTGAACAGAATGTAATGTTCAAAACCAAGGGAAAACTTGTGACTTTGAGTGTGTGTGTGTGTGTTTGTGTGTGTGTGTGTGTAAATAACAAATATGGGAAATGAGACTAGACAGATAAGATGTCTAAACTCGAAACCAAAAACAGAGTTTGGTTACCTAGTAACAAGAGGGCTTGTCAAATCAAATGAAGTAATGCTCCATGTAATTTTTGTTCCTTATTCTATAAAACGGTTGTATTTGTGTTTTACTAGTGGGTTTCTCAAAGGGATTTGTCTGAGATACTTAAGATAGTGGCCACGCAAGCTTCTTCGTAGTGGAAGTTCTCTGAGGAAATGTCGAGAACTCTCGGCTGTGATTAGGCAACGCAAGGCGAGTTTATTTATATAGCATATTTCATACACAATGGTAATTCAATGTGCTTTACGTATAAGAAATTAAAATAATCAAAACAAATAAAAATAATTAAAACAGTTTACTATGAAAAATAAAATAAAGTACAGTAAAAACATTGGATGAACAGTGGCACAGTGCTCATTCAGTAAATGCATAGCTAAACAGATGTGTTTTGAGTCTTGATTTGAATGTGACTACTGTAGGAGCACATCTGATCTCCTCTGGAAGCTGGTTCCAGCTGCGGCTGGCATAATAGCTAAAAGCAGACTCTCCGTGCTTAGAGTGAACCCTTGGTATTTCTAGCTGATATGATCCTAATGATCTAAGTGACCTGTTAGGTTTATATTCAGTGAGCATATTTGCAATATATTGAGGTCCTAGCCCATTAAATGATTTATATACCAGTAATAATACTTAAATCCTAAATGTAACTGGGAGCCAGTGTAAAGACCTGAGGACTGGTGTAATATGTTCATATTTTCTGGTTCTGCTCAGAATCTTGGCAGCAGTGTTCTGTATGAGCTGCAACTGTCTTATGGATTTTTAGGAAGGCCAGTGAGGAATCCATTACAATAATACACCCCTGCTGGTGATAAAAGCCTGCACAAGTTTCTCCAAGTCTTGACTGGAAACAAAGCATCTAATTCTTGCATTATTTTTCAGATGATATAGTCATTGCTTTGACATGACTACTGAAACTAAGGACTGACTCTAGAGACACACCAAGATTCCTGACCTGATTTTTAGTTGTTAGACCCCTAGCCTCGAGGTTTGCATTCACCTTGAGAACTTCATCTTTGTTTCCAAATCCAATGACTTCAGTTTTGTCTTTGTTTAACTGAAGAACGTTTTGGCACATCCAACTGTTTACTTCATCAATGCATTAGCAAAGGGAGTCAATGGGGGTGTAGTCGTTAGGCGATAGGGCTAAGTAAAGATGTGTGTTGTCTGCATAGCTGTGGTAAGAAATTTGGTTCCTTCTCATTATTTGGCTCATTGGGATTATATACACGTTGAACAGGAGTGGTACAAGAATTGAGCCTTGAAGCACTCCGCAAGTCATGTATGTCCACTCAACACTTATGGTCTCCTATACTCACACAATAACCTGAACCTGAACCTAAGTATGACCTGAAATCTTTTAGGACTATCCCAGAAAGCCCCAGCCTTTAAGAAGTATGTAAGTAAGCCCCAGTTTTCCAGCCTGTCAAGAAGTATGTCATGATGGACACTGTCAAATGCAGCACTGAGGTCGAGTAGTACCAGATAATTTGTCTGTATCAGTATTTAAGCGAATATTATCTTATGAGTGCTGTCTCTGTGATGCGATTGCAAACCAGATTGAAAATTGTCAAGGTATCCATTCAAGCTTAAGAGTTTGTTCACCTGCTTGAAGACAACTTTTTTAATGATCTTGCTTATGAAAGGAAGATTTAAGATCGGTCTATAGTTGCTTAGGGTGGTCTTATCCCGATTGATCTTTTTCAGGAAGGGCTTGACAACTGCAGTTTTCAGGGAGTTCGAAAAACTCCCAGAGCGAAGTGAGGCATTTACCACTTCCAGGATATCTTCTTCTAAGCTGTTTAACACACTATTGAAAAAAGATGTGGGAAGTGCCTCAAGGGCGCAGTTGATGTTTTAAGGTGCCGTACGGTTTCCTCCAAACTTTTGCCTTCAATTTCTTTGAAAACAGACATGGTAACTTCTTAGGCTGTGGTCTGATCTGTATGACCCCAGAGCAACTCAAAGATGTGCTGATCACCTTTCTGAAAGTAATGATTTTCTCAGAGAAGAAAAAAGCAAACTCACTGCACTTGCTATCTGAGAGCATTTCATTGGGAACCTGGCATGGGGGGTTTGTCAGTCTCTCTACAGTAGCAAAAAGAGTGTGTGCTGTTTAAGTTGCTGTTTATAATATTCGAGAAGAATGTCTGTCTAGCTTTGACTAGTTCCATATGAAAAGCATGGATGCTGTCTTTGTAGATGTTATAATGGACAAGTTTTGTCTTCCGCCACATCTGCTCTTCTGCATTGTCTTTTCATATTTTGCACAGCTGTTGAGTTTCTCCAAGGTGCTTTTTGTCTACCACTATTCTTCCTGACTTTCACAGGAGCAATATCATCAATTACACTTTTAACTACTAAGTTAAAAGAATTAAGGAGAAACTCAACAGAGTCAGCAGATATGCTTGGTTTTAAAGATATAGCCTTCATAAATTGCACACTAGTGTTCACATTTAAGCATCTCTTCTTGACAGACACAGATCTAGCTTCAATGGCAGGAGAGATCATTATATCAAAGAAAATACAGAAATTTTCAGACAGTGCTACATCCTTAATAGCGATCGATGAGATGTTTAGACCCTTACTGATAAGTAAATCTAGAGTGTGTCCACGATTGTGTGTGGGACCATGAGTTTAAAAGTGCTAACTTAACAGTCTTTTTGTCCCCACAGCAATCTTAGTTTGGCGTGTAATAGGCACGAGCTTAGATGGGTTTGCTGTACGACTTTTGAAGGCCTTGGATTTTCTATCATGTAATTGAACACCAATAGAGAAAGATTCAGGCACACTGGGTTCCCGCTTGTTTTATAAACATTTAATAAAGTTACTGTTATCATAGCAGGGACCCGACACATATCACTGAGAGCTGGTATCAGTTGTTTTTGGTTCACTTCGAGCCGATGGAGGAGGGTGCGAGCCCTGGCGCTGAGGCAGAGGCCGAAGAGCTCTCACAGGAGGAGGGGGAGGAGGAGGGGCTGGGCCCGCAGGCTTTGGTAGTTGTGTGGCCTGCTGTTTTTTGGTTGATCTCTGGGGGCTTGCAGCAAAAGAGTGGGATAGTTGGTTTCAGCATACACCAGAGATTTTCTTCTCTGGTGTATGCTGAGATCTTCTCAGAGATTTTTCCATCTCTGAGAAGCACAGAAGTGGAGATGCTAGAGAGAGGGATAACGTGTCTGGGAAGAGGGGCTGATTAAAGCATTAAGAGGACATTTGCTGAAGTCTGTTTGTCGATTATTCCTGTGCAGGAAGTAAGCTAGTTAGTGGAACAAGTTATTTAGTGAAACACTAGAGACCTTACTACCAAGTGATGGTGTGGATCTATGCTCCCAATGAGCCATGTTAGGAACACTACACTAGAGACCTTATTCCCAAGTGAGAGTGTTCAATAAGGGGCAAGATGTTGTTCGACTCTTTGTGAGACTGTTAGGCGGGGTTAGATTGAGTCAACTAACGCATTCAGAGGTAACTCAACTCAGTATAATATTTTCCGATGTCAAGGACACCAGGTTCAACCCATTCAGGTGCGTAGGGGAAAATCTACCACACCCAAAAAGGCAGATATTTGATGCCATACCTCCCATGTCTTTACCTGTGTGATTTCCTGTGTCTTCTCGAGCGATTCCTCCAGTGTTCTTCAGCGATTCCTCCAGTGGTTAGGTCACATGTGATCTAAACGGAAAAAGCAACCTCAGCAGCAGGAGGGAGGTAAAGGACAGTAAGCTGGGCTGAGTTGTGTGTGGGGGGGGGGGGGGTCACTGTCGAACCCTCTTGAGGTGTCGTGGCCAAGTCAACGAAACACTGAGGACAGAAGGTGCCCACTTGAAGACCCTAGAGATGTCCCCTACTCGGCTCAATCCAGACGGTTGTTGTGCTGGTCCACTGGGGAGACCATAATGTAGTTGCAGCCGTCGTGTGTGCCGACATGCCAAGTACACTGCAGCCATTAACGTCGGACAGAAGAAGATTCACATCACCATATGGAAAGAATCATAAAAGGATGGAGAAGCATAGGTTTCTGTAAAGCTGCATCTTAGTTTGTCTTGACGAAAGCTGAGTACAAATCAGCATGAAGTTTTAACATGTCTAGTGTAATGGAAATCAAGTCCTGTATCTGTTTTTCTGAGTTTCCCCCATCATTGTGTACTTGGTTCAGTCATGTTCTTAGTTTTCCTGCTCCTCTTTAGTGTTCAGTTTATTCACCTGTGTTGAGTTGATTTACCCCAGCTGTGCCTTGCTTCCCTATTCTTTTCTCTGTGTATTTTTACCCTATTTTCTCCCTCCTTCCTGGTCAGTTCTCGTTTGTGTATAGTGCGTTTATGTCAAGTGTGTGTTAATGTTCCTGAGTTCTTCATTATTAAATATCCTGTTTCCTCTTCCGCCTGGTCTTCTTGTGTTTATTGGTCTACCATGTATCGTATCAGAAGAATGGACCAAAGAACAACTGGCCTCAATGCAGAGATGAAGGCATGCCTGCCCGGCCTGGGACATCAAGAGAACTTTGAGGCTTATGTGGAGTGGGTGCTTTGGCATAATAGATGCCCTTTCACTGTGGGCCCTGAGTCTTGTTCTGCTGAGCCCGAGCCTGAGCTTCTTCAAGGCATGCCTGAGCTTCTTCCTGCCGAGACCTGCGCTGGGTCTCGTTCTGCAGCATCTTTACCGCTGATTCCGTCCTGCCCTGTCGAGCCTGCGCTCCTCGTCACGCCTGCCGAGCCAGAGCTTCACGTCACGCCTGCCAACCCAGCAATTCACATCACACCTGCCGAGCCAGCGCTTCACGTCACACCTGCCATACCAGTGGGAATTTTAGCTAAGTTTGATGAAGACTGGCTTAAAGACTTGACACCAATGTCTAGAAGAACCAATGGTTCTTCACATCATCCCTGAAGGGCATCTGCACTGTGGCCACCGGAAGGGGCGTCTGCACCCTGGTCTTCCAAAGGGGCATCTCCACCCTGGCCACCGGAAGGGGCGTCTGCACCCTGGTCTTCCAAAGGGGCGTCTCCACCTTGGCCACCTGCACAAGCTGCTCCGCCCTGAAGGCGTCCTGTTCCGGGAAAGCCATCCCCTCGTCAGCCTCCAGGGCGCCCACCCTCCTGCCCTTATTTGATGTTTGATGTTTATACGATGTTGTATTTTCAAGGAGGGGTGTAATGTTAAAGTTATGTCTGTCCTGTATCTGTTTTCCTGAGTTTCCCCCATCATTGTGTACTTGGTTCAATCCTGTTCTTAATTTTCCTGCTACTCGTTAGTGTTCAGTTAATTCACCTTTATTGAGTTGATTTGCCCCAGCAGTGCCTTGTTTCCCTATTCTGATCTCTGTGTATTTTTACCCTGTGTTCTCCCTCACTCATTTGTGCATGGTGCGTTTATGTCAAGAGTGTGTTAATGTTTCTTCTGTCTGCTCTTCTGTCTCAGGGTCCCTGTTCCATAACAGAAAACTGGACCTAGACAGATTGCAGCACGATGGGCATCTTCCTCGACCCAATAGATCCCACCGACCTACTCCTCACTATCATCCAGGATCACCGCCCAATCGAGGACTGTATTGGGGAATTCCTTGACCTCACGTCCCGGGTGCCATGGAACAATAGGACCCTTAAGACCATCTACTGAAGGAGTTTGGATGATCCACTCTTCCAGCAATTACCAGCTGCTGCCACCACGTGTTCCTTAAAGGATTAGTTCACTTTTGAAAAAACTTTTGCTGATAATTTACTGACCCCCATGTCATCCAAGATGTCAATGTCTTTCTTTCCTCAGTCGAAAAGAAATTAAGGTTTTTGATGAAAACGTTTCAGGATTTTTCTCCATATAATGGACTTACATTAATAACAGTTTCAGATGCAGCTGCGCGTTTGTAATGTCACGTAATACGTAATTACGTTCAAAAGGTCATGGGCGACGTAGCCGGAAGTACAGAATCAAAATCGTCCGACATCGTTGTTTTACCTTTTAATTCCTTCAAACTTTGTTCAACCTTTGAACGTGCAAAATAACTCAAACGGCGTTTACAAAAAAAGGAATTAAAAGGTAAAACAACGATGTCGGACGATTTTGATTCTGTACTTCCGGCTACGTCGCCCGTGACCTTTTGAACGTAATTACGTATTACGTGACGTTACAAACGCACCTCACAGAATAGAGCAAGGCTAGCATTTGTCCTTAGAAAAGTTACATTTTTGGAATAAGTTTTGAAATAACCAATCGTTTCGCATGATAAGACCCTTATTCATCGTCTGGTGTCGTTTAAAGACATTTGAAGCTGCATCTGAAACTGTTATTAACTGTCTTTTGGATCTTGGACCGTCTGGTTCCCATGTAAGTCCATTATATGGAGAAAAATCCTGGATTGTTTTCATCAAAAACCTTAATTTCTTTTCGACTGAGGAAAGAAAGACATGGACATCTTGGATGACATGGGGGTGAGTAAATTATCAGAAGTTTTTTCAAAAGTGAACTAATCCTTTAAAACAGTACATAGATTACATTCTGTGTTAAGTGGATCCTCCAACACCGCCGAAGAAGCAGTTCCAGTCTCCCTTCCGTCCCTATCTCCCCACTGTGTCCTGAACCTGAGTCCATTCCTGAGCCTGAGTCCCATCTCAAGATGTCGGCACAGCCCTTGAGTCTGCATACCCTGCTCACCCTCTGGATTTAGACTGCGGGACGCCTGCCTCCGATACCTCCCGTATCTATGGGAGGCGTAACTACCGCAGCGATTTCCATACATACCGCAGCAATTCCTCCAGTGTTCATCCCCAGCGATCCTCTCCAGTGTTTGTGTCCTGTGCTCTCCTCTACCTTGTGTTTGCAATTTACCTGTTTGTCTGGCCACTGCTGTGAAGAAATAAACTCTTTCAACTGCTTTTCTGTTTCTGGGTCCATTTTCCGTAACAACTGTCATACTCTTAACCAGTTGCCTGCTGGGAAGCCTTTTGGGAATGTGTACTTTATTAGTCACTGGAGGGGGAAAAGGACTACAAATGTCAGTTCACAAATGCCTAAAAGCTTGCCACAAAAGAGACAAGCATAATGATTATCTCAACAGAAACATGACAGGCAAAATGTCAGTGAAAGCTGTTGTTATTTAAACTAGAGTCTGTTCCTGCCATTCACCCCAATCTGGACAGATCTGGATGTAACGGAGGTCACATCATCAGTAAAGGTCAACTGAGGGAAAATTGGTCAATCATTGTTTATTTTTTAAATAAAAAAACTTTACACTAAAAGGGACACTCCACCCATTTGCATTAAGATTTCCATTGTTAGAAACCTAGTTATACTATTGAATGGTCGTGCAACACTCTCTCATTTTCCACTGAGACGAGAAAAATCAGCTACTGACCTTTTTCACTTCCTCCTACAATGACGCAAATATTGTCATTTTACGTCATTGTAGGAGGAAGTGTAATGGGGGGGGGGGGGGGTTGCTCTGTAAAGACTAGCACTAGATCTCGCCCTTTCAAACCCGCCCTTAGGGGGTTGGACCTAATGCGTTAACAGACCTATCACAGATCAGTGCCAGTGCATTTAATTTCACCGGCAGAAACTTTCTGAAAATATGGACGGAGGTAATGAATACGTAGACGGATGCATTATGGAGGATTGGGGTTACGCATAGTGTCAGCCATCTTTTTTGGAAGCTAAGCTAGCAGGCTCTTGTTCTGCGGAGAAAGCTGAGTAGTAACTTTAAGGATTACAGTCCTCTTTTTCCCGGACATGTCTGGGATTCAGCTTTTGCTTTCTGCGGTCGTCATTCATTGTTTACATGTACAGCTTTCGGTAATCATGCCACCGGCCTCGCGTCGTTCTCCCACGGCCCTGTGGAGCCTCGTCCTGCTCGCCACAGTAAACATGATGAATGGTGACTATAGAATGCAATAGCCGAATCCCGGACATTTTGGGCGATCTCGAAACACATTTTCGGGCAGACTCATCACGGAGACTCACTGGACTAGCCTAGACTTGTTGTTTAACAACTGCACTGGTAGGCGTGGCCTCCTAGGGCAAGGAAGCAAGTGCATTCTGGGAGTTGTTGTCTTTCATCCACATCAGTCAAAAATACATTTTCTGGCTTTTCTCAGTCTAGAAAGCTCCAAATTCAAAAATCATTTCACATTTCTTCTACATAAATTACCCATTTTAAATTCACATTCATCTTTCCAGAGGTGGAATGACCCTTTAATGAAATTGTAAATATGTGTAAATATATGAATTATAATTTAAATTATAATACGTTGAAAATTTGCTATGCTAAATGACAGCCATGTTGGTTTTTCAGGTAAACTGTGTGTTTTGTGGGTTGCTTTCATGGAACCTGCATAGCAGAAAATCTAGGCTGTTCATTTCCATGCAACCAAATATAAGAATGATCTAATTCAAATGTGTAAATTAACAAAATTGTAGATTTAAATTACAATTGTTTTATAATGGCTTATAAAATATAGATATATTTAATATTCTGCACTATTTTTAGGTCACTTTTCACATTTTGTGTCATTGGGCATGTGAACTCCTTATACGAAAGGTCTTTATACAAACTGTATATAAATGGTAAAATGTTCGGGATTCCTTTGAAGCACTTACGTTTCATCCCTGAATCAATTCATAAAGCAGTGCAAGCTAAATCAAAGGAAACCGGATGAGGTCTCGTGGGATACCGTGAACTGAAGATAAACATGGTGCTGTCCCTTAGGGTTGTCAGAAAATCTGTGACGTTTCGTTTTAAAGGGTATTGCACCTAGAAGAACCCTCAGAGCCCCCGTCAATTATACCCCCCGATGTGTAGGCTAATACACAAGACACACTGCCAATCTAACTGTGATCATAACCCTCTGAGAAATGCTCATGTCCCACTCTTCTCACTTGTCTTCCTGCAGATTTACCTTTCTGCTAATGTTCAAAAGCTATGAATAGTGTTCTGTTTTTAATTTCTAGTTTCCATCATTCATTCCAGTCGGTCATTTTCATGCTTCTGTAAATTTCACCTTTTGTAAGATCCAACTATTGTAAAGAATAACCCCCCTAAAAACCATGAAAATTCTGTATTTACTCACCCTCATGTCGTTCCAACCATATATGAATTTTTACAGAGATCTGGGACAACATGACAGAATTTTTATTTTGAACCAGTCTTTTTTATGCCACCAAAGCTGACGTCTTGCTAATTCCTGTCAGTGCAGAGTTAGTTTTTCGCCCTCAGATAAAACGCTGTGCTACTACATGCAAAACTGCACTCAGAAAACAGCTTGTTGAAACAACCTCGAGCTTGTAACGCCACATTAGCAAAGGCCCTTCATGCCCAAAAGAAAGAAAAACCTCATGAGCACATATCATTATTAAAATGACAGTAAAGGCCACTAAAACAGCAGACAAAGTCAACCAAAAAACTCTCCAAAAGAATACATGTAAGTCTCTATGGCTTGTGTCTCACGCTCTATGTACAGTAAGTCTAAAATTGTCTGCCAATCGGAAATCAGAAGTTGTTGTTTAAAAAAGTAACTGTAGTAGAATTAGTATTTAATGCCATAGTTAAAACCAGTCCAAATGGCACACAAAAGAAGATATTTGGAAAAATGTCTCCAGTTGTTGGTTTGGACCCCATTGATTTTCAATGTACGAAAAAATAGCTGAACATAGAATTTCTCTAATTTCTATAAAACTAGTATGTGTTCACAGGGCTGTTGGTAACACATTTGGCCCCATGTCACGTCTGTTTCATACTGTGTTTTTACTGTTTGTCTCCACACATTTACACACATTTTGTTTTTCCTAATAACTATATGGTATATATATATATATATATATATATATATATATATATATATATGTGATAAGTCCAAAATTGATTTGCGGCAGCCCCGTCACATCATGGCCATCATACCAGAAACTGCTCATGTCAGAGTCTTCTCCTGCCTTAATCTCTGCCTTGACTCCCAAAGAAATTTTTGGGGGGATAAGGGTGACCAGGGAGGCCAGTCTCATGCCCGCCACAGCTCATGAGCCAGTGCTCCTAATTCTGGTGGTCTCAGCACTCTGAAGTCTGATGGTCTCAGATGGTCTCATTTGGCCGGTGATCACAGAATTCTTTAGCCCGGTGACCCCTTTTCCTTGTCCTCAGCGCTCCCAGTGTTGGTAGCCACCATTTCAGTGCTGGTAGCAACGAAGTTTCTGTGTCTCCATGTCATTTCAACGGAGGCCATCCACGAACTTTCTGTGTTCCCTGTAATAGACGTAGACACGGTCTTATGCTTTGCCAAGGTGGATCCATCCATCTCCCGGATCCACCCTGGTGCACCCTCCATTTGCACTAGCTTCACCACATCCACCTGATCCTCCATGGCCCAGCCCCGCCTCTGCTCCAGGATCAATGGTCTTGTTCCCTGCATCATGGTCCAGGTCCACCGCCATATCATAACCCTGTCACCCCTTCCTCTTCATGGCCCTGAACCTCCATATCTCCCCATTCTCCTCTACCCTCCAGAACTGTTTTGTTATAATTGGCGGTTTCCTCCCCTCGAAGGGGGATACGTCATGTCTGGTTAGATTTTTGTCTCAGGTCATGTTTTCATGTCTTTTATTTTGAAGTTGATGTGGTACATCTGTTTATGCCAAGAACAAGCTAAGTCTAATCATCACCTTGTTTTGTTAGTTATGTATTTGTTCACTGCACATGAGTTCGTTCAACCTGCCTCTCAGTGGATGACTTGTTACAAGTATCCCAATAACATATGATAGATATGACAGAATAGTGACTCTTTTAACGCTCAGCACATACTGTATATAGTCAGCTTCTCCAGGACTGACATACAGGAATAATATTTAGCTAACATTTGAAAAGGCTGGGGAGTCTCTCAGGTTTGCTCACGGTGTAGATTTTTGGTAACCCTATAATAATCCCTGTTTAAGCTGTGGTCTGATCCCCTCTCATTCTGTTCTCATCTCATAATTGGGTTTTAAATCCCTTCATTGCTGCTGCTCATCTCTATTCTGTGAGAGTCAAAGCTAATTCAGTTACTGAGGTTAGCTGTGGTGACACTGTTATTGGTTGCCTGGTCACCGAACACACTGTCACACAACACATAGAGCCTGTTTAAACCTTTCTCCATCCCACAAACACACAATAATATGTGTTTCAGTCTTCTCTGATCTGGCTTCTTTGTATTCTATGCTTTCCTTAAATCTAAACTAATCTCACACCCTCCATTTTTGTTCCATAAGGATCCCTCAACGTTTTTAGCCATCAGAATCAAATGAAAACCTTTTTTGTCAATGTATATCGCTAAATTCTTATTTTATTTCAAGTTATTTTATGTCATGTCTTTTTGGCAGTTAGTGCCTTAAAATGATATTTTATTACCCTCATGTTGTTCCAAACATGTGACTTTTTTTCTGTGGATAAAAAAAAAGAAAGAATATATTTTGACATTTTGAATGCCTATACAATAAAGGTCCAACGCTGTTTGGATCTTTTTTTTTTTAAGATCTTCATTTGTGTCTCACTGAAGAATGAAAGTCATTTAGGTTTGGGACAGCATGGGTGTGAATAAATAAATAAATACATAACAATTGAATTTAAATTTTTGATTAAAATATACATTTAACCATACTTCTAAGGATGGACTATTTTTCCCATTTGAGTTTAACTTAAAAAGTAACAATTTCAATCGTTACTTAATCATTACAATCAATCAATCAATCAATCAATCAATCTGTCTGTCTATACCATGTGACAGTGTCAAAGTGTAACCTAATGTATTTGGTTTAACCTGTCATATTACATTTTTGACATTTTACTTAAGTGGTTATGAATTAAGCTATTTTAGACAATATTACATAAAGTACATGTAGCCTATTGGATAAAACATGCTGTGCAATAAAGTGTTGAGAAAAGACTGTGCTGAATGATGGCTGTTGTGCTGGCGACTGCTGTATGCTCCCCAGAAGGCTTGCGAGGTGCAGCCTATCACACAAAATGCACGATTTTTTTTTGGCATGCTTTCACTCATAAATTCTCTCACTGACTGTGCCGGCACCTCCAGGAAAAGGCAGAGATAGAGAGAATAAGGATGCTCACAGTGCCTGAATATGGGTTTCCTTTAAACCATGACAGCCAGCAGACAGGAAGTACACTAATTAAATGATCAGTAAAGCCAGCCATCACTTAACCTTTACTTTGGTAATATACAGGAATGTGCCATATGTGAGCTTGTATCATGTAAAAATGCCAGTGACGGAAATGGGCTCTTCCATAGAGGTGATACTTTCCCCCTTAAACTGATTTCCAGGGCATCATCTTTTGTGTTTAGATATGAAACAGGTTTTGAACATTGCAGTGCAGTGGTGACAGATGTTTCCAGGACAGGGTTTAAATTAAGCCAGGAATAGGCCTTAATATAGAATAGTTCATCGTGTCTTAAAAGAATGGCTTTCTGTAACAAAGATTAAGTACAAATGGACATTGACATTTCATTAAAGCTGCAGTCCATAGCTTTTTTGGGATTAAAAATGATCCAAAATACATATTTGAGAAAATACATAACCAGCCAGTGATCAGCTTGTAATAATGTTTTTAATTCCAGTGGTACTGGTGGATTTCCACGGGAGATTCGAGCTTGTCTTTGCATCATTACGTCACATCTGTACACATAAAGAAAGAGTCTCGGCTAATAAGCTATGTTTAGTGTGAGGATGCTGGAGGTGGAGATTTATAGCCTTTTCTCACAGCACTTGATACAATTAAACTTATCAATTTGATGGCGGATCCAGAAAGGTTCAAACGACAATCACCAGTGACAACAGATTCACCCGCTGTAAAATGCAAAAGACTTCGGAGTGGCTACAGAAAAAAAAAGAGACTGCAACCGGACCCATGCGGACACATGTAGTCACGCAATGCTGATGTTGAACATTAACAATTTGAGAACAAAGATTAATTTGCACAGTTTTGCGCAATATGATTAAGTGATTGATAGATAAAATCAGCGTGATTGCAATGTCAGAACCAGAACAAAAGTGGATGTTAGTTACTTGTTCAGATGACATTTTCCACTGAAAATTATTACGTTGGTCATACTTCCAAAAATAATAATCTGTGATTCTGAATGCCAGTATCCACACCGGTGACCGACAGACTCACACTCTCCTCAAACATTGTGTTCATCCACGCTGTGCCATGCCGAGGCACAACCCGCGAATTATTAATTCCGCGAATAACTGCAATTGCAGATTTTCAACAGAGATGGCGACAAAGAGGAAAAACAGCAGACTGAAGCTTTAACAATGAATGGTTTTAATTTAAAATGAATTATTCAAAATAATCCTACAATTAATGTGATGGGGTTGGAGATCTGGAGATCTGATGAGATCTGGATCCAACTGTCCCCCCTGGATCTCTTGTACTGCACTGAGGTGCTACTGGATTTATTTGGGAACGAAGCAAGTGGATGTCTTAAAGATGCATTTTCATTCAGTAATAGAACACTAGTGTGTTGTTTATAGATGTGCATATAAATTAGTTTTTAACTGTTTTTGTTGACCAAAAAAGAGCAAAACTGACCACATTATGTTTAAAAGTAATCAATTTCATATTAACGTCTTGTTTATTGTATAAAAACATTTGTGTCACAGTCCTTCGTCTGCACCAGTCTGTCTTCGTCATCTGCACTACACTTCCCAGGATCCTCTTGTCTCTACTCCCGAACTCACTCCCTCATCAGCGACCTGTTCCTCGTCTGTTCATTATTTTCACCTGTTTGCACCTCATTATGTTTGATTCCCCTGTGTATTTAGTTCCCTCAGTTTCATTCAGTCTTGGTCGATCGTTGTCTATGTTACTTTGCGTCAGAGAGTGTTTCATCCTGTATTCCTGCCTGTACCCATACCTGTTTGCTGTTTTGAGTTTCAGTAAAGTGTTTGAATTGGAGCATTTGCCTCCTCGGTCTCCTTCTTCTACCTACACTCCACCAGCACTGTGACAATTTGGCATTTTTGTCTCAAGTCACCATTAATTTCTGACACTTAAAAAAATGTGTCCCCCACCAGCCAGATTAGATTAATCGAACTTGTTCAATTTTTAGCTTAAGGATCTACTTGTACTACACCTGACTGGACTGAAAAAGTGCTATTGAAATTCAAATTCGTAGTGTAACCTAATGCAATTGTAGCATGTAGTCCTATGTCAGTTTAGTTTCATGGTGTTTTGGTTCTGTTTTCCCTGTTCCCGTTTGACCTGTGTTCCTGATCATTATTAGTCTCCCTTGTAGTTAAATAGTTCCTGAACCTGTTCTTTATTACTTTAATTACTCCCTTTTAGGGGTGTCATGATTCTCCAAATCCTCGGTTCGATTACATTTTCGATTCTAAGGTCACGGTTCGATTCGATTCTCGATTTTTATCAATCGGCCAATCAGAATGCTCTCTGTCTTACATGCGCTTTATGTGGCACACGCACAAGGTCTCTCGGTCTCTCCCTCTCTGCCGTGCGCGCAATATAGTTTGGAGCACAGTTTTTTCTGTCTCGGCATGCACGCTCGCTCTTGCTCGCTCACTCTAGATTCCGGGATATTTTAACTAATTTGCGTGCATCAGGGAGCCGCTATCAACAGGAGACTCCCGGAACTTCTGCGAGACTTGTGATGTTTGCAAACTGTGTTTTTTTTTTAACCGCGAATGTTGTCAACATAACTCACTGGAAATCTTCAATGAAAGAGGAGGGGTTTCAAGTTCTGTTGATGGCAAGCAGCAACATTATAATCAGAAAAATGAAGCCTACCCGGAAGTGTGAAAAACTGCAATACATTGAAAATCCACTAGAGGCAGGTCTCAAAAGGGAGCAAATGTCCATATACCCCATGTTAAAATGTCAGTTTTCACAGCATAAATTCATGCTTTTACAGGTTGGTCCCATGGACTTTTATTGCAATCTTCAATATGTTCCGAGTGCCTGACAACTGTGAGGGGGGTGATTTTTTTTTTTTTTTCTAACTCGTTAGTTTAGATCGTATTTAGATATACTGTATAATGTGTGACAAATAAGGGCGGTTAACTTTGATTGACAGCTGATAACGGGCTGTGCTGAGTGAATTTGGCGTCTCGGCCATGATCTGACACAACACATCATATCACCTCTGTATCCTTTCTGAACATTTGTATTTTGTATCTGAAGATTTTTCAGTATAGCGCCGCCCATACCCCCATAAACAGCCTCAAACCCGTTCTTCAGAGAGTCTATGGGTGACGTCACAGATGCTTTGACCATATTTTTTTACAGTCTATGGTTGATGGGTCTCCTGCCTCTGCAGTTGCCATGCTATCTTTTGAATGGCTGTAGCTAAGTTAGAGAAGGTTGACCATAGACTCGCAGGACTTCAAGACGCGTTTTTTTCCGCTTGGCAAGCCGAACGGACGTGACATGGGGGCGTAGTGTCATCGACGATTCCATTTTTTAATTCGAAGTTCGAGATTGTGAAGTAATTTCGATCGATTTCGATTTAAAATCAAAATCGTGACTTCTTTTTGTATTTAAAGGGTAACTAAACCCCTGGTCAGAGCCTGACTCCACCCACTGGCAATATTTGAAAATGCCGAAAAAGTGGGCAGACCCCAGCGGAGATAGAGGGGACGATAGAGATGCTAAAACACTCTATCCTGATCATTTTCAATACTCACAATTCCAATTAGTGACTCCCTACAGTGGTTTTGACGACACACAGCCCATTCTCACCCCCAAGGCGTCACTTAACTGACGCCTTGGGAAGCATTTGGACATGCTTCAATATCTGACGCTTTAGGCGCCCTTTAGCGTCAGTTAGATGACGCCCTAGGATCGCGTGTACCCTACCCTACCCCCACCCCACACCTAAACCTAACTGCGTCCTCTAACTGACGCTTTCCTTTAGCGTCAGTTAGATGACGCCGTAGGATCGCGTCATGTAAGTGACGCTAAAGGGCGCCTAAAACTTTAAATATTGAAGCATGGTCAAAGGTGACGCCTTGGGGTGAGAATGCGTTGCGACACAAGACAGTTTTTATACTGCCAAAGGCGTAGCTCACGTGGTGAGCTGAAACCTGCGTACGTCACGAAGTGTGGAACATCCAATAGGAAAATTCAACTGCAGTAGCCATCTTTCAACCTAAAGAGGGCAGCACTAAGACGTTTTTACACCATATATTGTAGAAATAAAACACTTTATAAACAAATGTCCATTTTTACAGATCATTAACTGAAAAAAAGTTAAAAAAAAGTTACTTTTTAAGCTCAGTTTCCTTTGATTTAGTGTTCAGTATCGTCTTTGCTTTATGTGGTTGTTCATAAGTTTGCTCATGCAAGCCATACAACCGCATACATTAAATATATGCTTATTGCCGGGTGATTGTGACATCACACATCATTTTCACAAGGAATCAGGCTTGGTTGGAGGACACAGTGTTACATTTTGTCTGCCAGTGCAATCGGCAGATGAGACAAAATTACCCACCACTGTGCAAAAATACCTGCATGCCATTACATGCAGTACCTGCAAAAGGAAATCAACCGATAATGTGACCTCACAAGTTCATTTCTGAGATAAGCATTTGGAAAAATCTGTTTCCAGCAGCAACAAGAGAACACAGATCTCTGTCTATGTTAAAGCATCTCTTAGATTATTGGTGTGAAATAAGGAAGGCTGTAAAGAGATGGAGAGGAAGAGGAAAGCATATCTGATTCGTGGTGCTTGTTAAATTTTACTGCTCATATCGACAAACTGAACTTGGTGATTGCTTCATTCGCACCCTGGAAAATGCACTGTGTGACATTTGCAGGTGGTGGCTTCCTCAATTTTCAAATCCGGACTAGCAATCTTGTGTTTGTGTAAAATTTAAAGGTTAATTCGAGACTGACCGCAGTGGTGAGTAGTGTTGTACAGGAAATAGAACAAAAATATGAAAGCTAAATAGCCACAATGAAACGGGAAACAGGAATAGGCTGTAATTTAGAGATGAACGTGCATTGATACATGCAATCGAGAACTGTCACATGATTTCCTTTTAGCAAAGATGACATTAGCTCCTTTTTGACAGGTTTATAGACATTAATATACTCCTGTCACTGAGTCTCATCTCTTGATGTTGTCAAGTGGTTCCTGTCAAAAACAGAGGAAATAAAGAGTTTCAGTAGGCTACACGTTTGAGATCGGACGCGTGTCACATAGACAACTCACTCACGTGGATGCGAATCACCAGGGTGTGAATTGAATATAAGATCTCAACCCATTCTTTGGTTGACAAAATTGTCCCAATGTCTATCAGGCGCAGAGATCTTTCTCTGATCACTCCCCATTAAAGCGACCCCTTGTGAAAATAAATGCATTTAATTGTATTAAATGTGCACTTGTAGAGTACTAAAAATCTTAGAAATATATTTTTACTTATAGAAATAAAACATGTATTTACCATAAATGCTTTTCAGTACATTAGGTGGTACATTAACTATATTTCAAAGATAAAATGGTAACACTTTACAATATGGGTGCACTAATAAGCATTAATTCATGCTTAACTAATGTACAGATAATACTGAATTAATGTGTAACTAATGATTATCTGAGCTATTCATTAATGATTACCACATTATGAACTAATTAAGAGTCTGTAAGGTTAATGTATTAGTTCATACATTAACTGCTATTAATTAAATATGTAATTGTGGATTAATTCCATAATTACTCATTTTTTAAACTAATAGTGTTAATTAAAATGTTAATTACCAGAATGAGCCAAAGCCTTGTATTTCAGCTTCCAGATAATATGACAGGTACACTAATATGCATTAATACATGATAAATTACTTCATTTTTAGTGCAAATTCATGTGCAAATTACTACAATTACTAAATGACTAGTTAATAATGATGTGCCTCAACAAGTAAAGTCATAACATAATGATACCTCTGCAAATCATTAGCTAATGATCAATTACAGCAGACAACTGGGTATTGGAATGCATAGCTTTGACTAATTGTGGTAATTAACACATTAATTTACACTATTACTTAATAAAACATGTTATTAAGGAATTAATACAAAATGACACAATGAATTAATAACAATTCATGTATTACTTAATCTATTAATCATATAGACTCTTTATTAGTTGCTGATGCAGTAATCATTAATTAATGGTTTAGTTCTTCATTAGTTATGCATTAAATCATGATTATCTGTGCATTCGTTAAGCATGAATTAATGCATATTAGTGCACCCGTATTGTAAAGTGTTACCCAATAGGGTAACCGAAACATTACATTCAGTACACTTTTCACTTGCAAGTTCTCTTTTTAAAAGTATGCTAAAGTGCAATTCTTTTCACAATTTTTCTTTTCATTTTTTCATACTGAGTCTTTCTGAAAGCTAAAAAAGACATCAGCAGGGTAAACACAGTAACAACAGTCCTGTCTATGCAACTGTATTATCCACTTGAGCAATCACTCACTCGACTGTGAGAATCTAGTCCATTATCTGTATTCTGATTCTGACATGTTATATTGGGTCCTCAGTGATGCCTTACTTTTGAACACACCGCAGATGAGAGCCCTGAACGTGACTGGAGAAAAACGTACTTGTTAACTAATGCTTCAGAAGTATTCATGCTGCAGGCTCTAGTCGTGACAAAAGTGGCTTTGGAAGTTAATAAATCTGGACTTAGAAGACTTACAGTGATTTTCTACAACAGTGCAACTAGATACATTTATATATTTTCAGAAGAATGTGTTTGGCCATGCAAAACTAATCCTTGCTAGGGTGTTGTGAGTAGGGTGGTTGTTAGGGTGTTATGGGTGGTGGCTATGCTGCTAGAATGTTCTAGATAAGGCATTGCTAAGGCATTGTTAGGGTGTTATGGGTGGTTGCTAGGTTTTTATGAATAGGCTGATATATGTGGATGGAAGAGCATCAGAGGTGGTCGCTAGAATATTGCTAGGGTGTTCTTGTTGTTGCTAGGGTGTTTAAGGTATTTATTTATTTTTTTGCATTGCCATAGGCCGTTATGAGAAGGATGTTATACATTAGGTGGTTGCTAGATTGTTAAGAGTGAGGTGTTTTAGGTGGTTGGTAGAGTGTCAAGGGTGGTCGCTAGACTGTTGCTAGAGTGCTCTTGTTGTTGCTAGGGTGTGTTGTGTGGTTGCTCTGGCATTACTAGGGTTTTATGAGAAGGATGTTATACAGTAGCGGTTCTAGGCACGGGCGAACCGGGCAGTCGCCCGGGGCGGCATTTCTTCATGTCACATGGGGGGCGGCACGAGCAGTTAAAAAAAATCCTCTGTGCCGTGAAGTTTTTCTATTTTTTATCATTTCGATTCATATATTGGCAATGGCGCCCTGCTTGCTGAGAAGGTGCCGTGCGCAGAAGCGATGTCAAGGGGATTTCCTGATTAGTTCACGTATCGCGTCTTTTGCGCGCTCGAGGTCGTTATTTCAAATCCTCTTCAAATAGGCGCACGGGAAGCGCGCTCATTATGCGCTCACGGGAAGCGCGCTCACAAACTTTTCAGTATGGGAGTGCACGTGCACCCAAACACTTGGGTGTTTTTTCTCTTTTCCGTAAATAAATCTTTTAGCAAAGCTACAGCAAGCGTTTTTCTGTGGTGGAAATACATAAGCTACTAAAACTCCTTTGTCGTTGTGGAGAGAGCGCAGTGTAATAAGTGCATGGTTCTATAGCAACGACAGCCATGGGAAAATCAAGTACGAATTTTACTATTAATAATAAAAGATAAGTTACTGTGCATTATAACCGTCAGGAATGTATCTTTATTGACTCATTCTTTTTATAGAGATGATTTAAATGCTGAAATATGAGGTTTATCTTTATATAAAACCTTTTTTTGTGTGTTAACCTTTTTTTAGTAGTAAGAAAAAAAGACACTCCTTTAAAACAAATCTTTAATGTTATTAACTTGGTGAATTGATTTCACTGTGTATTAGGCTTTTTGAACAAGATTCTGTGTATGTGATCATTTTGGTCACTATATTATCTAATACTTTTCATAATGATCAACTAAAATCAACTTTAACTTTAACTCGAAGGGTGTCTCGCCCTGGGTGTAGTTCAAAGTAGAACCGCCACTGATGTTATACATTATGTGGTTGCTAGATTGTTATGAGTAAGGTGTTTTAAGTGGTTGGTAAAGTGTTCAGAGTGTTGCTAGGGTGTGTTGTGTGGTTGCTCTGGCATTAGGGTATTATGGGAAGGATGTTATACTTAAGGTGGTTGCTAGATTGTTATGAGTAAGGTGTTATAGGTGGTTGGTAAAGTGTGGCATTACTAGGGAATTATTAGAGGGATGTTATACATTAGGTGGTTTCTATGGAATTGCTACTTTATTGTGTTCTAGATCAGTGCCCAGTTACATAAAGCACCTTAAGTGTAATTTTCCCTTAAGAACACCGTTAGGTTTCCCTTAAACTTATGGGTGTTGCAAAAAATAACCGTTAAGTGTTACTTAAGGGTTTGTTTCGGTGAAACGTCATACACCCTAAGAATTTCCCTTAAATATCTATTTTTCTCGTAAGTAATCTCTTAACAAACGTATTGCATTAAGACCCTAAATAGTAATTATAACGTACAGTTTGGAAAACTTAAGTGTTACATGGAACAAACAGGTTGGCTGCTTTTATATGACAAACAAATTAAAATTTTGCCATTTTTCACATAGTATAAACACATAAAGCACATCTCAGCACAACCAACACTATCTCACGACCAATTCGTACGAATTCGACGCATGATTAAAAAGTGTCTAATTCGTACTAATTCGTACGATCTCACTCGTACTAATTCATACGATTTGTCTAAACTCACGTGATGGTTAGGTTTAGGGGCGGGGTAAGGGGTAGGTCATTCGTACGAATTCATACGAATGGGCCAATTCGTAAAATATGTACGATTTAGCAAAATCTTATTAATTCGTACGAGTGAGGTCGTATGAATTGTTACGAATTAGCCACTTTTTAATCATTCGTCGAATTCGTACGACTTGGTCGTGAGATTGGGTTGGCACAACTCATTGGTTCTCGAGCTTGCGCACACATTTGAGCTTTCGAAACAGCATGAATCATTCAGATTAATATTATGTCTTTCAATAAATGGCCAGAAATGATGAGCGAATATTAAAAATGTCTTTCCAGAGGAGAGGTTTTACTATAAGCCCTTGGGGGTTTCTTATCTCTCATGCATAATCCATATGTACAGTATTGTTTTAATATCTATCGTTTTTTTCTTGTGCTAAATAAATAATGAATAAATAAATAAATGTGTGTCTAAAGATGAATGAAAGACTTAGGGCCGGTTCACATATCGCGTCTTTTGCGCGCTCAAGTTCGTTATTTCAAATGTAGGCGCGCGGTATGCGCGCTCATAATGGAAGCGACGCGGTCGCGGTGCGACGCGCTCGTTTTTTCCAGGCGCGTCCGCGCCGCATCGAGATAAAAACATCTCAACTTTTCAGAATGCCGCAAGCGCACCGTAGGTCACGTGACACGAACCAACCAATCAGCTTTCTCGCCATTTTTGTTACCTCTTCTTAAAATATAATCAAACTGGTCCTTGTCCACTCTGGAATAAGCTTTGAACCTCCCATTGTTCAGGCGGAGTTCCTGAATCAGCTGGTGAAATTCCCCATGGTTCTTGCGTTTTTGTAGTATGGGGTGCACCCAAACACTGCGGCGTTTTTTTACTTTTCTGAGTAAATAAATCTTGTAACAGAGTTACAGCAAGGGTTTTTCGGTGGTGGAAATCCATTGCTGAAATTTCCTTCATGTAATGGAGAGCGCAGCTGATGGTTGCTTAGCAACGACAGACGCCTCCGGAGTGCAACCGCCCTAGCGCTTCTTTGGAAAAAGGAGAACGCGTGCGCCTAGCGTTTTCTACGCGTTTTTAGGCGCGATATGTGAATGGCCCCTTATGGGTTTAAACCGACATGATTAGGAGTATGATGACAGGATTTTCAGTATTTATGTAAACTATCAATTTGAGTTTCATCTCGTCTGGTCCTTCTCTTTCATTTTTGGTTTTCTTTTTTGTTTTCCTTATCCATGTCATGCTGTTTTCTGTGAAACGTACCACTATTTGTATTAACAAATAACATGTCCATGGCACCAATCGAATTTTATAACAGCAAAACCTGGGTCGCTATTGTGATTTCCATTACACAAGAGATGTTTAAACTTCATGCTGATTTGTACTCAGCTTTTGCCAAGATAAACACAAACTAAGACGTAGCTTTGCAGTAACCTATGTTTCTCCATCCACTTATGCTTCTTTCCATATGGTGATGTGAATCCCCTTCTGTCCGGCGTTAACGGCTGCAGTGTACTTGGCGTGTCAGCACACACAACGGCTGCAACTACAGTGTGGTCTCCCCAGTGGACCAGCACCACAACCGTTTGGATTGAGCCGAGTAGGGGACATGTCTAGGGTCTTCAAGTGGCCACCTTCCATCCACTCCACAGTGTTTCGTCGACTAGCCCACGACACCTCATGAGGACTCGACAGTGACTCCGTCCCCTACTCAACTCAGCCCATCTTACTGACCTTTACATCTCTCC
Organism: Pimephales promelas; assembly: GCF_016745375.1. The sequence goes on along the minus strand of NW_024121954.1, from coordinate 153,551 downwards.
TGCTGCTGAGGTTGCTCCTTCCTCATAGTTCACTTGCAACCTAACCACAATCTCACAATCTCTCCGCAACCCAACCATACAAGCCAACAAGCATCAACAAGCCATCGAACGGCCCGTTTGGACTACATCCCTCTACTTCCTTCTTTAATGACGTCAGAACAACAGTTTTTTGACTCCACAGGAATTCTCCCTCAACTTGCGAACTTCTTATAACATACTGTGTTTACTCAGCTTTTACGGTGATTTTCTGAAGTAAAACTGACGCTTCATCTTTTGTGTGATGTACAATAAACTTTATTAAACTCATCCGTATATGTTTGATTATCATTTGGACCTGGTCCGAAACAGCAGACTTGTAGGCTATTAATAATGAATACATACAAGCAGATGACAAATACGTTATAATAACCGTAATTAAACTACTAACTATACCTGTTCTATCTCTATACAGCACTCTGACTCTGCAGGCATTATTGTCCGACTCGAAATGAACACCGTTACTGAGAGTTTCTGATATTATCATCATTCCGTGAGATGAAATTGTCCTGAGAAGCTCCGCCCCCTGTGCCGGCAGCAGCAGCTTTTTTGCATTTAAAAAGCACACACTAAAACAGCGCGTTATTCTGAGCCCCAACAAAATGACAATTTAAACATGCTGTAAAAAATGATCTGTTGGGTATTTTGAGCTGAAACTTCACAGTCACATTCTGGGGACATCAGAGACTTATTTTACATCTTGTGAAAAGGGGTATAATACGGGACCTTTAAAGTAGGTTCAGTAGCAATGGTTCCGTATGGCCTACTTCCTACCGCAAAACACAATATCTGCCCAAACACCAACCCACATTCACGCACTCAACGGTTTCCGTTACCCAAGAGAACCATTTAAGGGATTAAATGCAACACTCTTTAAGTCATTCCCTTAGCTGAGGGGAAATCACACCTTAAATCTCATATTTAAGGGAAAAAAACTTAAGGTGCTTTATTCAACCGGGCACAGTTGTTTTCAACTCTGCTCCTAGGGACTCACAGTCCTGCAGTTCAGGCCCTGTTTACACAAGAACGCTCGCGGGTGAAAACGTAAAAATATTTTATCAGATGTGCCTTTCATTTACACGGCAACGGCGTTTTTGGGGCTTAAAAACGCAAAAAAGTGAAACCACCCTCCAGAGGGGAAGTCTTAAAAACGCTCCACCGCCGCGTACCCGTCTAAAGGGTAAAAACGCAAAAGTCTGCTTGACAGTGAAGGTTGTACGCAGGCGCGTGGTTGTGTGACAGTGCTGCATGTTGCCACCTAGCTGCTTGGAATGCATACTACATTGAATTTCACAATCTTTTGCGTCACCATGTGCACGTGGATTTCCCACCTAAAACGCTCGTCTAAACGCAGAATAAAAAGTGATAACGCAACGCCACTCTTTTTCTCTTCAGAATCTTTTCCGTGTAAACATAGCCTCAGTTCCAATCCTGATCAAACACACCTGAAGCAGCTAATCAAGGATCACTTGAAAATAGGTTGGAAATAACTTCGCAGGACTGTGGGTCTCCAGGAACAATGTAGAAAATGAGTAGAAATGAGAGGGTGTTTTCAGTACAGTCTCTATGAGAGCTGAGTGGCATACCTTACACGGCTAATTATGGGATCGACAGTGAAGCAGAGTGACAAGTCAAAAATGTATAAACATTCATGCAAATTAGAGGGAAAAAAATGCAGGCGGCAGTGACGGCAGTGAGGTTTGTCAAAAACATTCCACGCCATTGCATAGCAGACTACAATATTAAAATCAGATCTCAAGTTTATAACTCCATAAACGCATTTCTTCAATGTTAGTGGATCCACAAGGTAATGCAAGTAAAGTAAAATGCACTCACCTGGTCCTCAAAAGAAAGTGCTTGTCCCACATCTCGAGGGAAGCCGTCTATAACTATTCCGCTGGCCTCTGAGATCTTCATGATCTTCTGCTTGATCTCAGTTATGGTAGTTTCCTAATGGGAATGAATAAACGTACTCAGGTAAAAATAATACATTCGAACCACAAAGAAAAATGCTGTAGGAACATTGCAATTTTTTACAGATTGAAACTAAATTGACAATAATAAACTCATTTCTGTAGCAATTTAGTCTTCATAGATCAAGTACCTGCAGGCAAATGTGCTTTGTAATTCTGGGCTATTTTAAACATCACAATGAATCAGTTTGTATGAAAGATGGGGGCATGACTGCTCAGATGAGTTGGTCTTCAAAGGCAGCCATTCCATATTTCACAAGAGTATTTTAGAGCATTCTCTGAATTTCTTTAAGCATCTTTCTGAAAGGGTTAAATTAACAAATATCACATCTCCCATTCTGTGTTATTTCTAGTGTTATTGAAGAGTGCAGCGACATTTTCAGATAATTTTAAGCGCTGGAGGGAGAATATATATTCAAGCGTAACAAATCGGATGATGTGGATGGCATTATTTACAACGGAGATCTAGCGTCAGTAACAGATTGCTCTAAAAATAAATCTTATATCAGTCATTATTTGTTGCTCAGTTTGGAATGTAATTTGCATGAACAAATTTGCAGTTTTCTATCACTATATGAAGTGATCCAGACACGATTCAAAGCAGAGGATATTTTTAGAATGCAAGAGACCGCCAACCACATGATATCATGACATCAAATACATTCAGAAATAAAGCCAGCTATCCTAATTTGCAAATCTGTATGTGGTTTTGATACAGTGGATAATAAAATGTGTGAAAGTTGTGTTCGGTCTGTTGTGCATCTGAATCAATAATCGACATAAGATTACATAATATGCGTCTGTGTGGAATCAAAGGTAAACAAACTGTATAATTGCTGCTTTGATTCACCATGTACACAAAGTAAAATTGCTCTGAATTCACCCATAACCGACCAGAACCATAACGAAGTGAGAGTCTCCTGCATGAGTTTCTCATTGAACACTATGTGCAATAAACTCAAAATCCCAAAAGATCGAAACCGATTCATTTAAATATGATGATGTAATTGGGGTTATATCATACACTTTTTTTAAATATAGTTTTAGTGAAGTATGATAATCCCAAGTTTTCACCATTGACTTAATTCAAATTAAACTCTCCTTTAACTTTCGAAAGGGAACTCACACTGCGTTGATGACGCTATTGGGGAACGCCCACCACATGAACCGGCGACTGAAAACCTATCCAATCACAGCAATCGATATTGACCGGCGACAGCCTATGACGTCATTACTAGTACGACCTGGAAGTATGGGAGCGCCTAGAGAACATGTCATCCTCTTTTCGTCTTCAGGGACTGTTTTGTCTGATTTACAATACCTTAAAAAGGTAAGAACAATTATGGCAAGTGATAAGCCTTTCAAGAAGTGTGTGGATCCGTGTCTCAGGCTTCTGACACCAGATGACACACACACAACTTGTGCGTTTATTGTTTGGGCTCAGAGCACGTATCTGGTTGTGAAGAATGTGAGAGTTCTCTTAATGAGAGGTTCTCTCGTACTGCGTAATATCTTACGCTAGGGGAAAACCTCTTTTCAATGAGATAATGAAGTCAAAAATTAATTAATGTAAAATGCGTTGCTGTAGCTCGCGTGCCTATTGGCTGTCCTGCGGCAACTGCAGCAGCCTATCAAGAGAAGCCTTTTGGTGATGCTTCACGCCCACTACGTCACCTTCCCGACAAAGCGGGAGTGGCCTAGCCCTATAAATATAGCTCGATGGGCTGATATAATCAGATTTTTCATCTCTTCAGTGAAGCTCACACATTGCTGGATCCAGATTGAAGAAGCCACGCCGTCTGAGAATAAGCCATCTGTGGGACATGCCATTGCATCTGAAGTCGCTGGGCTTCGTCTCGCTGCCTTCAGTCAACGTACCTGATACGCTTTCCGACGTTCATATCCTTTTACTCTGCTGTTGCAACGCACACTCTCACAAAAAAGCAAGCATCTTTTTAAAGATCTTCTAGATATTCTCTAGCCAGAGAAAGCTCGCCAGTTCGCTCGAGTCGCTCACCGACGGACAGCGGCCTCCGACCGCCGCCGCTTCTGCCATTGTCAATGATGAGATAGCTACATCTGTGGAGGAGGCCAGCTGCTCTATCCCAGCGTCAGACCCTTCTGCCCATGAGTCGTCAAGGAAACGGGCCAGCATCAAAACCGCGGCTATCTTTCTTTATGCTATAAGGAAGCTACCCCGCCCCCCGTGGGCATGCGTCACCGCCTAATTGAGGAAAGAGTGCGTTTCTAGTCCTGCTGAGGCCGGACCAATCTTGATTTCTCAGCTCCCCTTAGTTTGAGCGGCTGGAAATGTCAATATTGCAGCAATGAGCCTGTTAAAGGGGAAATTAAGCAGTGAATCAAGTTTACATGATTTACAAGATGGATTTCCAATACAATCAACAATTATATAAGGAACATTACAAATGTAAACATTTACAAGAAAAAAAGAAAAAAACTTTGTATCTTTCGCTGCCAGGGCGCCGCCATTGTGCAGTTGACGTCACGAGGTTGGTTGGCTCTGGGCATTGAAAATCACGACATCAAACGGTGTTTACACCAGTGTTTTGACCGCGAACGACTAATGTTAGGTACAGTCATTAGGCAAAAAGATGACGTCTCATGTTATATGTTGACAAACTGCACATAGAAACATTGTTCCCGATGTCTGCCGTCATATTCCCTTATTCTACCATGCAAGTTAGCATGTATTTGTTAAAGGGGAAATGAAACGTCAATATTTTCGCACTGGGTAGTGGCTAGTAGCTACAGCCTACATATACTAGGAAAAAGTGTCTCCGCTCTGACATCCTTCAGGGAAAGCATCGCCGCTTCCACGCGTCTAACTCCCCGGCACAGCATGGTAAACGTGCGCGCCGATGATGCAGAATTGACCACGCAATACATGCTCAAGATCAACCTCTTGACAACAGATGGACTCTGACACGGAGGGCATCGCAA